>CATIWC010001926.1:0-215433 GCA_948472305.1 Vicia faba
AAGGAAAATAGAGGAAGAAAGTGTTATAGACAGAAAGGGGAAAACATGGACAGAATAGAGGAGAAAAAAATTCCTAGCGAGATATGTCTCTATCACTGCTCCAGCTTAGGGTTTCGATATCCGAAACCCTAGCTCTTCAATTGTCGCGTCGATTCATCACCATCATCACTCACCATCACCTGCGAATCAAAAAGAAAAAGATCAGAAACACTCAGAAGCAGACGCATGCCTAAAGAGTAGTCATGACGCAAACAGTAAAACACTTAGCTCTATTTTTGTATTTTTTGTCTCTCGATTTGATTTTGTGAGGTTCGAAGTAAGGGTCATTGGGATTTGGATATCAAAGAGAAGAGATTGGAGGCCTCCGCCGCCACCAGTTGATAGGTTTTTTTAGGGTTTGTGTTTAAAGAAGAAGAGAGAACGACAGAGAGAGGGGAGTGAAGAGAGAAATGAAAAGTTAAATGTTTTTTCTGTTTTGTAGAAAGATATATCTTATCAATTAATTCAGTGCATGATAATTCGTCACTACCACAATACATCCTCCATCACGTCCTTGCAATCATCAAACGCATCATAGTGCGCGAGATCACCGTATCATCATGCATGCACACACAATCTCAACAGACCATACAAACCCTGTTGGGCCTCTTGACCAAATCTTTGGCCCAAGGACCTCCACTTCTCGCACCCCCCAATTTTTTAATTTTTGGTGTTATGTTTTACATGACACCCCCAGCTTATTGGGCCTAGTCCAAAATCTTGACTAGGGCACTGTTGCTTTGTGCACCCCCTTGCTTTACTGCTTAATACGAAAGTGCACCCCTTGGCCTTTTGGGCCTGAATTCAATATCTGAATTAAGGCTCTTTCTATTAACACCTCCTATTTTTACTACTTCAATATAATTTACACCCCCATGTTTTATTTTATTTTATTTATTTTGTTTTATTATTTTTTTACAATTTTATATTTTCTTTTAATTATAATAATTATTATATATATTTATATTATACATATTTAATATATTTAATATTATAGTTATTATTATTTATTACATAAATTCTTATTTTCTAAATTAATTAAAATATTATTTATTGCATTAAAGCTTATTTTTTATTCATGCGTCTAAATAGAATTCTTTTTTTAAATAATTAATATATTAAAAATATTCGACTAACTATAAACTCATTTTCAAAATCAAACTAATTCAGCAAACCAACTTTCAAAAAGGATTGCGAATTTATTCAAATTAACTGTATGTTTAGTCTAACAATTTCCGCTATTCACGACACCTAGACTAAACGTGCGGAAAATGAGAATATATTTGTAAATCCATAAAAAACATAAACCAACTGCGAACTATGAAATGGGACTCTGATTCCTCCTAAGAGGATACGTAGGCATATAATAAAAATCGTGGCGAGTTCCCCCAATTTAAAATTAAACCCCTTTTCCCCTAATAATTACTAAAACCCTATTCTTTAAAAATTACTCTTCTAAACCTAGTATCCTTGCGAACATGGTAGATAAGGGGTGCCTAACACCTTCCCCTCGTCTAGAACTGAGTCCAAGTATAGAATATCTGAACTTTAGGGTTATTCCTTTATACTCCCTTCCTTAGGATAAAAATTTAGGGTGACGACTGTTATTTAAAAACCAGTTACAACAACAGCCATAACCACCATAGCTTATTTAGAGTCATCTGAATCTTGGAGTTTAAGATTCACTGCTTCGTCCTTGCTTATTGTTGTACCTCAAAATTATCCATCTCACTTATCAAGAATTTGCTCACAAGATCTCCTTTGGCTCAAGACTGCACTAGGGTTTGATTAGCTCAAGACACCTCCTTAAGCACTAATGACCACAATTAGGGTTTGAGGTTGCACAAGGATATTTGAACTTCCAATGCCCCATTTGACTTTCATGGATCATTATGGAACCTCAAGATTACTCATGCCAAGTTTCAAGCTTTGGATCACACTTTTGCTCAATCAATTGAGCAGTTCACCTAAAAATCAATTATATTGGGGAAAAAGTCAATTGTGGCTAATTTACAGACAAACTTCATAATTTTTTATCCACGTCAACATTTTAAACTCATATGTATCATTTGATCAAGTTTGGACCACAATTCCTCAATAAATTTGATCAAATCTTCAAAAGGGCAAAATGGTCAAAATTAGGGTTTTGACTAGGAAAGGGCAATTTCTGATTTTTGACCTAGAAAATGATCAATTGGTTTAAGGCATGATATCAATAGACCAATTGCATCATTTTTACCTAATGACATGGCTCAAAACATTGCTCAAGTCCAATGGATTGACAGATGAATTTTCAATCAACTAATCAAAAGTCAACTGTATACTGAAAAGTCAAACTTTGACTATTTGGTCAAAATCAAATATATTCATCAAAGCATGCCAAAATATGAAACTTATTCATCAAGAAATCAAAAATTCAAGATTTCATTTTGAAAATTTAAAATTTCTAAACTTAGAAATTTTTCTAAGTGTTGGAAATTTCTTATTTTTTCACAACTTTGAGCAGAATTTTCAGCATGATGCAAGATGACTCAAAAGAAACTTCCAACATGAAATTTTTAGATCTCCATTAAATATACAAATTTTCTTAACACAACTCCTTCCAAAAGTACTTGGATCTCAAGTTATAATTTTAAGAACACATGGTCATGAAATAAAACACTTAGTGAAATTTTCCCCTAATTCGGTCAGGATTTTGACCGAACTTCATGGCATTTTTTCATATAGTTCCAAGGGGAATTTTCAAAAGTGATTCAAATATTGGTTGTAGATCACATTGCAAGCTTTCCAAAATGTCTAAGAACTCCTTGAGGTCATTTTTGAGTAGGGAGAATCGAAGAGATGAAGTTAGGGTTTTATCACTTGAATTACAAGTCATTTTGTGATGAACAAGATTCAAAATTCAAACTTATGTTGCATAACCTCTACTTTTCAGGCCTCAAACTTGTTAGGAACTCCATAATTAATTTCTTGCACAGCTGTTAGAGGTCTCATTTTAAGCATTCAATGCAAGACCATGCTTTATATCCATTTTGGGAAGAAAGTGCACAATGCCATTTTGATAAAGTAGCTTATTGTACAAAACTTGTTATTGAGCCTTACAATTTCTCTCTTCTGATCATACAAGTCCCATAACTCAAGAGAAAATTGTTAGACACTTACGATCACTCAGCCCATACTTGTACCTCTTCTTGAAACTTGTTTTTCCACTTTTCTTAAAAATCAAGTAACCTAGCAATTAGCTTGTAACTTGTACTTCTGACTTTCCAAAGAACTCAAACCTCTTTGCTTATGCATACACAACTGATTTGCCACAAATCCCACGCATTCTTAAGCCCTGAAAACACCAAGAATATAGAATCACCAAAAACACTTAAAAACTTGTCATTTATGAGTTTTGAATCCAATCTCCAAATTGGCTCGTGCATTTCTTGGCCTTTTACTTTCAAAAGCTTCTAAACAACTTAGACAAATAATCCCAACACCTGCAGCACCATTGTAACACCTCCATCATCATCCACCATTTTCAAAAAAAACACCTTGCACCTTGACTTCTTCAGAACCCCTCAGGCACTTTCAGCTCAAGCTAAGCATCCCATTAGCTTCCTGGGAACTTGAGGAAGCTAATCCAATCACTGGAACTCACTAAAAGCTACTCAAACTCCAAACCTGATACTCTCTTGCAAGGTAAGTTTTATGACTTTTGAAGTCTTCATACAGGTATCATTAATGGTTTATTTGTGAATGGAAATATAGATATCATTGCCCTAAAGCTAACCATGTCCATAGTTTTCATTTATTTTGCTTAAGCTTAGAGAATTTTAGGATTGAAGTTTCTGAAATTTTTTGGGTTCAGATTAGGGCCATTAAAATTCATGCTTATCTTTGATCTATAATTTTATTGCTTTGGATTTTTGAAATCGTGAGGAAATTTGCTGCAAGTTTTCTGTTTACAGTTTTCATTTTTGTTGAGATTTGAATAAGATATAGAGGCTCTGGCTGGGCGTGAGGTTGAAGATGAAGTTTAGGCTATGGAATTGTTTACTATCATATATTTGTTGTTTTGATTATATAAACGGATGTATAGCCACCCAGTGGTGAAAGCGTGTGCTTGTGACTATAGGGATCTGGGTTCGAGCCTCAGTGGTACCCTTTTGGATTTGTTTCATATTTTTTGCATTCTGACTCTTTTTTGGATGTGCTGGGCCTCCCTTGGGCCTTTTTTTTCTTCTTACTTCTGACCCCCTACTGGCTTTTCACACCCTGACCCATTTTTATTTTCTTTTTCTTATTTTTATTTAGTTTGTTTTCTTAAATATTTTATTTAATATTAAAAAATAAGAAAAAATATTAAAAAAATTAGATTTATATTTTGACTTAACTTATTTATTTTTGTACACAAAAATTTATTTCATTTAATCATTACTTTATTTATTGTACTAATTGATTTTGTAAATATAATTAAAAAAAACTAGGGTTTAGTTATTTTCTTTTACACAATTAAAATATATTATTTTAAAACAAAAAAAAAGACCAAAAATAATTTATAATACTATAAACCATTTTTAAAACAAAAATACCAAAAATATTCTTCTTATGAACTTAATTTCTTTTTTTTAATTAACATTTAGATTAGGGTTTTATTTAAATTCTTTTCCTAGTAAATTTAGGTTTTATTTTTATTATTTTAATTAATTATTATCTTTTAATTAATTAGGTTAAGAAAAATCCCTTCTCCCTAAAAAATTCAAATAAACATCCATTTTCTTTACATTTACATTCTTGTATATTTATTCATTTTTGTACATTTATTTATTCAATTCTTGTACAAATTCAATATGATTGTAATAGATAATTAGGTTTATTTTCTTGCAATCCCCATTTATAATTTGTACATCCCCTTCCTACAAGTATTGTAATAGCGTAGTAATTTTAAATTCCGCAATTTATCGCTTCATATGCAAATGCTAGTAATTAGGGTTTGTACGGAAAGACTAAAACCAATCAATTAGAAAACCCTAAACAAAGACAAAATCAAGCATGCAATCAAATACACTTTGCACACAAGCACCCCTAGGGTAAAATCCACTTGGTTGCCTTACAAAATGGCCATAGTATGCATGTGAGGTATCTTAGCAAAAACAAGCAAAAATACAAGATCATAGTCCCTCGATGACGCTATCTATGTTGCCTTTCAAATGATCTTAGTCCCTAAAAGAGAATGCTACGATACCTTGCAACAATTCTAATCATGGTTATACGATGACCCACACCCGTCCCGTTTACATCCAAAGATAGGGTTACTTACCAAATCAATGGTAAGATAACAATGTCAAAGGAAAAAGGAAATGAATATGAAAGACTTTTGAGTAAGTTGAATGTTCCTAGTTACTTGCTCAATTTCAAAACAAAACATCCTTGCTATTTTCAAAAACAAACACCTACAGTTTCAAAACACCTTACAAACTTGAAAACATTTTCAAAAGATCAACATCTTTGTATACATGCTTACGAACGAGAATCATTACAAAGTTTGCCTAAACAATGACCTCTTTACAAAATACTTTCAAAAATACCACACAAAGCACAATTTCAAACAAAAGCAAGTGATCTAGCAAGTAACTAAGAGCCCATGGAAAACCATGGATGAAAAGGATGCTAATACCTTCCCTTTTCATAATCTACCCCCCGAACTCAAAAAATAAATCTCAAAGGTCTTTCCTGTTCTTTTTCACCTTTCCTTTTGGATAAAAGAAAATTCGATGGCGACTCTTTGCTAACCGCAACATTTGCAATCAAACGTAAAACCTTCAAATTAGTTCTCCCACTGTATCACATAACTGGCGACTCTACTGGGGAAAATTCTAAAAGTGGGGTTACCTTAGGGCTATATCACATTTACTTGCTTTCATTGTTTGACTTGTATGCTTTACATTATGGCTCTTTGTTTGGGTTTTAATCCTCTACCCGGATTTGGGATACCTTATAGGTAAGTAGTAATACATTATGAAAACTATGCAGGGTATACCGACATGGTCTAAGAAATAGCTACGTTAATGCGACATATTTGTGGGTACCGGTAGCCCTTGGGTTAATCAAGGAGAATACGGGGCCGCTGAGTGATGTCATGAAGCACTAATGAACTTTTAGAACCTTTACTTGACCAACTTGGCCATTAGGACGTAGTGAGATGATCGACTTTCGTGCAGTCCGAATTTGGTAGATACTCGATACTACACTCATTAAGGTTTGGTTTTTTGGGATATTTCGGTCGCCATTTAAGAGGCTTGTGCTGAAATAATGACCAAGGAAACAAACCAATGATATTGAGCTCCTTAGAACCCGGTTACTATTACTAGGACAGGTTTGAGCCAACTAAACTTCAAGAGGGTACTTACCTATAAGACTCCATGCAAGCCTAAACCTAAGGACTTGTTTTCTTTGTTTGTTTATATTTACTTGTACATAACATCATGAACATCATAACATCATACTCATAATCACTAACCATTTCAAGGATCTTGGGATTTATCTTTGTTCTATTTTGTAGGACATGGATTCTATTCGCAGAAAAACTATTCAAGTCAATCTCGTAAGGATTCCTCCTCAATTCAAAGAGCTAGCTTCAAGGATTCCTGAGAATTCTCTATTCATTGAAAGACATGGTTTCCTACTAAACTTGGTCACCTCCAACACTGATGAAGACATGATGAAGGTGCTCTTTCAGTTCTTCGATCCTTCACACCATTGCTTCATATTTCTTGATTATCAAGTTGTGCCAACTTTGGAAGAATTCTCCCAACTCTTGAGGATTCCTATTCTCAATCAACTACCTTTCAACGGTACGGAAAGAGATCCAAAGCCAGAAGAGATTGCTCAAGCTCTACACTTGCAACCATCTGATATCACAACTAATTGGGAAACAAGGAGTGGTGTCAAAGGTTTCTTAGCAAAGTTCTTGTTTGAGAAAGCCCAAAACTGTTGGAACTCTTTAGATTTGCAAGCTTTTGAGGAAATTGTGGCTCTCCTCATCTATGGGATGGTTTTGTTTCCATATCTTAACCAACTCATAGATGTGAACGCCATTAAAATCTTCATGTCTCATAATATGGTGCCTACTTTGCTAGGGGACATCCTACATTCTTTTCACACTCGCACTATGAGGAAGAGAGGTATCCTTATGTGTTGTACTCCTCTGTTGGCAAGATGGTTTATTTCACATCTTCCCCGATTTGTATTGAAGAACAAGTAATGTTCAAGGTGGTCACAAAGGTTGATGACGCTCAAACATTCAGACATTCATTGGGGTTCCCGATCCTTAGAGAATGTTACTATTGTCGACCATTATGGAGAATTCCCTAATGTCCCTTTACTTGGCATTAGGGGAGGTATCACCTACAACCTCTGTTTAGCCTTAAGACAGTTTGGTTAAGCCCGAAGGGATGGCCCCCATGAGATGCTGATCCAAGGTTTGGTATTTGACTACGAGAACGACGATCAAGGTTATCGCTACAGATTTATCCAAGCTTGGAGGATGTTGAACAAGGTTGATAGCAAGACATTAGGGAATAAGAATTCCATCCCTCTTGGGCCTTACCTCAAACGGGTACGAGCTCGTGCGCAAAGTCTTATGATGCCTTATCCTTCCATTCTCCCGGTAATTATTGAGCCTGTTATGGAAAGAGATGTTCCATACACTGTCCTGCATCCTAACATGCCCACCTCTCTTGAAGACTTACAAAGAGATTGGATACAACTCAAAGGGGAGCGAGACACTTTCGAAGCCCAATTTTATGCTAGAGAGAAGAAGGTTTTAGAACTCACTAAGCAACTTCATGAGGAGCAGACTCTAAATTCCTACATCGCACCAAAGAGGATGCGTACAAACTTTTTATCTTAGAGTTTTTGTATTTTTTTGCCTAAAGAGGCATTGATGTACTCAAGCTTTAATTTATTAATATAACGTGTGTTTCCTTTTTGTCTAAAACAAATTTGAATCTTTAAAATCCTTAAAATCATGGCATATGCATCTACCATTCATCATAACATAAGCAGGTTTCTTGCAACAAGTCTCCTCATCTTTCTACTGTTTATTTCAGTAAGATGGATCTCGAGCAGACGGTGAAGGACCTCCAAGCACAAAATGCTCAGTTTCAACAGATGTTCTTAACTCTAGCCAAAGGACAAGAAGAGTTGAAGGCTTTGCTGGTCGAAGAGAAAAAGAAGAAAAAGAAAATAACCGGAGTTCTAAATATGGGAAGAAGATTTCGAGGATAAGCAAGAAGGACCCTAGACTTTGCAACGTCATCTGGTGAGAAAGACAATCAATATGGGAAAGGCAAAGAAGCAGTTGTCCATCCAGATTCAGAAGAGGAAGAGGAAGAAGAAGATTATTCTGAAGAATAATATCCTCCAACCAACGACAAGTATAAGCATTTGGAAGAATGATTAAATGCAATGGAAATCCAAAAAGTTCCTAGACTGGACTTTGAGGAGTTAGGGTTAGTATCTGGGATTGTCATTCCTCCAAAATTCAAGGCACCGGTGTTCGCCAAATACGATGGTGTTTCATGTCCCAAAATGCATCTCCGGTCCTATGTGAGGAAAATACAACCTCATACTGCTGATAAAGATTTATGGGTACACTTCTTTTAAGACAGCCTGTCCGGAACTCAACTTGATTGGTTTTATCAGCTAGAAAGAGCCAATGTTCATAATTGGGAAGATCTTGCCGCCGCCTTTTACAAACAATACTAATACAACGCTGATCTTGCTCCCACCCGTACTTAACTCCAGAGTATGGCCATGTGTGGCGGTAGAAATGTGCAAGACTAAGCCATTGGATTGACTAGACTTTATACAAATCAAAATCAAAATCGCCACCGCGCTTTATTGTTTCCAAAGGAATGGGAAAAGAGAGAATAACCCAAAAAGAGCGGGAAAGATTCAAGGTAAGGGGGTTGGTTATGCAAAGGGAAGGTATTAGCACCCTAAACATCTACGGTACTCCGCAGGAACCTCTTTGAAAAATCTGTATATTTTGGCTATAAAAATGTGTTGTATATAAAATGGATGGTGGAGGTGAGGAAATAAATATTTTTATGATTTTTGCACCCGCCGCGGTTGCGAACCTTTAGTGCCTACGTACCACCTTTCATGCAATAGGGGATCAGGGTACACGTAGTTCCTCTTTTAAAAATTTGAAACACAAGTGTGTTGGTTGATTTTATGAGATAAGACATCATCGTAATTGTCCGTGTGAAAAACATACTCACTACCCACAATCATGAGAAAGGAGAATTTGCATCATCTCAAAGTGGAGGATATGGCTTGGATTTTAAAATCAACAATGCCTCACTCAACACCCAAGTGGAAAATATCTCACTTCACTATATATTGTAGAAGTATAGTTGTTTGCATCACTACAAGGATTGACAAGAGTCTAATCTTTTGAGTAAAGTTTAAAGATAAAAGCCAAAGTGGCAAAATGGTTTGAAATGAGATTGATTGACTTTTAGTCTTCCCACAAAAAAAGGTCAAGGTATTATTAAATTGATTGAAGTTTATTTATGAAAATGTTTCGAAGATGCACGGACCTAAGTCCAAGTTTATTATGAAAATGTTTCAAGTTTCAAAACAAGAAGAGCTTTTTTTTTAAAAGGAGGGAGACGATTTTTTAAATTAAAGAAGATGGGAGGAGAAGAAGAGGCTATCCTAAAGCATAAGGTAAAAGCTAGGGATAAGAACCATCTAACCAACAAGAAGCCAATACTTGACATTATGAGTCAATATAGAATTCCCATTCTTCGGATTGAAACCAAGCAAGCAAAGATACTAGACCTCTTGAGAGAACCAAACTTCAAGTGTTTTAAGTCTTCGCAAAAATTGGGCAAAGTAACGGCTGTATACGGGTGAATTCTAGATTACAAACAAAGATCGTAATCTCAATAACCTACACACAAAACAAACAAACAACCCAATTTCTTGAGGTAAACCTCAAGAACTCCAAACAAAATATCAAATAAAGTCACAAAGTCTCCAAGATAGGCCAAGGTCTCTAATCCTAAGTCCAAGAAGTCCATCACTCCATAATGCAAAGGATAGTAACCATGTAGTCCAAGTTTCATTAATGATTTTTATGGTTCATGTTGATTATTAGGTGTCTTTAAAAAGAAAGAAAAGCTCAAGTGAGCAAAATAAAAATGACATAAAAGTAAATGCTCAAGTGAGCAAAGATGAAAATAGCATGAAATGTAAAATGCTAAAAGTAAATGGTACATAAAGCATGAAAATAAAAGCGTAAAGTAAAGTTAATTGTTAGTAATTAGTGGTTAGTTGGATGACCATCTTGAAACTTGCATTTGGAACTCATTAGAGGATTGGTAGAACAAAAGCCTCCACACAACAAGTTGCATTTGCTTTTTGCCAAGTATATCATCCATTTTGGAATTCTCACAAGACAACATGTAATGATCAACAATGTTTAAGTGATCCGTGTTGACCAAAGATGTTGTAGATCCATTAGAGGATTGGTAGAACCAAAGCCTCCACACAATGAATCTCAAGGTTATTGGATCAAAGAGATCAAATTAACATACTTGGGCTTGCAATCATAAGTTTGGGCCACGAATGATCATTTATTCGAATCGGGACAAAATGTAGCACTATGTTAAGCAATCGTAAGTGGACTTATGTAGAAGTCGCACCTATTTTGAGGCTGGTCAATAGCAATCTATGTACTTCATGTTTGGATAAATGATATAGAGATCACCATCCCTTAACATGTAGCACAATTAAAAAAAAGGGATAAGATGATGAAGGAGGGGAATGATAAGCTAATTTGGATCACCATTTCAAAATTATTTCATCTTTAAATTCAACCACTCCTCTAGATGGATTAAAGCACTAAACATATCATTAATCCAAAGCACCAAAAATGAATTAAATAATTCACTCTTAGGTAGATTTGAATTTATGAACATTTATCCAACTTCATCTACATCACAAAGTCCATTGAGTTTAAAGACAAATTGGACATTTAAAATTGCAATCCAAACCAACAATCAAAAGGAGTGAGTAGAAAAATCATTTTGGATCAAAGCTGCCCTAAAACAAGGCAAAAAATACATTTTGTCCCTGTGTAAATCAATTGCAATATTGTATAAATCGATTTACACAGTACAATTTTCAAAAAATTATGCAAAATTGCTTCTGTGCAATCGATTGCACAGTTACTGCAATCGATTGCACACTGTTACAGTAGCAAAAAAAAGCATTTTAAAAGGGCAATTTCTTGTTCAAACTTTCCATCAAATACCTTATGATCATGGATCCAATTGAGCACGAAAATTCCATCAAATTATGAGAAAATAACACTATTGGAATCACAAAATAATGCTCAAAGAATCAAACCCAAAGATCAACAAGAGATCACATTGTGAAAGATGAATTATCCAACTTACCAAAGGTAGATCTAGATAATTATCAAAACAACTTCAAGAATTTGCTTCAATTCAACCACAAGAATCAATTGACCAAGCTTGGATGTAGAGAATTGATGGAGAAAAAGTGTTTGGATGAAGGTTTAGCTCAAAGATTAGTAAGCTTCAATGCAAAGCTTACTAACTTTTTGAAAATGGAGCTTTGAGTGAATTTGGTAGATGGAGAGAATTGAGAGATTTTTTAGCAAGGTGGATTTGGCTATCAAAAGCTTGAAATTTGAATGAAATGAGAGCTCTATTTATAGAGTTTTAGAATTGGGATTAGTGGTAATTTGGTAAGTGATTCTTGGAGCCAAAATTTGAATTAATGATAACTCTTTCAAAAATTAGAGCCAAAATTTGAATTAATGATAATTCTTTCAAATATTAGAGCCAAAATTTGAATTAATGATAATTCTTTTTAAAAATGAAAGATTGGCACTAAAATTTGAATTAATGATACATCTTTCAAAAGTGAAGGAAAATTGGAGCCAAAATTTGACAAGTTTAAAATGCTGATTTTTTTTATAATTTTCACGTTGTGCAATCGATTGCACTACAGTGCAAATCGATTGCACAATGTATTTTTTTCAAAAATGGCGCAAAATACACTATGTGCAATCGATTGCACTTTAAGAGAAATCGATTGCATCAGTGAAAAAAATGAAAATTTTTAATTATTTTTCTTTGCAAATAGAGATTTTAGGAAAATAATACCAGAAATCCTTATTTGTCAGATGCTTCGACTTGGTACCTACAAAACAAAAATATACAAAGACAAAGACAAATATTTTTTGTATTTTGATTAGAAGTTAGTCAACAACACATATACAAAATACACAACCAAGGTGCTTGGAGATTCCTCAAGAGCAAACTTAAAGATAGGAAAAAAGAGGAAGAACCAACCCTAATGTGATCTTGTTATGATCGAGTTGATATGATATGATAGAGGAATCTTAGGGGCAAAAATTGGGGTACAACAGCTGCCCTTATTTAAGTGTCTTCTATCCGGAGATACGAAGGTTACAAATCTTCGTGTCGACGCGATTGAAGATACTTAAATATAAAACAAGCCCTATTTTTGTCTCTAAGATGCCATGCAATGCTTATGATTATGGATGCATATGAACAGAACAAAAGAGACGCAAAGTAACACTGGGAATGCCACAAAAATGAAGAAACAAAGGAGCAACCCCACTAGGAAAATAAATCACTGGTGGACCAAAAGAATAGAACTAGAGAGGAGGATAACAAGCATCGACGTTCACTGCCGATGTCTACCAACGTTCACTGAAGGTATAGAGAAGAAGATATACCGACTCACAGATGACCATAAACTACCAACTCAATAGTTAAAGGTAGAAGAGAAAATATATCACGCCATCGCCGTTCACTGACGAGGAACTATCACCGTTCACTGATGATAGAAAAAAGATAAGAAACACTGACGTTCACTGCCGATGCACTACCAACGTTCACTGAAGGTAGATTTTGAAAATATCATACCATCTCCGTTCAGTGACGAGGAACCACCACCGTTCACTGATGATAGCAAAAAGATAAGAAACACCGACCTTCACTGCCGATGCACTACCAACGTTCACTGAAGGTAGATTTTGAAAATATCATACCATCTCCGTTCACTGACGAGGAACCACCACCGTTCACTGATGATAGCAAAAAGATAAGAAACACCGACGTTCACTGCCGATGCACTACCAACATTCACTGAAGGTAGATTTTGAAAATATCATACCATCACCGTTCACTGTCGAGGAACCACCACCGTTCACTGATGATAGCAAAAAGATAAGAAACACCGACGTTCACTGCGGATGCACTACCAACGTTCACTGAAGGTAGATTTTGAAAATATCATACCATCACCGTTCACTGACGAGGAACCACCACCATTCACTGATGATAGCAAAAAGATAAGAAACACCGACGTTCACTGTCGATGCCTTACCAACGTTCACTGAAGGTAGATTTTGAAAATATCATACCATCGCCGTTCATTGACGAGGAACCACCACCGTTCACCGATGATAGCAAAAAGATAAGAAACACCGAAGTTCACTGCCAATGCACTACCAACGTTCACTGAAGGTAGATTTTGAAAATATCATACCATTGTCGTTCACTTACGAGGAACCACCACTGTTCACTGATGATAGCAAAACGATAAGAAACACCGACGTTCATTGCTGATGCACTACCAACGTTTACTGAAGGTAGATTTTGAAAATATCATACCATCGCCGTTCACTGACGAGGAACCACCACCGTTCATTGATGATAGCAAAAAGATAAGAAACACCAACGTTCACTGCTGATGCACTACCAACGTTCACTAAAGGTAGATTTTGAAAATATCATACCATCGCCGTTCACTGACGAGGAACCACGACCGTTCACTGATGATAGTAAAAAGATAAGAAACACTGACGTATACTTCCGATGCACTACCAACGTTCACTGAAGGTAGATTTTGAAAATATCATATGTTCTCCAAACTTCTGGTGTTTCACCTAGAACGGGTATCAACTTCTTCCTTAACCAAGGAATTCCGCCTGGAAAGGGTAACATGTAAGCTGTCTCAAATAAAGAGACTTCCACTTGCAAAGATTTCATAACGAGCAATTTCTGTGAATTTGAAAGTCTTGCCATCCACTGGCGTAAACTGACGACGGACTGCAAGGTAACCATTCATAGAGGAAATAGCAAAAAAAGTTACGTCGACTTGTACAGGGAAGCACGAGTTGCTCAAACAAAGATACCTGTTGCTTGTTATCATGGAGGATTGCAAAAAGAAACGACTTTCTGGGGATAGAAATGTGGCTTCCTGGGGAAATAGATATGACTTCCTGGGGAAATGAGATATGACTTCCTGGGGAAATGAGATATGACTTCCTGGGGAAATGAGATATGACTTCCTGGGGAAATGCCACATTATTCCTGCTGAAGAGATAAAGTCTTCTCATGAAAAATAAATGCACAAATCAAAGCTCAAAGTCCTCAGAAATCCAGAGTAAATAATATTGTCATGCAACCACGAATCCAATTAGAAACAAACTGGAGCAAGACGGCCAAAGAAGATACATCCTTTGAGAAATAAACTCAAGAGGGAAAACCAAATCCAACTAAGCAAGGAGCGCTGCAGGAAGGTTTGAACACAATGTCAATGAAAAATGATTTGTAACAATGCATGATGCATGTATGAATGTATGAGTGATATCGTGCATATGCTGGTAAAAGGATACATAATCGAACAAAACTGCCTCAGGTACTAACAACATTGGTCTAAACTTCAACCAGAAAGATTAATCCAAGAAAGGTAAAAGCAACTGCAGAAACCAAACCTATTGTTTGTCCTAACTTCACTGAGGAGAAACAAAATCCGGATGTAGCTAAATCAAACAGATATTGGGATAGAACATCTTTCTTCCGTTTTCATCAGAGAAACCAGTTTTCCAAAAACAACGTGCCTACTGAAGATTGCAAAACTAGTCTCAAATAAATAAGACTGACGCCGAGACAACCAAACCTCACTGTGGAATTCAAACCCACTTCCCTGGAGAGAAAAAAAATGGAGGATTGAAAACTTTTCATCATGAATACTCATTCCAACAAGAGATGCCCTGGGATAACCTTCCCAGGGAATAACACACAGACTTCCATGGGGAAAACAAATGTTTCACAGTCCGTACTCCTACTGGGGATTTCGATACTGATTGTGAATAAGGCAAATGGAAACCAAATTGTCAAAACATTCACTGGGGAAATCAGGCCCACTTTGAAGGAAGAAAAACATATGGACTTCACTAAGGGAGACAATACTTCATCATCTAGACCTCTACCGGGGACTTCATGCTGACTTCATTGGGGAGGTCGACACCACATCATCGAGGGGAAACCAAGATACATTCTTCACTGGGGATAAAGGACTTTTATCAAATAAACAAGGCCTTCACTGGAAAATACTGGATTGAGTCTTCATATCAACCAAACCTATTCCAACAAAAGATGCCCTGGTGTAGTCTTCCTGGGAAATCAAGAAGTCAACACTAATTCCAATACTGCAAAAAGAGCGATATCTTTGCACACCAAGGGAATAAAACCTTTCATCATATGAGGGAAAACTTCACTGGGGAACCTGGGACAAAGGCTTCTGACCATGCAAACCCAAAATCAAAAGCGAACCAAGACTTGGCCGGGGATCATGGGATCACAAACCTAATACTCTACCTTACGCCAACTGGTATCGTCTTTAATTATCTGAGAAACACACAAAGATTGCGCATATACCAACAAGATGACCTGAGAAAAACCTTCACAAAGGAAGTAAATATTCTTAAAACAACCGGAGTTTGTTCATTCCAGGGATCGCCATTTTTGTTGTCATTGTTTCATCACAAATCCCAAAGTAAATTGAATTGTAAAGATGTCTTTCTTTTTGAAAAGTCAATTTTGTTTTTTTAATATTTTTGCTTTGAAAGTTATTATCAGTAATAAATGAAGTCTTTGCGAGCTAAATAAAAATAAGAACACAAAGAATTGGGCAAAAGCTCGAATTTTATTAATAGAATGGTAGTCTGCGAATGGCGAGACTCCATGGATGATTACAAAGTTTGGGAAATGGTAATATATAATGGAAAAGATACATTGAGATACAATGACCACCATTCCCCCAACAACTTTTGAAGTCTTGAGCAGCAGCTTTTGTTGAAGTATGGTGAGGATCCGAGAAGATTGTTGCTTCAACGATCAAGTCTTGTCTGACGTAGTTACTTTCCAAGAAAAATCCATAACTTTTGCCTAAGCTGCCCTTGCGGGTTTTCAACTTAGCGGGAAATTTATTCTGTTTATGTCTCTAATTTTTGCCTAGACCGCCCTTTCGGGTTTTCAGCCTACCGAGACGCTCCTTTTTGCCTAAGCCGCCCTTTCGAGTTTTCAACTTAGCGAGCTGTTCTTTTATTTCTTTAGGCGAAAAATTTATTGACTGCGTCAGCATTCATGGGACGTGGGAACTCCTCGCCATCCATAGTTTCAAGAATTAATGCACCACCAGAGAAGGCTTTCTTGACAACATACAGGCCTTCAAAATTGGGAGTCCACTTTCCCCTAGAATCAGTGTTAAAAGACATGATCTTCCTGAGCACGAGGTCGCCTTCTCTGAATTCACGAGGTTTGACCTTTTTATCAAATGCTTTCTTCATTCTTTTCTAATATAACTGCCCATGACATAAAGCTGTCATCCTCTTCTCTTCAATCAAATTCAATTGGTCAAACCTGTTCTGGACCTATTCAGTCTATGTCAACTTGGCTTCCATTATCACACGCAACGAGGGAATCTCTACCTCAACAGGGAGTACAGCTTCCATTCCATATACCAGGGAGAATGGGGTTGCTCCTGTTGAAGTGCAGACAAATGTTCGATATCCATGCAGAGCAAAAGGGAGCATTTCATGCCAATCCTTATAAGTAATAACCATTTTCTGGATAATTCTCTTGATATTCTTATTAGCAGCCTCAACAGCCCCATTCATCTTTGGCCTATATGGAGATGAATTGTGATGGACAATCTTGAATTCTTCACACAATTATGTCATCATTTTGTTGTTCAAATTTGAGCCATTGTCAGTGATGATTCTACTCGGCACACCATACCGGCATATCAGATTGTTTTTGATGAAACGCACAACCACTTGTTTGGTAACATTGGCATAAGAAGCAGCCTCTACCCATTTGGTAAAGTAGTCAATCGCTACCAAAATGAAACGGTGTCCATTCGAAGCTTTGGGTTCTATCATCCCGATCATGTCAATACCCCACATAGAGAAAGGCCATGGGGAGGAAATTACATTGAGAAGTGTCGGAGGCACATGGATCTTATCTGCATAAATCTGGCATTTATGGCACTTCTTTGCAAATTTTCAACAATCAGATTCCATTGTCAACCAATAGTAACCTGCCCTTAGCATCTTTTTATCCATCAAATGTCCATTAGCATGAGTGCCAAATGAACCTTCATGAATCTCATGCATCAACATGTCTGTTTCGTGTCTATCCACACATCTAAGCAAGACCATGTCATAATTTCTCTTGTATAGCACATTTTCACCGAGGAAGAAACTGCCTGCCAATCTTCTCAATGTCTTTCTATCTTTCCTCGATGCACCAATCGGGTATTCCTGGGTCTGAAGAAAATGCTTGATATCATAATACCAAGGTTTTTCATCTGCTACCTCCTCTATTGCAAACACATGAGCGGGCCTATCCAGCGGTCGAACTGTATTACAGGGTATATCATTCCAAGAATTCACTTGATACATGGAAGCCATAGTTGCCAGAGCATCCGCCATTTGATTTTCATCTCTAGGGATGTGATGGAATTTAACTTTATTGAAGAAGGGTAGCAATCTTCTAACATAATCTTTGTAAGGGATCAAGCCAGGGTGACGAGTATCCCATTCTCCTTTAATCTGATTTATTACCAAAGCTGAATCACCATACACATCTAGAATTTTAATTCTGAGATCAATAGCTTCCTCAAGACCCATGATGCAAGCCTCATATTCCGCCATATTATTAGTGCAATCAAATGTTAGCCTCGCAGTAAAAGGAATGTGCGATCCATGAGGAGTGACAATCACAACACCAATTCCTTTACCATAAGCATTCACCGCTCCATCAAAAATCATGCTCCAATGAGATTCAGGGTCAGGGCCTTCCTCAGGCAACGGTTCATCACAATCTTTCACTTTCAAGAACATCACATCCTCATCAGGGAATTCAAATTCTACAGACTGATGATCTTCCACCGGTTGGTGAGCAAGGTAATCTGCCAACACACTACTTTTAATAGCTTTTGAGTGCGGTACTCAATATCATATTCAGACAACAACATCTGCCAGCGGGCAATTCTCCCCGTAAGAGCAGGCTTCTCAAAAATATACTTGATTGGATCCATTTTGGAGATCAACCAAGTGGTATGATTCAACATATACTGCCGCAAACGCTTTGCCGCCCAGGCCAAAGCACAACATGTCTTTTCTAGTGTGGAATACCGCAACTCACAATCAGTGAACTTTTTGCTGAGATAATAAATGGCGAACTCTTTATTTTGCGTTTCATCCTGTTGTCCCAGAATACAACCCATGGATTTATCTAACACCGTTAGATACATAATCAGCGGTCTTCCTTCTACGGGAGGGAGCAAGATAGGAGGTTCACGCAGATACTCTTTAATACTCTCAAATGCCCTTTGGCAGTCATTCGTCCACACACAACCTTGATCTTTCTTTAACAACTTAAAGATCGGTTCACACTTTGCAGTCATGTGGGAAATGAATCTGGAAATATAATTCAAACGCCCGAGGAAACCCCTGACTTGCTTTTCAGTTCTTGGTGCTGGCATTTCTTGAATTGCTCTGACTTTATCAGGATCAACTTCAAATCCTTTCTGGCTAACAATAAAACCCAACAATTTCCCCGATCTAACTCCGAAGGTGCATTTATTTGGATTCAAGCGGAGACGAAACTTCCTCAAACGCTGAAACAGCTTCAACAAATCTTTTATATTCCCTTCTTCAGTTTGGGATTTGGCAATCATATCATCAACATATACTTCAATTTCCTTGCGCATCAGATCATGGAATAAGGTTGTCATAGCCCTCTGGTACGTTGCACCAGCGTTCTTCAACCCGAAGGGCATCACTCTGTAACAGAATATTCCCCAGGGTGTGATAAACATTGTTTTTTCCATGTCCTCTAGAGCCATTCTTATTTGATTATACCCGGAAAATCCGTCCATGAACGAGAATACTTTGAATTTTGATGTGCTATCCACTAACATATCAATGTGAGGCAATGGAAAATCATCTTTTGGACTAGATTTATTTAGATCTCTGTAATCTACGCACATGCGGACTTTTCCGTCTTTTTTCGGTACTGGGACAATATTGACAATCCATTGAGGATACACTGACGTCACAAGAAAACCATCATTAATCTGCTTTAGGACCTCCTCTTTGATCTTTACTGCCATATCTGGGTGGGTTCTTCTCAACTTTTGTTTAACTGGCGGACACTCTGGCTTCAATGGCAAATGATGCTCAATAATTTCTGTATCTAGACCAGGCATGTCTTGATAAGACCAAGCAAAAATATCCACATACTCTTTCAACAGCTCAATCAACCCGCTCTTCACATCAAGATGCAACGATGCTCCAATCTTAATCTCTTTCGGATCTTCTTCTGAGCCCAAATTAATCACTTCCAAAGGCTCCTTATATGGCTGAATGGTATTATCCTCGTGCTCAAGCAATCGTGAGACCTCTTCTAGAATCTCATCATAATCTTCTTCTTCAGCCCCAAACACAAGACATTCAAAGTTGGGAGAGGGTGCAGGGTCATTGTATTCAACGAGTTTTTTAATTAATCTGCACATATGATTTATGATTGCTTTTAGAAACTGACACATATAATAAGTGATCATGCAGATTAATTTTCAGTTATCATTTATTTTGAAAGGGTTTTTTATTTGATTACCATTTCCCAAGAAAAAGCAGAAAATAAAGACATATTTTTGGAAGCAAAGACAACTTTTATTAATGATCTTAAAAATCAAAGCAAACGGATAAGCCCATACAATACTTTCACCTTGGGCAGAGTGAAAGCTTTTCAAAGAAAGAAACAGATTAACAAAACAAATTACTTTGAAATATGTATGCAAGAAGGAACATCAATGGTGACCCAGTTCTGAACTCGGACTCCATGCGTCACAAAATTCAGTACTTCCTGCTCTGCTTCATCTTCTTCAACAACATTGATTCCAGAACCAATTGGATGGAGGTAGCCTCTGCTGCAGAAAACATCATGATAACTGTTCACAGGAGACTTTGACTTCAAACTTTCGCCTTTGGCATTCTTCGAAGGAAAACCCAAACCATTTCTGTTCTTGTTCACAGGTGGATCCACCAGTCGTCCCCAAACTGCATTATGACCATTGCGCACAACCTGCTGCGCGTCCTTCAGGGAAACTACAAAATTCTCATTCCTCCTTATGTTGTCAATGGATAGGGCTTGGAACTGGGTTCCAATAGCAGCCTCATCCGCTTCTACAATACTGAAAGAGGATAGATGGGATATCAACAACGCCTGCTCCCCATTTATGATCACTACCTTCCCTTCACACACAAATTTTAGCTTCTGATGCAGAGTTGAAGTGACAGCCCCTGCTTCGTGTATCCATGGTCGTCCAAGCAAACAACTATATGCGGGAATAATATCCATAACGTGGAAGGTTATCAAGAACAAATGTGGTCCTATATGGATGTGCAGGTCCACTTCACCGATGACAGATTTCCTCTACCCATCAAAAGCCTTCACAATGATGCCACTCGGGTGCATAGATGTTCCTTGATACTTTAACTTCAAGAGGGTACTTCTCGGTATGACATTCAGCGCGGATCCGTTATCAATTAGCACATTGGAAAGCGAATCATTCTTACAGTTCATGGATATGTGGAGGGCCAGGTTGTGGTTCCTCCCTTCATCTGGTAACTCATCATCACAGAAGCTCAAATTGTTACATGACGTGATGTTTCCAATTATGTTGCTGAATTGATCTAATGGCATGTCATTCTCTACAAAAGCTTGGTCTAGTACTCTCATCAGCGATTCTCTATAAGCAGAGGAATTCATCAATAAGGCTTGAATAGATATCTTTGAAGGAGTCTGCAATAGCTGATCTAAAATTTTGTAATCGCTCATCTTAATTATCTTCAAGATATCATCCACTTCTTTCTCTAATGTAGATCCACTAGTCCCTCCTGCAGACTTCTTAGGCTCATCATCTTCAGCAATCTTCTTTCCAGCAACAACATCTCTTCGAATAACCGGTGCAAATACATGACCACTACGGGTCACTCTACTATTATCATCTATATTTCCAACATCTGGCATCGGCTGGATGGGAATCTCCACCCTATCTTCTAAGATCGTAGCGTTGTATTTGTAAGGCACAGCCTTATCTGATTCATAGGGAACAGGACCTGGCAGACTAATTACCAATGGGCCAACAGCTGGTTTGCTATGGTACTCCACCTCAAGATGAGTGGGTGCACCAAAACAAGGTACAATGACATTCACCCCTTCCTCAACACAATCAGCCATCAAAAATTCATTTCCGGTAAACAAATCTTCGTCTGAAGAGAAATACTCCTCTGCGGAAGCATACTCTTCCTCTGACTCTTCCATCAAACAGAGTTCAACCATATCAATCTCATGATAATCATCTCTCTGACCTGTGATCTTGATGGTTCCATTGTCTAACAGCAACTGAACACCTTCCCTCACAACAGAACATCCTCTGGGATTTCGACAACAAATTATGCAAGAACCATATTGGTGTTCCACCTGACCAGCAGTATGGCAGAAGGTAGCATGTAACTGCACTAGATCCTCATTCAAATGATCCACATCAAAAATTCTGAATTCACCCGGACATCCAGAAACCATATTCACTTCCTCTTCATATTCCGCCCTATGCCTGATTATATGGATTAAACCTTCATCCATCATCTCCTGTAAATCAGCATTTATCTTCTCGCAACCCTGTATATCTGTACTGCAAACAACATAATCGGTATGGTCATGCGTATAATAACTAAATTTATAGAGATCTGCGTGCATCTTCACCAAATCCCCTCTAACCAGATTAATGTCAAAAATTCGAAAGTCGCCTGGACAACCGGCCACCATATTCACAGTATTCACTCCCCCGTGCTTGGGTAGAGGATTGTCTTTCACATTAGGTCCCACGTCTTTGAAAGATAAAATTCCAGACTTCAACAACCTTTGCACTTCAGTCTTCAAAGGATAACAATTCTCAACACTATGCCCTGGTGCTCCCTGATGAAAGGCACACGTCTGGTCTGCTTTGCAATACCACGGCAATGGTGATGGTACAGCGGGAGGTGGTCGTGTCTGGACCAACTTCTTCTGAACCAATGCTGGTAATAGCTCTGCATAGCTCATGGGAATAGGATCATAGTTCTCCCTTCTCTGATTACACCCTTGATTCCCCTGCTGGGATGGTCTCTGATAAGCAACGGTAGTTGGAGCAGCATTTATAACAAGAGTAACTGAGGCGACTTGCTGATGACGCTGATAATTCCTTCTAGGAGCGTTTACCTTTCTCTCTTGCATAACAACATTTGTATCCCCCTCTTTTTTCTTTGTAAACCCGTAAGATGGCTTCTTCACACCTCCAGATCCTTCACCCTTTGTCAAACGGCCTTCTCTTACTGCCTCTTCTAGGCGGACACCCATTCCTACCATCTCTGTAAAATCACTTGGGGCACTTGCTACCATTCTTTCATAGTAGAAAGCTCCTAGCGTCTTTAGAAAAATCTTGGTCATTTCTTTTTCTTCCATGGGCGGAATCACTTGTGCAGCCACTTCGCACCATCTCTGCGCATACTCTTTGAATGATTCTATGTCTTTCTGAACCATGGCCCTAAGCTGGTCACGGTCAGGCGCCATGTCCACATTGTACTTGTATTGTTTAATGAATGCTTCTCCCAAATCATTAAAAGTATGGATGTTGACGCTGTCTAAACTCATGTACCATTTCAACGCAGCACTGGTCAGACTATCCTGGAAAAAATGAATCAGCAGACGCTGATCATCAGTATGGGTAGACATCCTTCTCACATACATCACCAAATGAGCACGAGGGCAAGTGTTGCCCTTGTACTTCTCAAGTTCCGGGACCTTGAACTTAGCAGGCACTTTAACATTCGGGACCAAACACAGCTCATTCACATTCTTCCCGGACAACTCTTTTCCCCTAAGAGCCTTCATCTCTCTTTGCATTCTATCAAACTGCTCTTGGAAATCATCCATTCTATCATAAAGACCCAAGTCTTCACTCGGCGGAGGGAAAGGACGACACACATCTTCATTAACAAACGGAACCAAATTCACTGAAGGAGGTGCAGCAGGAACAGTATGCACCACAAGAGGTGTAAGAGTAACAACATTTGGAACCACTGGAGCATCTTGAGGACCCAGATTGAAACCTTCAGGTGCAAAATTCTCTGGCATTCCCCACGGATAACCCTGAGGCATACGGTTTTGAACAACAGCCGGAGTAGTGGATACAGGAACAGTCAGAACTTTAGTACTTGCCCTTGTTGGTTGAGGTTGAACACTCGGTGGATGATTCTGAGCAACCACCAGAGCTTCCATCAGAGTAGTCAAGTTGGCCAAGCCAGCCTTCAAAGCATAAACTTCTTCGTGCAGCTCGCGATTCTCCTGTTCTAAGTTGTCCATCTTCTTTTTGAAATTAGCCCGAGTGTTGTAGTGATGAGTCAGCTTGCTAAATGAAGTAAAGAAGCTGGGTAAGGCACCTGGATATGCATAACAAATGCAAAAACATGTGCAATATGATGCATGATATGCAATGTATATGATTATTATTATTTTATCATTTAATATTTCAAGGGATTTAAGATTTACAGACATATTGCAAACATCAAAATAACAACGCATTTGAAATACTGAAAACATTTATTATAATAACTTCGAAATGTGTTACAAGTTTCAATGATCCCAAGTACAAGATGAAAATACAATCTAAAATCCTGAGAAAAGGAACTGATAGAGATCAATTTGTACGAATGCACTTCACTGTGAGCCTGGCAATCTGAGCTCTCAACCTCTGGTTTTCTTCCACATGTCTGATGGCAACCTCCTTCCAATCATCTGAATCAGGAAGTGAACAAACAACACATGTTTGAGGCTTAGGAGAAAATAAATCTCCTTGCCTCTCCATAGACTCTACTGCTCGACTTTCAAGGATCTCGATCAAATCATCTCTCTCCTTCAGGTCTGCTCTGTAGGAACTCTCTAAAGTCTGGAACTTGTTCTTCCAAGCATCCATTTCCTGTTGCATCCTAACCAAAGCAAGCTGCAGCTCTTCTAGATCATCTAATAATGTAGGAGTGGTCTTCACAAACAAATCAGGCATGGGTGTCTCCCGAGTATATGGCATCTTCAACTGAATGGATCTCGATCGGACCCACTGAAGATATGGCTCCAAAGAAACAACACCCATAGGTCCCAAATCCTTCCTACTCTTCTTATGAATGTGACGTCAGGCCTTCGCAATCTGCTCCCTAGCTTCCCTGTGGTCTTCTCCTTCCTTCAGAAAGAAACTACTCAGACAAATATTGTTCGGTTTATCCCTCATCGGATAACCAAGCTGTCGCCGTGCAAGAACAGGGTTATAGTTAATTCCTCCCTTTGTACCAAGAAGAGGCACATTGGGGAAACTACCACAACTGTCAATAATCTCCGCATCCTGGTAAGCTCGATGATACCAATCAATATCCGAGTGAGTAAGTGCCATGATCTTAGGAGCCCAACGGGGTTCCTTCTTGACATCCCAAAAAGTGTCAGACTGAGGCATATGAGAGGTAAACCACCGATACAACAAAGGCGTGCAACAGATAATCATTCCCCCATGATAAGAATTCCGAAGATGAACAGAGTAATAAGTATCACCCAACAGTGTAGGAACCGGGTTTCCAATCATGAAAATCTTGATAGTGTTAATGTCGACAAACTTGTCCACATTAGGAAATAAGAATAATCCATAGGCGAGTAAAGCAAAGATGGCCTCAAAAGCAACCTTACTCTTCATCCTAGCAAAGTAACGAGCTTTCTCCAATAAGAACTGAGCTGGTAATCCTCTAATCCCTCCTTTGGTAGTCATATGAGCTTCCACCTCAGACTTCCCCAGATGAATCAAAGCAGCAATCTCATGTGGTTTTGGCTAACCCTCCAAACCAGTAAAAGGAACGCGATCGGTAACAGGTAAATCCAATAGATAGGAATACTCTTCCAGTGTTGGCATCAACTGATAATCGGGAAAAGTAAAGCAGTGATACACCGGATCATATAACTGGACCAAAGTTGAGAGAAAACCCTCCTTCATCTTCAGCTTCATGAGAGGAATAATGGATCCATACTTCTTCCAAAAGTATGCAGAACACTCGATCTCGGGAATTAGACTGATCAACTCATCTATCTTAGGATCCTTGAAACTGTATTTCCCGGTCTTTCTCTTTCCAGAATCCATGGTTTAAAAGTACCTGAGATATTCACAAATAGTCAACCTTTAAATCCCTTGAAATATTGTTTTTTCAAAAGATGCTTTTGAGTGCATGGATGCATGATGCAACAATCACACACAAGATCACACATATAGGGTTCATAGGTTCAACGTCACGAGCATGAGGTCGAAGGTACTACCCATAAGGTATTGGTCTAAAAAGTTATCACCTGCCGAACAAGGTTCTAGAGGTTCTCAGAGTCTACATCCTTCCTTCGGATATTACCAACTTCCCGATTAACTCGGTAATTAGTAATATTCTCAAGAAACACTTGTCCGAGTGTAGTATCGCATGACAAATACTTCCGGATTACTCCGTTATAGCTTCTGCACTACACCTAAAAGGCCAAGAGGGGTTAGGTAATCTAGGGTCCTCAGCTTCAGCAGGCTCCCAGGTCGAAAGCAGTACGTCTTCCCGATTACTCGGTAAACGGCACTACAGTCAAAGGGGCCTCCACTGAGTGGGGGATCTCACGCCTCATTTTTTGGGATTACTCCCTCAAAGTTAACATGACTATATGGCCCGTACTATCTTAAAGTTTGCCCAAGTCCGGGTATAGGACTTATGAGTAATCACCAAGCACCCTGTAAACCAGGAAAATCCAGACAAACATATATACAAAATATAACACATAAACAACAATAGCACATATACAGATATAAACAATGATAGGTTTAACCCACTTAGGGATGGACCAGCAAAAGGTCAATCTTTCCCCATTGAAGTCGCCATTTTTCTGTGGCGGTAGAAATGTGCAAGACTAAGCCATTGGATTGACTAGACTTTATACAAATCAAAATAAAAATCGCCACCGCGCTTTATTGTTTCCAAAGGAATGGGAAAAGAGCGAATAACCCAAAAAGAGGGGGAAAGATTCAAGGTAAGGGGGTTGGTTATGCAAAGGGAAGGTATTAGCACCCTAAACATCTATGGTAATCCACAGGAACCTCTTTGAAAAATCTGTATATTTTGGCTATAAAAATGTGTTGTATATAAAATGGATGGTGGAGGTGAGGAAAGAAATATTTTTTCGATTTTTTCACCCGTCGCGGTTGCGAACCTTTAGTGCATACGTACCACCTTTCGTGCCATAGGGGATCAGGGTACACGTAGTTCCTCTTTTAAAAATTTGAAACACAAGTGTGTTGGTTGATTTTATGAGATAAGACATCACCACAATTGTCCGTGTGAAAAACATACTTACTACCCACAATCATGAGAAAGGAGAATTTGCATCATCTCAAAGTGGAGGATATGGCTGGGATTTTAAAATCAACAATGCCTCACTCAACACCTAAGTGGAAAATATCTCACTTCACTACATATTGTAGAAGTATAGTTGTTTCCATCACTACAAGGATTGACAAGAGTCTAATCTTTTGAGAAAAGTTTAAAGATAAAAGCCAAAGTGGCAAAATGGTTTGAAATGAGATTGATTGACTTTTAGTCTTCTCACAAAAAAAGGTCAAGGTATTATTAAATTGATTAAAATTTATTTATGAAAATGTTTCGAAGATGCATGGACCTAAGTCCAAGTTTATTATGAAAATGTTTCAAGTTTCAAAACAATAAGAGTTTTATTTTTTAAAAGGAGGGAGAAGATTTTTGAAATTAAAGAAGATGGAAGGAGAAGAAGAGGCTATCCTAAAGCATAAGATAAAAGCTAGGGATAAGAACCATCTAACCAACAAGAAGCCAATACTTAACATTATGAGTCAATATAGAATTCCCATTCTTCGGATTGAAACCAATCAAGCAAAGATACTAGACCTCTTGAGAGAACCAAACTTCAAGTGTTTTAAGTCTTCGCAAAAATTGGGCAGAGTAACGGCTGTATACGGGTGAATTCCAGATTACAAACAAAGATCGTAATCTCAATAACCTGCACACAAAACAAACAAACAACCCAATGTCTTGAGGTAAACCTCAAGAACTCCAGACAAAATATCAAATAAAGTCACAAAGTCTCCAAGATAGGCCAAGGTCTCTAATCCTAAGTCCAAGAAGTCCATCACTCCATAATGCAAAGGATAGTAACCATGTAGTCCAAGTATCATTAATGATTTTTATGGTTCATGTTGATTATTAGGTGTCTTTAAAAAGAAAGAAAAGCTCAAGTGAGAAAAATAAAAATGACATAAAAGTAAATGCTCAAGTGAGCAAAGATGAAAATAACATGAAATGTAAAATGCTAAAAGTAAATGGTACATAAAGCATGAAAATAAAAGCGTAAAGTAAAGTTAATTGTTAGTAATTAGTGGTTAGTTAGATGACCATCTTGGAACTTGCATTTGGAACTCATTAGAGGATTGGTAGAACCAAAGCCTCCACACAACAATTTGCATTTGCTTTTTGTCAAGTATATCATCCATTTTGGAATTCTCACAAGGCAACATGTAATGATCAACGATGTTTAAGTGATCCGTGTTGACCAAAGGTGTTGTAGATCCATTAGAGGATTGGTAGAACCAAAGCCTCCACACAATGAATCTCAAGGTTATTGGATCAAAGAGATCAAATTAACATACTTGGTCTTGCAATCATAAGTTTGGGCCACGAATGATCATTTATTCGAATCGGGACAAAATTTAGCGCTATGTTAAGCAATTGTAAGTGGACTTATGTAGAAGTCGCACCTATTTTGAGGCCGGTCAATAGCAATCTATGTACTTCATGTTTGGATAAATGATATAGAGATCACCATCCCTTAACATGTAGCACAATTAAAAAAGAAAGGGATAAGATGAAGAGGGAGGGGAATGATAAGCTAATTTGGATCACCATTTCAAAATTCTTTCATCTTTAAATTCAACCACTCCTCTAGATGGATTAAAGCACTAAACATATCATTAATCTAAAGCACCAAAAATGAATTAAATAATTCACTCTTAGGTAGATTTGAATTTATGAACATTTATCCAACTTCATCTACATCACAAAGTCTATTGAGTTTAAAGACAAATTGGACATTTAAAATTGCAATCCAAACCAACAATCAAAAGGAGTGAGTAGAAAAATTATTTTGGATCAAAGTTGCCCCAAAACAAGGCAAAAAATACATTATGTCTCTGTGTAAATCGATTGCACTATTGTGTAAATCGATTTACACAGTACAATTTTCAAAAAATTGTGCAAAATTGCTTTTGTGCAATCGATTGCACAGTTACTGCAATCGATTGCACACTGTTACAGTAGCAAAAACAGCATTTTAAAAGGGCAATTTCTTGTTCAAACTTTCCATCAAACACCTTATGATCATGGATCCAATTGAGCACGAAAATTCCATCAAATTATGAGAAAATAACACTATTGGAATCACAAAATAATGCTCAAAGAATCAAACCCAAAGATCAACAAGAGATCACATTGTGAAAGATGAATTATCCAACTTACCAAAGGTAGATCTAGAGAATTATCAAAATAACTTCAAGAATTTGCTTCAATTCAACCACAAGAATCAATTGACCAAGCTTGGATGTAGAGAATTGATGGAGAAAAAGTGTTTGGATGAAGGTTTAGCTCAAAGATTAGTAAGCTTCAATGCAAAGCTTACTAACTTTTTGAAAATAGAGCTTTGAGTGAATTTGGTAGATGGAGAGAATTGAGAGATTTTTTAGCAAGGTGGATTTGGCTATCAAAAGCTTGAAATTTGAATGAAATGAGAGCTCTATTTATAGAGTTTTAGGATTAGGATTAGTGGTAATTTGGTAATTGATTCTTGGAGCCAAAATTTGAATTAATGATAACTCTTTCAAAAATTAGAGCCAAAATTTGAATTAATGACAATTCTTTCAAATATTAGAGCCAAAATTTGAATTAATGATCATTCTTTTTAAAAATGAAAGATTGGCACTAAAATTTGAATTAATGATACATCTTTCAAAAGTGAAGGAAAATTGGAGCCAAAATTTGACAAGTTTAAAATGCTGATTTTTTTTTATAATTTTCACGCTGTGCAATCGATTGCACTACAGTGCAAATCGATTGCACAGTGTATTTTTTTCAAAAATGGCACAAAATACACTATGTGCAATCGATTGCACTTTAAGAGCAATCGATTGCATCAGTGAAAAAAATGAAAATTTTTAATTCTTTTTCTTTGCAAATAGAGATTTTAGGAAAATAATACCATAAATCCTTATTTGTTAGATGCTTCGACTTGGTACCTACAAAACAAAAATATACAAAGACAAAGACAAATATTTTTTGTATTTTGATTAGAAGTTAGTCAACAACACATATACAAAATACACAACCAAGGTGCTTGGAGATTCCTCAAGAGAAAACTTAAACATAGGAAAAAAGAGGAAGAACCAACCCTAATGTGATCTTGTTATGATCGAGTTGATATGATATGATAGAGGAATCTTAGGGGCAAAAATTGGGGTACAACACCATGGTTTCAAGTGAAGGCTTTAAAGACTACGCACAAAAATGGAGGGACTTAGCAGGAAGAGTCCAACCTCCCCTATCTGAAAGAGAGTTAGTAGATATGTTTTTGGGTACACTATCCGGTCCTTTCTTCAATCACTTAATTGGGAGTTCATTGGAAGGTTTTACCAAATTGATATTGACCGGAGAAAGGTTGGATGCTGGGATAAAGAATGGGAAGATTCAAATAGACTCATCTGTTGCTGCTGTAAGAAAACCATTCATAGGGAAAAAAGAAGTTGTTGCTCTATATCCTCAGAGAAATCAAGATCGGACTGAACACCGTCCAATGGTGTGGGATGTCATAATTCCTAAACTCGCACCTGCTCAGCAAAGAAGCAACTAGCCAAGAACGGAAAGACCAGTCAGACAATTCACCCGAATTAATATGAAATTATCTCAAGTATTGCCACATTTGTTAAGATCCAATCTAGTGACTTTGAAAGAAGCTCCAAAGAATCCTAACACAACCTCTCCTCACTATCATCCTAATGCTCGCTGAGCATACCATTCTGAGAGTCCCAACCATGACCCTAACAACTATTGGGCTCTGAAAAACAAAGTACAAGACCTTCTTGAAGCCAAAGAGATTGAATTCAACGCACCAGAAATGCCCAATGTTATCACTGCCCCTATGCCCAAGCACGACCATGATGTCAACGCTGTTGAGGAGGATATATTTGTTACTTTGGTTGATGAACTTGTGAACCCACTCCTGACTTTAAAAAAGAACTTTTTGAACGTAGTTGTATTCCCAGGCTGTGATGAAAACTGTCATTTTTGTTTATCCTCACCAACCAGCTGTCATTTGTTAAAAGCGGGCGTTCAATGCCTAATAGATGACAAGGAGATTTTGTTCGAGAAGACTTCTATTCCAACTATTTCTTATAATGATGTTTCCATAGTGACCATTTCCGCCAATTATTCCAGGTTCTCCACCAAAAGACTTGTTAGAATTACATCATTTCCTAAAGTAGCTATGTTGATAATTATAATTCCTGGACCAATCCCGTATTCGTCAGACAAAACCGTCCCATGGAATTATGGAGGTGATGTCTACTATCACGGTATCAAGCAAGATTGGCCAGCTGCTGAAGATTCAAATTCTGAGAAAGTTGACTCTGATATCAGTAACATCGTAGGGACAAGCAAGATAACCCACAGTGGAAGGGTATTCTCTCCAGAAATTTCTCCTCCAAAAGCTATTTCTGGACCTGTAATCATCCTTGATGTTGTTGCTCCTCCAAAGGCTATTCCCAGTCCTGCAATCATCTTTGATAGTACTCCTATTGACAAAATTGTTACAGTCCACGTTATCACCCCTACTGACATTCCCACTACCGAGTCAACTGAGACTCGAGGCAAAGGTATTCTAGTTGAGCCTGTCCAGACGAAGGCATAATCAATAGTTATCCCTGAGAACTCCAGAAAAGAGATGGACGAAATTCTAAAGATTATAAAACGAAGCGACTACAACGTAGTCGAGCAACTGGGGAAAACTCCATAAAAAATTTCCATGCTTACTTTATTATTATGTTCTGAGGCTCATGCAAAGGCCTTGGTAAAATTCCTTAAAACTGCTCATGTACCCCAAGAAACATCTGCCGATCAGTTCCAAGACTGCATAGACAGTTTGACCACAGATAATGCTTTATGTTTTTCGGATGTTGATTTAACACCAAGGGGGAGGAAGCATAACGAGGCGTTACATGTCTCAGTCGAATGCAGGGGCACGACTTTGGCTCATGTTTTGATTGACAACAGTTCGTCTCTGAATGTGTTTCCTTAAAAGGCTCTTGATAGGCTTGATTGTGAAGGATTGACCTTGAAACCTAGCAATATAGTAGTGATGGCCTTTGACGGCTCAAAAAGGATGGTGCATGGGGAAGTGGACATCCCCATAAAAGTTGGAACCCAAACATTTGATTCAACTTTTTATGTAATGGATATTCGCCCTTCATATTGCTGCTTATTAGGCTGGCCGTGGATTCACAATGCTGGTGTTGTTACCTCTACATTGCATCAAATGCTGAAATATCCAATTCAGGGGAAAATTATCATTGTTCATGGAGAAGAAGAGTATATGGTCAGCCATCTAAATTCCTTCAGATATGTGGAATTAGATGGTGAATTTATTGAAACTCCATTCCAGCACTTTGAAGAAGTTCCGCAAGTTATGGCAGTAACCAAGGCTGTTCCTCAAGTCCCAAAGATTACAAGGCCTCCGCTCAAGATGTCGTCTTTAAAAGATGCCAAGATAGTGATAGAAGAAGGTGGGTGCACTATTTGGGGCCAACTCCCAAATATCTCATACAAATCTGAAAATTTTGGTTTGGGTTTCATTTCAAGAGCCCAGAAAGCTATACGTCGTGCTCGTGCCGGAGGACCACCGTTGAAGATCAGCAACCACAAAGACAATGCCATGGAGGATGATGAAGACAGATATAACCTGGAGGATTGGATTTTCCCAAATGTCAGTGGAGGGCTCAGCAACTGGGAAGCTAGATACTTTGACCCAATCACTTTTATCCCACAGTAATTTGTCTTTAAATTTTGTCGGACCTATAATATTAAATAATTCAGACTCTTAAAACCTTGTGTCTTACCTGAGGTGCAATGGTCCATTTGTAATGGTTATTATCTCATTTCCATATGCCATCAATGAATCATGGACGTTTTTGCATACAAATTTTGTGCTCATTGTTTTTCTTTTTACATTTTCATTTCTTTCAAAAATAGCTATACTCTTACACACACTCCCATTCAAAATGCAGATCTACATCCATTCGAGATCCCATGGGTAACGGTTCTGCTATGGCCTTTTGTGACTCTGAAAATCTAATCTACCAAGCCGAAGACGAAGGTGAGGAAGATTGTGAAGTACCAGGGGAACTCTCCAGGTTACTACAACAAGAAGAGAGGACCATTCTACCCCATGAAGAACTAGTGGACACAGTTAACCTAGGTACCGAAGAGGACAAAATAGAAGTCAAGGTGGGTGCCAATCTGGAACCCAGTGTCAAGGAGCGTCTGATTCAGTTGCTACATGACTATGTTGAGGTCTTTGCCTGGTCGTATGAAGACACGCCAGGACTTTGTGCAGATATCGTGGTACATCGTCTACTAACAATGGAAGATTTTCCACTAGTAAAATAAAAGGTCCGTCGCATGCGACTAGACATTTCAGAAAAGATCAAAGCGGAAGTCATGAAACAATTCAACGTCAGATTCTTGGCCGTCACCTCCTATCCGTAATGGGTTGCCAATGTTGTTCCTGTGCCTAAAAAGGATGTAAAAGTACGAATGTGCATGGACTGCGGAGATTTGAATAGGGCATGCCCTAATGATGATTTCCCACTTCCCCACATTGATGTTCTAGTTGACAATATGGTACAACATAAATTATTTTCCTCCATGGATAGTTTCTCAGGCTACAACCAAATCAAAATGGTGCCTGAGGACATAGAGAAAATAACCTTTGTCACACAGTGGGGCGTATTTTGCTACAAGGTTATACCATTCGGGTTGAAGAACGTTGGGGCAACCTATCAGCGTGCCATGGTAGCTCTATTTCACGACATGATACATCATGAAATAGAGGTCTATGTGGACGACATGATAGCCAAATCTCAAACAGAAGAGGAGCATTGTGATCATTTGCAGAAATTATTTGAGAGGCTAAAGAAGTACAAGTTGAGGTTAAACCCGAATAAATGCACGTTTGGGGTAAGGTATGGTAAACTCCTAGGCTTTGTCGTCAGCGGTAAAGGTATTGATGTAGATCCTGCCAAGGTGAAAGAAATATAAGAAATGCCTGCTCCTCGTACCAAGAAGGAAGTCAGAGGATTCTTGGGACGATTAAACTACATTGCTAGATTCATTTCTCACCTGACAGCTACTTGTGAACCAATCTTCAAATTACTTAAGAAAGATCAAGTAGTCAAATGGAATGATGAGTGCCAAACTGCCTTCGACAAGATCAAAGAGTACTTATAAGAGCCTTTTGTTTTAATACCACCAGTCGAGGGAAGACCATTGACCATGTATCTAACTATTTGGAAAATTCAATGGGGTGTGTGTTGGGGCAACATGACGAGTCTGGCCGAAAAGAGCATGTTATTTATTACCTGAGCAAAAAGTTTACAAACTGTGAAACAAGATATTCACTGCTCGAGAAAACTTGTTGCGCTCTGGCATGGGCTTCTCGCTGGCTAAGACAGTATATGCTGGCCCATACTACCTTATTGATATCTAAAATGGATCCAATAAAATACATCTTCGAGAAACCAGCCCTCTTTGGGAGAATAGCGAGATGGCATATGATCCTGATAGAATATGACATACAGTATACTACCCAAAAAGCAATAAAGGGCAGTGTACTAGTTGATCACCTTGCTCACCAAGCTGTGGAAGACTACCAGTCCATGAAGTTCGAATTCCCAGATGAAGACATCATGATGGTACACAAATGTGAAGAATTCAGACCATATGACGGACCTGAACAAGGATCTCGATGGACCCTGGTTTTTGATGGGGCATCCAACACACTCGACAATGGTATAGGTGATGTACTCGTATCTCCTGAAGGATGTCATACCCCTTTTACTGCAATACTTTGCTTTAACTGTATAAACAACATGGAAGAATACGAAGCGTGCATTTTTGGTCTCAAAGCTGCCATAGATTTGGGGATCAAATCCTTAAATTTATTCAGAGATTCAGCTTTGGTCATCATCCAGATCAAAGGGGAGTGGGACACCAAACACCCTAACCTTATCCCCTACAAAGAACATGTGTTGACATTTATCCCACAGTTTGAGAAGATTACCTTCGAGCATTTCCCGTGAGAAGAAAATCAACTAGCAGACGCACTAGCCACAATGTCATCCATGTTTAAACTTAAATGGGATAACGAGGCTGCCCAGATCACCATTGAACGAATGGATGAACCAACTCACTGTCACGAGATTAATACTGAAGAAGTAGTGGACCAGCCTTGGTTTCACGAAGTCAAGAGGTATCTCGAGGCTCAAGAATATCCAGAATGAGCTTCAGTCAATGATAAGAAGTTCTTAAGGAGATTCTCTATTAAATTCTTCCTTAGTAATGGCATTCTCTACAAATGCAACCATGACTCTGTTTTGCTCCATTGTATAGACAAGGTTGAGGCAGAAAATATCATGGTTTATCTACATGAGGGCACTTATGGCACCCATTCCAGTGGGCCTACGATGAAAGAAAATCCTACAGGTAGGTTATTACTGGTCTACCATGGAAGCAGATTGCTATCAACACTCTCGAACCTGCCACAAGTGTCAGATTTATGCTGACAAGGTGCACGTACCTCCGGTTCCTCTGAATGTCTTGACGGCTCCTTGGTCCTTTGCTATGTGGGGTATCGATATGATTGGGGAAATCAAACCAACAGCCTCTAATGGGCAGTGCTTCATCTTAATGGCCATTGACTATTTTACAAAGTCGATTGAGGGAGCCTCTTTCGCTTCCGTTACCAAAAATGTTGTAGCCCGGTTCATCAAACAGAATCTCATCTGTCGGTATGGTATCCCGGAAAGGATCATCACAGACAATGGTACGAATCTAAACAATACTATGATCACCGCCCTGTGAGAGCAATTCAAGATCCAGCATCACAATTCTTCCCCTTACCAGCCAAAGATGAATGGTGTTGTCGAAGCCACAAATAAGAACATCAAAAAGGTCATACAGAAAATGACAGTTACGTACAAGGACTGGCATGAGATGCTACCATTTGCTCTCCACGGGTATCGTACCATAACACGCACATCAACCGGGGCAACACCCTACTCTCTGGTATACGGAATGAAGGCTGTTTTTCCTATTGAGGTCCAAATCCCCTCTTTGAGAATTATGAAGGATGCAGGGCTGAATGAAGAAGATTGGATCCAAACTCGACTTGATCAACTGAACTTGATTGATGAGAAAAGGCTTATTGTTGTCTGTCATGGTCAGATGCATCAAAAACGGATGAACAAGGCTTTCAACAAAAAGGTCAGACGCCAAGTATATCATGTTCGGGACTTGGTGATCAAACGTATCATACTACCGAAAGGTGATCCCAGGGGCAAATGGACTCCTACATATGAAGGACCGTTTGTAATCAAAAGCATATTCTCTGGTGGAGCCATGATCTTAACCACTATGGATGGCAACGACCTGCCACACCCTGTGAATGCGGACATAATCAAAAGATACTACGCATAAAGAGACCCGCTAGGTTGACACACCTAGGAAAAACAAGGGCATCCCAAAAAATCAAAAAGGTTTGGGCATAAATTAGGGATAAAACAAAAACATTTGTACACCCGGAAAGCTGAAAACCCAAAAGGGCGGCTTGGGCAAAAAAGGGTATCCCGGTGGACTGAAAACCCGAAAGGGCGGTCCATGCAAAAGTTAGGGAATTAAAGCGTATGACTATGTCCTGTTGGATCATCTTACGGACAACCTTTGGCTTCAACCTACAAACTCGACGGTTCTGATCAATCAAATCAACTTCGGACAAGGCAACAGATGGATAAGATACTCAGAGACACGAAGGCTATAGTAGAATGGGAACTCCATGGGATTATTTCACATAGCTATCTTTTCTTTGTATCAAATTTTCATTTTTTTTACGACGGAATTCTCTTACTAGAATGTTTGTCTCGTTGTACAAAAATACTTACTAAAGTCAATACAAAGATACCCCTTTTAAAGTGCAAAACTATCTATTTTTTTATTTACAAAAACATCCAATGATTTATTTTTGAACATATGCATTTGAACGTAACTACTGTTTACAAATGAACAAAATAAAAAGACAATCACTAATGGCTTGAAGAGATAGGGAAATCTCTCTAATTTATTTCCATAAAGTCCCCCGCAGTGTGCAGTTTAATCCCCAGCGGAACAAAACTCCCAGTTATCACTCCCTGGTAGAAGTAGCCAAATTTCTCAAGATTCCCCAATGGGATTTTGCAAGCAGTACATGGCGTTTTTTCCCTTACAACGGAGTTTATTTCTCTAAGCGAAAGTTCATTAACACTTCAACTTCACAACATGAAGACTTACACTCTATATCCTCAGCAGCAGTCAGGGGTTTATTTTCCCCAATCCAGCAGCAGTGCAACAGATTAGCTCACATATGCATACATCGCATCCATATATCATAAACATCGATAACACGAATGCATGTATCACAAAATACCAAGTGCTGTACCCCAAAATTTGCCCTTTATCCTTCAGGAATTCATCCTGAATTCTCAGAGTTTCTCTTAAACAAATCCAAGCCCTTAATTATCATTCCACTTCAAGTAAACCATTTACAAGAGCAAAATGGTCATTTTCAAGCTCAAAAGTCAAAAATTTTACCTTGATAAAGTTAAATTCTAAATACTTAGAATTTTTCTAAAAAAAAGTGTTTAGGAAAAAATGGAACTTCAGAACTTCTGAACCAACCTCCAGGCAGAAACGGTCAGAAGTCGCAAACTTGGCTCAGCACATAACATTCAGTCAGAAGGTGGCTCTTCAGCAGCTACACCAACTCAGTTAGGGGTTGTAAACGTGGTTCAGCATGTAATCTTTAAACAGAACATGGCTCTTTCAGCAGTTATGCCAGTTCAGCCAGAGTTTGCTAGAGATATGCAAAGAAGGCAACAAAGCCTGAAACTCCTTCAGAACGTACTGGGATAAGAAGTTAATGGGATCAGCAGATTGGGTATAATAATGAAACAGAATCTCTAAATTTAGTTTTCAGAGGCAGATCAAAAAGAACATGCTGAAAAATCTGGAAAACACCTCAGAATTTGCTGAGACAGCAAGAGGCCAAAGTCAGAGCTTGGTTTACGTTGTTTTTGGTAAAGCAGAACTGCTGGCTCAGGTTTTAGGTAATGATGCAAAATCTGCTATTACAAGATTTCTGATTTTGAAAAATATCATCACCATTTAATGCTCATTAATGCTCACAACCACTTTTGAGCATTCATCCAAGGGGTCTCTTCATGTGTGGCAAGGTAACACCTTCGTGCAGGCTTAGGCATAGATCTATGCGCCACTTTTCGCCTATGGGTGTCACTTCTCCTTAATCCTCGCTTACTGTTCCAACCTAGGTTGAAAAGCTTACCATTATCACAACTTTTCATGAACTTCCTTCAAGAACAAGTTAACACCTACTGCATAGTATTGGCGCCATTTAACGTTTAAAAATTCACAAAGCCTTGCCTATAAATAGGGCACCATTGTCCATTAAAAGGGGAGTCAAAAAAATCCAAAAAAATATTGCTAGAAGAGGAACAGAAAACTCTAGCAAGAAAACATTGTGAAACTCTGCCAAAATTCCTAGTGTTTCATAACTTTGAACTTCTTGCCTCCAAACTTCATTGATACCCAGTTTGCTTCCTGACTAGAGAACGCCCATACAGTTTCTGACCATACATACATATATCTTCTTCATCCACCCATTCTAAAAAGAACCTGTCCAGAACACCATCAGAGCTAAAGCTAGCTTCAATTCATAGATTTTTTTCCAACAGCAAGGTAAGCACCTGCTGACTCTCATACACTGCTAAGCATCATCAGCTTTGCATGCTCAATAAACACAGTGTAGATATCATGTTGCCGCTGTATGTATTCTGAGGATTTTCATGCCTCTGAATGCTTAAGTAGGAAGTGTATCAGTGTAGAACCTGCATGTAACATTTTTGGTTTTGTCTTCTGAAATGCTATGGCACCTGCTGAAATTGTCCTAGGCATGCTTTCTGTTTTGTGGAAAAATAATAAAATTGCAGATGTTTTGACTAGCACAGGGGGAAACCAAGCGCTGACTTTGACGCTAGTATTTCTGAGGCCTATTTTTCTATCAATAATATCAGCACTTCTGAAAATTATTGTGTTTCCAGCAAGGTCAGAACTTCTGACTTCCCCACTAACAAACTTTTTTTTGCAGCACATGGGAGTCAGAACTTCTGACCTTCCCACTAACAGGTTTCTGTTTTGCAGGGCACCAGAGTCAGAAGTTCTGACTCATACATTTTCACTAACAGGTTGATATCCTGCAGCAGGCCTGGGTCAGAACTTCTGACTCCCTCTCAGCAACGCGCTAGCCCTCTCCCTCTTTCTATTTTTCTTCCCCTTGTTATTTCCTTTTCTTATCTATTTTTCTCGTTGAACCACCCCCACGTACAAGTGTGTATCCCCCACCCCCTAAATATTGTAATAGCGTAGGATTTTACATTTCTGCATTTTTATTGCTTTCAAATGTAAATGCTAGTAATTAGGATATGTATGGCAAGATAAAATCAATGAAATATAAAATCCTAATTCAAGATAAAATCATGCATGCAATAAAACACACTTGCACACAAACACCCTTAAGGTATCTCCACTTGGTTGCCTAAACAAATGGCCATGGTATGCATGCTAGGTATCTTGGCAAAACAAAACAAAAGATCATAGTCCCTCGATGACGCTATCTTGGTTGCCTAAACAAAATGATCTAGTCCCTCAAAAATTTTCTAAAGATACTTAGTACAATTGCTATCATGGTCACTACGATGACCCACGCCTGTCCCGTTTAACATCCTAATACAAGGTTGTTTACCAAATGCAATGGTAAAACAACACTGTCAAAAGGGTTAAAAATGTGTAGGAAAGACTCTTGAGTAGATAGGGTAGACAAATCTTAGTTACTTGATCAAAACTTGCAAAAAAATATCCTTTCTATTTTCAAACACAATCCACAACACAATTTTAAAACAAACTTTCAAACTTTCAAAACATTGAAACATCTTTTCAAAAGACGAAAACATCTTTGTATACATTCAAACAAGAATGATTACAAAGGTTGCCACAATGTTGGCCTCTTTTCAAAACATTTTCAAAATCACACACAAAGCACCATTTCAAACAATTGAAAAGCATAAGCAAGTGATCTAAACAAGTAACTAAGAGTCCATGGATAACCATGGATGAAAATGGTGTTTGCACCTTCCCCTTTCATAATCTACCCCCCGAACCCAAGAAAACATCTCAAAGGTCTTTCCTGTGCTTTTTGACCTTTCCTTTGGATAAAATAAAAAGTCGGTGGCGACACTTGCTAAACCGAAACATTTGCGAGCATAACCACAAAAAACCTCAAGTCAGTTCTCCCACCGTATCACAGAACTGGCGACTCTGCTGGGGACAAATCTAAAAGTGGGGTTACCTTAGGTTTAGATCACCTTTACATGCTTACCTTGTTTTCTTTGATTGTTTTACACTTGGTTCTATTGTTTGGGTTTTAAATCCTCTACCCGGATTTGGGAAACATTCATAGGTAAATAGCAATACATTGTGGAAACTGTGCGGGATATACCGACATGGTTGAAGCAATAGCTATATTAGTGCGACATATTTGTGGGTACCGGTAGCCTTTGAGTTAATCAAAGAGAATACGGGGCCGCTGAGTGATGTCATGAAGCACTAATGGATTTTTAGAACCTTTACTTGACCATCTTGGCCTTATTAGGGGTAGTGAGATGACCGGCTTTGGTGCAGTCTGAAGTTGGTAGATACTCGATACTATACTCATTGAGGGTTATTTTCTTGGAATATTTCGGTCGCTAGTAAAGTGGCTAAATTTAAACAATGAACACAGAAAATAATCCAGTGATATTGAGCTCCTTAGAACCCGGTTACTATTTATAGGACAGGTTGAGCCAACTAACTTCAAGAGGGTACTTACCTATGAAACCCAATGCAAGCCTGAAACTAGGATCTTATGTGATTTGCTTGTACATACACTTGTGCATACATCATGAACATCATAAAGCATCATATGCATCCAATAACAATTTCAAGGGTTTGGATCTTCATCTTTGTTCCTGTTTTGTAGGTCATGGAATCACTCCGCAGAAAAACTATTCAGGTCAACCTTGTGAGAATCCCTCCTCTACTCAAGGAGCATACTTCCAAGATTCCATAGAATTCTCCCTTCAGTGAAAGACATGGTAGACTTCTCAACTTGGTCAACTCCAACATTGAAGAAGACATGGTGAAAGTTCTCTTCCAGTTCTTTGACCCCCTACACCATTGCTTCATATTCCCTGATTACCAACTAGTGCCTACTTTGGAGGAATTTTCTCAACTCCTGAGGATTCCTATTCTCCATCAACTACCCTACAAAGGTACGAAAAAAGAACCAAAGCCTGAAGATGTTGCTCAAGTCTTACACTTGCAACCATCTGATATCAAAGGTCATTGGGAAACCAGAAGTGGTGTCAAGGGTTTCTTGGCAAAGTTTCTGTATGAGAAGGCACAAGACTGCTGGAATTCTCTAGATCTGCAAGCTTTTGAGGAGATTGTAGCACTTCTCATCTATGGGTTGGTCTTGTTCCCAAACCCTGATCAGCTTATAGATGTGAATGCTGTCAAGATTTTCATATCTCGGAATCCTGTGCCTACATTGCTTGGGGATATCTTACACTCATTTTACACATGAACAATGAGGAAAAGAGGTGTTCTCATGTGTTGTACTCCTCTTCTAGCAAGGTGGTTTATTTCTCACCTTCCCCAGTCAGTCTTGAAGAATGAACAAGGCTTGAGGTGGTCACAACGATTGATGACTCTTACACATTCTGATGTTCATTGGTGTTCTCGGTCCAGAGAAAACGTCATCATCATTGATCGTTGTGGAGAATTCCCTAATGTCCCACTACTTGGCATTAGGGGAGGCATTAACTACAACCCCTGTTTAGCTTTGAGACAATTTGGGTATGCCCGAAGGGACGGCCCTCATGACATGCTGATTCCAGACGTGGTTTTTGACTTCGATGATGACGCTCAAGGACTTCGATAAAGGTTTATCTGAGCTTGGAGGATGCCTAACAAAGTGGATAGTAAGACACTGGGACACAAGAATTCCATCCCCCTTGAGCCTTACCTCAAGTGGGTACGAACCCGCGCCCAGAGTCTTATGATGCCTTACCCCTACGTTCTGCCTATGATCAAAGAGCCTGTTATGAAAGGAGAGGTTCCATACACCCTCCTACATCCTGACATGCCAACATCATTGGATGAATTGCAAAAGAGTTGGATACAGCTCAAGGAAGAACGAAATACTTTTGAAGCCAGCTTCTACGCCAGTGAGAAGAAGGTTTTGGAATTTACTCGTCGACTCCCTGAAGAGCAGACTCTTAACACTTACATCGCACCGAAAAGGATGCACAACATCTTTTTACATTAGAATTTTGTATCTATTTTTTCCCATGGGGCATTTATGTACTAACAAAGTTCTTCTTATTAATATGACATGCGTTCTTTTTTGTTTACAACAAATTTGAATTTCTGAATCCTTGAATGCATTACATGAATACATATCATTTATCATATGCATAAGCAGGTCTTCACACAAAGTTTCCTTATCTCTCTGCTGTTTATTTCAGCAAGATGGATATAAAGCAGATGGTCAAAGATCTACAAGCGCAGAATTCACAGTTCCAACAACTCCTCATGACCTTGGCAAAGGGTCAGGAGGACCTTAAAGCACTGTTAGAGAAGGAAAAGGAAAAAGAAAAGGAGAAAAAGAAAAAGAAAATAATTAGTGTGGCCACTATGGGAAGAAGGTTTGAGAACCAAGCTAGGAGAGTCCTGGATTTCCCCTCGACGTTTGATGAAGGGGTTGGCAAAGGAAAGGGAGTTGCGGTGCCCTCCGAATCTGAAGCTGAAGAAGAAGAAGAAGAAGAAAAAGAAGAGGAGGAGGAAGATTACTCTGAGCAGCAGTATCCCCCTGCGGATGATAAGTATAAGAATCTGGAAGATCGGCTGGCAGCCATGGAGGTACAAAGAGTACCTGGGTTAGATTTCGAAGAACTAGGGTTGGTTGCTGGGATCGTCATTCCCCCTAAATTCAAAGTGCCTACATTTGCTAAATACGATTGTTATTCTTGTCCAAAGATGCATCTGCGGTCTTACGTCAGAAAGATCCAACCTCACTCTTCTGATAAGGATCTGTGGGTCCACTTTTTTCAAGATAGTTTGTCGGGTACGCAATTGGACTGGTTCTATCAACTTGAGAGATCTGATGTACATAACTGGGAGGATTTGGCTGCTGCTTTCTATCGACAATATCAATATAACACAGATTTAGCACCTACTCGTACTCAATTACAGAGTATGGGTATGGTCTCTAATGAAGGCTTTAAGGAGTATGCCCAGAAGTTGCGGGATTTGGCTGGAAGGGTGTAGCCACCATTATCTGAGAGAGAGCTCGTGGATATGTTTCTAGGGACCTTGTCAGGTCCATTCTTTAATCACTTTATCGGGAGCTCATCTTCAGGGTTCACCGAATTAATTCTGACGGGTGAAAGGGTCGAAGCTGGCATTAAGAGCGGTAAATTTCAGAAGGATGCATCTGCTTCTGCCGCTATAAAGAAGACCTTTCCAGCCAAGAATGAAGCTTCTGCTGTTTACACCCAGAGAAATCAAGGAAGAATAGAGCGCCGACCAGCGGTGGGGGCTGTGATGATTCAGAACTCCTCAGCCGATCAACCTCGAAGCAGTCAACCCAGAGCTAACAAAACCAGGGTGGAAAGGCCTGCACGGCAGTTCACCCGGATCAATATGACACCTGCTCAGGTTCTCCCTCATTTGATAAAGTTAAACCTTACCAATTTGAAAGAGGCGCCAAAGAACCCAAATACCTCTTCTCCCTAATATCATTCCAATGCAAAGGGTGCATATCATTCGGACAGTGTGGGGCACGACACCAACAAATGTTGGGCCCTTAAAAACAAGATCCAAGATTTAATAGATGCCAAGGAGGTAGAGTTTAATGCCCCCAAAAAACCTAATGTGATATCCGCTCCTATGCCAAAACATGGTCTTAATGTCCATGCTATTGTAGAAGATCTTCATGTTACTGCTGTTGATGACTTAATGACTCCGTTGCCAATGATCAAGATGAATCTGTTGAAAGCCGGGATTTTCCCAGGATGTGAAAAAGATTGTTACCTTTGTTCGACCTTGCAATCTGACTGTCCGTTATTGAAGTCATGCATCCAACGCCTGCTGGATACTCAAGAAATCCTCTTCAAGAAAATTCTTGTTGCTCTTGTTACTCCTGTTACTCCAATCAATAATGTTGCTATAATCACCATTTCCGACAATCTTTCTAAGGTCTCCAAAAGACCTGTTAAGATTACGCCCGATCCAAAGTGTGTACCTCTGAAGATTACTATGCCGGGGCCTATCCCATACAAGTCCAACAAGATAATACCGTGGAATTATGGGGGAGAGATCTTCTACCACGGTGTTAAGCAGACCGAATCAATTGAAGAAAGTTTCGATGAAGAAACTCCGGACATAAGAAATATTGCGGGGACAAGTAAGATCACACGTAGCGGAAGAATCTTCTCTCCGGAGATTGCTCCTCCAAGGGCAATCTTCGGACCCTCAAGTGCTCCTGTGCCAGTCAAGATATCTGTACGAAGTCCAGTTATTGAAGAAATTGTTACTCCCAAAGCTGTACCCTCTGCTGTTACTGCTGATAAAGGTAAGGGGATCCAAGAAGCGCACGTCAGGACGAGGGCTCAGACTTTGGTTATCCCCGAAACCACCCAAAAGGAAATGGAGGAGATTTTAAAGATAATTAAGAAAAGTGACTATGATGTCGTAGAAAAGCTGGGGCAAACCCCTTCAAAAATCTCTATGTTGGCTCTATTGCTCTGCTCCGAGGCTCATGCCAAAGCCTTAATCAAATTCCTGAAGACGGCGCACGTGCCTCAAGAAACTTCTGCAGATCAGTTTCAAGAGTGTGTAGCTAGCCTTATAGCTGACAATGGTCTTGGCTTCTCTAATGCCGATCTAACATCTAAGGGAAGAAAGCATAATGATGCGCTGCATGTCTCGGTAGAGTGCAGAGGGACCACTCTTGCTCACGTTCTAGTTGATACTGGGTCGTCTTTAAATGTCTTGCCTAAAAAAGCGTTGGACAGTTGGACTGTGAAGGTTTGACCCTAAAGCCCAGTAATATCATTGTTAGAGCCTTCGACGATTCTAAGAGAATGGTCCACGGAGAGGTGGACATCCCAATAAAGGTGGGAACGAAAATTTTCAACTCTACATTTTATGTGATGGACATCCGTCCTTCATATTCATGCTTGTTGGGAAGGCCATGGATCCATAATGCTGGGGCAGTCACTTCTTCTCTACACCAAATGCTAAAATATCCAGTCCAGGGGAAAATCATAACGGTTCATGGTGAGGAGGAGTATATGATAAGCCACCTTAACTCTTTCCGCTACGTGGAGTTAGATGGTGAATTCATAGAAACACCTTTCCAACACTTTGAAGTGGTTTCTCCTGAAGTTGCGACAGCTAAGACAATGACCTCTGTACCCATCATTACAAAGCCTGTGTCTCGAATGTCATCCCTTAAAGATGCGAAGGCTGTAATCAAGGAAGGAGGAGGTACAGTGTGGGGTCAGCTACCAGATTTTCCTTACAAGACAGATAAGTTCGGCTTGGGTTTCACTGCCGCTAGTCAGAAGGCTGTGCGTCGCTCCCGGGCTGGAGGACCGCCATTGAAAATCACTCATCATGGAGTTCATGATTTGGAGGATGGTGAAGATAATAGCAACTTCGAAGACTGGATCTTTCCAACCGTTGAAGGAGGACTATGCAACTGGGAGGCGAAAGACTTCGTTCCTATTACTTTCGTCAATCAGTAATTTATCTTTTGAACATTTTCTGTTGGTCTGTAATAATTTTAAAACAATTCGTACAATTTTTGCCTTATGCCTTACCCGGGGCATGTAGGTCCATTTGTAAGGGCTTGATTTTTTCATCTTCATATGCCATTTTTAATGAATCATGGACGTTTTCATATATAAACTTTTATGTTCATTTTATTTCCTTTTACATTTCATTTGTTTAAAGGTGGCTATCTCTTACACACACCCACCACAAAATGCAGGTATCCATCCACTCCGGATTCCATGGGTAACAATTTTGCTATGGCCTTCAGTGACTCTGAAGATCTGGTCAATCATGCCGAATACGAAGGTGATGAAGACTGTGAAGTGCCTGGAGAGTTGGCTAGACTTTTGCAACAGGAAGAAAGGGATATTATACCCCATGAAGAGTTGTTAGAGAATATCAATTTGGGTACTGTCGAAGACAGAAAAGAGGTTAAAGTGGGTGCCAACCTGGAGCCAAGTATCAAAGAGCGCTTAGTTCAGCTGTTGAATGAATATGTTGAGATCTTCGCCTGGTCCTATGAAGACATGCTGGGACTGGATACAGATATTGTGGTTCACCGTCTCCCTACAAGAGAAGACTGTCCACCAATCAAACAGAAATTCTGCCGAATGAGGCCCGACATGTCCCAAAAGATCAAAGATGAAGTGATGAAGCAGTTCAATGCTGGCTTTCTTGCTGTTACTTCCTATCCACAATGGGTGGCCAACATTGTGCCCGTGCCTAAGAAGGACGGCAAAGTCAGAATGTGCGTGGACTACAGAGACTTAAATAGGGGTAGCCCTAAAGATGACTTTCCACTACCACACATTGACATCTTGGTTGACAACACAACTCAACACAAGGTATTCTCTTTCATGGACGGATTTTCAGGGTACAATCAGATCAAAATGGCCCCCGAAGACATGGAGAAGACTACTTTTGTTACGCAGTGGGGTACCTTCTGTTATAAAGTGATGCCATTCGAACTGAAGAATGTCGGGGCAACCTATCAGCGAGCCATGGTAGCTTTGTTTCATGACATGATACATCATGAGATTGAAGTCTACGTAGACGACATGATAGCCCGTTCATAGACAGAAGAAGAACACCTCGACCATCTGCAAAAGTTGTTTGTCAGGTTAAAGGAATACAAACTCAGCCTGAACCCTAGCAAGTGCACTTTCGGAGTCAGGTTCGGTAAACTCTTGGAATTCATCGTCAGCAACAAAGGCATCGAGGTCGATCCTGCCAAAGTCAAATCTATACAAGAAATGCCTGCCCTCGCACTGAGAAGGAGGTCAGAGGTTTCTTGGGACGCCTAAACTACATCGCAAGGTTCATCTCTCACCTAACATCTACCTGTGAACCAATCTTCAAGATGCTGAAGAAAGATCAGGTGGTTAAATGGAATGATGACTGTCAAGTTGCTTTCGATAAAATCAAGGAGTATTTGTTGGAACCTCCTATCTTGATGCCACCCGTCGAAGGAAGGCCGTTAATTATGTATCTAACTGTCCTAGAGACTTCAATGGGGTGCGTATTGGGCCAACATGACGAGTCTGGCCGAAAAGAGCATGCCATTTATTACCTTAGCAAAAAGTTTACCGACTGTGAGACCCGATACTCACTGCTCGAGAAAACTTGCTACGCTTTGGTATGGGCTGCTCGCTGGCTAAGGCAATATATGTTGACACATACCACTTTACTGATCTCTAAGATGGATCCAATCAAGTACATCTTCGAGAAGTCTGCTCTATTCGGAAGAATCGCTAGATGGTAGATGATCCTCACCGAATATGATATATAGTACACAACCCAAAAAGCCATAAAGGGGAGTGTGCTAGCCGATCATCTGGCCCATCAAGCTGTCGAAGATTACCAATCTATGAGGTTTAACTTGCCTGACGAGGATATTATGACTTTGGACAACATTGAAGACAACAGACCGTATGACGGACCTGAACAATGATCCCGATGGACCCTGTACTTTGATGGTGCTTCAAATGCACTTGGCAACGGTATCGGCACGGTACTTATCTCTCCAGAAGGTTGCCATACACCTTTCACCGCTAGACTCTACTTCAGCTGCACCAACAACATGGTCGAGTATGAAGCTTGCATCTTTGTTCTCAAGGCTGCTATTGACTTGGGAATCAAATCTTTGGTTGTGTTTGGAGACTCCTCTCCGGTCATCAGTCAGATCAAAGAAGAGTGGGACACTAAACATCCCAATCTCATCCCTTACAAAGAACATGTCCTGACATTGTTACCTCATTTCGAGCAGATCACCTTCGAGCACTTCCTGCAAGAAGAAAATCAGCTAGCGGATGCTCTAGATACAATGTCTTCCATGTTTAAACTTAACTGGGATAATGAGGCTCCCCAAATCACCATTGAACGAATGGATGAACCTGCACATTGTCACGAGATTAATACTGAAGAAGTAGTGGACCAACCTTGGTTTCATGACGTCAAAAGGTATCTCGAACCACAAGAATACCCTGAAGGAGCTCCAGTCAACGACAAAAAGTTCTTAAGGAGGTTCGCGGCCAAGTTCTTTCTGAGCAATGGTATCCTATACAAGCGCAATCTTGATTGTGTCTTACTCCGTTATGTGGACAAGGTTGAAGCTGAACAGATCATGACTGAACTACATAATGGCACCTTTGGCACCCACTCGAGAGGTCATACGATGGCTAAGAAGATTCTACGGGAAGGCTATTACTGGTCTACCATGGAAGCGGATTGTCATCAACATTCCCGTACTTGTCACAAATGCCAAATCTATATGGACAAGGTACATATTCCTCCAGTTCCTCTCAATGTCTTAACGGCTCCTTGGCCATTCGCGATGTGGGGAATCGACATGATTGGAGAGATCAAGCCTACAACGTCCAATGGACACCGTTTCATCCTGGTGGCCATTGATTACTTTACCAAGTGGGTCGAAGCAGCTTCCTTCGCCTCCGTTACAAAGAATGTTGTCGCCCGCTTCATCAAGTAGAACCTCATTTGCCGATACGGTATCCCCGACAGGATCATCACTGACAACAGTACAAATTTGAACAATACTATGATCACCACTCTGTGCGAGCAGTTTAAGATTCAACATCACAATTCATCTCCCTATCGGCCTAAGATGAACGGTGCTGTCGAAGCTGCAAACAAAAATATCAAGAAAATCATTCAAAAGATGACAGTCACCTACAAGGACTGGCATGAGATGTTACTGTTTGCTCTGCACGGATACCGTACCACGGCACGAACATCAACTGGGGAAACACCCTATTCTTTGGTGTACGGCATGGAAGCTGTCTTACCCATCGAGGTTCAGATTCCCTCATTGAGAATCATGAAAGATGTTGGTCTAAGTGAAGACGATTGGATTCAGACTCGGCTTGATCAACTTAATTTGATTGACGAAAAGCGACTTACTGCTGTTTGCCATGGTCAGGCATATCAGAAATGAATGATTAAAGCTTTCAACAAGAAAGTCAGACGACAGGTGTATCAAGTCGGGGACCTTGTAATCAAGCGAATCATCTTGCCGCAAAGTGATCCCAGGGGAAAATGGACTCCTACTTACGAAGGACCATTTGTGGTCAAAAACATCTTTTCTGGTGGGGCTATGATTCTAACCACCATGGACGGCGACGACCTTCCGCACCCTGCGAACGCAGACATAGTCAAAAGATACTACGCATAAACGACCCGACAAGTTGAAAACCCGAAAGGGCGACTTGGGCAAAAATGGGCATCCCGGTGAATCGAAAACCCAAAAGGGCGGTTCAGGCAAAAATTAGGGATAAACAAAAAATCTGTACACCCGGCAAGTTGAAAACCCGAAGGGGCGACTTGGGCAAAAAAGGGTTTCCCGGTGGATCGAAAACCCGAAAGGGCGATCCAGGCAAAAGTTAGGGAATTAAAGCGTATGACTATGTCTCGTCGGATCACTTTAAGGACAATCTCGTCACGGACAAGCTCCAGGTTTCCGATCAATCCAATCATCTGCAGACGAAGCAACAAATGGACAAGATACTCAGAGTTACGAAGGTTATAGCATAATGGGAACCCCATGGAAATATTACACATAGCCATCTTTCTTTGTATAAATTTTTTCTCAATTTTATGACAACATTCTCTTACTAGGATGTATGTCTCCTTTGTATACAAATACTTACACAAAGTTAATACAGAGATACTTCAAAGTGCAGAAAATTGTTTGACTTTTCTTTCTTTTTTACACTTGTGTTTTATTTGAAAACGTCCAATGATTTATTAAATGAGAATATGCATTTGAATACAATCACTGCTTACAAATAAAATGAAATCAGAAAGAATAATTACTGATAGGTTGAAAGTATAGGAAAATGTCTTTAGGCTATTCCAGGAAAAATCCCCTGCAGTACATCATCCAGATCCCCAGCGGAACTAAAGCCTTGAAATACATATCCTCAGCGGAGTTAAGTTTCTAAATCCCCATCAGAGTTGAGTTTTCAAACTCCCAATCCCCAGCGGAGCAAAACTTTAAACTTTAAACCCTCCGAGAAGATGAAACTTTCTTCCCAAACGAAACCAAACCTTTAGCCTTTAAACACCAGTGGAGACCATCCAGTTTCCTCCATTGTCCCTGAAGAGTCGCTTTAAAACCGGATAATTCCCCAGAGAGTTATTCTTCCCCAGTGAAGTCACCACGATCAAATCGGTACGTCATTAAGATCCCCAACAGAAAGGAAACTCTGATATACCAATCCCCAGCGGAAACCATTCAGTTTTCCCCTGATACCCCCTAATGGAACGAAGATTCTCATTCTTGAAGTCCCCAGTAGATTGGCCTACAACCCAAACTCTTGATCTCCCCCAGCAGTTCGGCTTCTCTCCATAGAGGTTATCAAAAATCTTGAATCTCCACCAGTGGTCATGGATTTATTTTCCCCCACAGAGTTATTTCCCAGCAGAACGAAGATTCTTGTTCTCATTTCTCCAGTGGAAGCCTCCAAGGTTTCAATTCCCTAGTAGAGATCGTCAGAGTTTTCCTTATTCCCAAAGGAAAGTCATGAAGGATTCTCACATCTCCACAGAAATTGTCAAAATTCTTATTAATTCCCACAAGTTACCAAGGATTTTCTATCTCCAACAGCGGTCAAGGATTTATTTTCCCCGGCAACAGTCAAAGATTTCATTATCTCCAGTTATCAAGGATATATTTTCCTCAGCAAGGCAGCTAATCAGCTTGCATGCGCATACATTACATTCATATATCATAAACATTGATAAAGCACATTTTATGGCATAATACATGTCATGCAACATAACTTTGTGTTTTAGCTAACATTTTACCCTTTTCAGGATAAGATTAAAAGTTATCTTTAACAAATATTCAAAGATTTCAGATACAATACGGATACGCTCCAAGACATGGAAGTTATTTTGTTACTCATTCAGATCTCTTATTCAGATAAAGTATGGATACACCCCAGACACAGAGGTCATTATATTACTCATTCAAAATTCCGCAATCAGATACAGACTAGATACGCTCCAGACACGGAAGTCATTCTATTTCTCATTCAGATTCAACTATCAACTTCAGGTTCAGATATACTCCAGACACGGAAGTCATTCTGTCACTTGTCCAGATTCCAGTTACAGTACGGATACACTCCAGACACGAAAGTCATTATGCTACTCATACAGATCTCAATTTCAGATACAGTCCAGATACGCACCAGACACGGTTGCCATTCTGTCACTCATTTGGAATTTATCCCCAGCCCAGAGATGCTCCTTACACGGATGTTTTTCTGTCGCCCATTCAGAATTCAGATAAAATACAGATACACTCCAGACACGGCTTTCATTCTGATATTCATTCAAGAATCAAATACAGTTACAGCTCGAATACGCTCTAGACACGGACGCCATTCCTTTGCTCATACGAATCCAATCTCCAGATACAACTCAGATACGATCCAAATACAAACACCAATCTGATGTTCATTCTCCTGATTTTCAACAAACAAATCTTGGATGGCATCTTTAAGCCCATCTCCAGCAAGATTCTACCATCTCCAAAGGGAATCTTTAAGCCCATTCCCTCCGCTACATTTTGACGAGTGAAAATTTACGGGCACTCTAGTGTCCAATCCTCTTTTACCTTCGAGTCACGAAAGGCAAACTCGCCAATCTAACTCTTCAGGTTCAAGAAGATTGAACAGGGGCAGCTGTTGTACCCCAAAATTTTCCCTCTCATCCTTCAGGAATTCATCCTGAATTCTCAGAGTTTCTCTTAAACAAATCCAAGCCCTTAATTATCATTCCTCTCCAAGTAAACCATTTACAAGAGCAAAATGGTCATTTGCAAGCTCAAAAGTCAAAAAATTTACCTTGATAAAGTTAAATTCTAAATACTTAGAATTTTTCAAAAAAAAAAGTGTTTAGGAAAAAATGGCACTTCAGAACTTCTGAACCAACCTCCAGGAAGAAACGGTCAGAAGTCGCAAACTTGGCTCAGCACATAACATTCAGTCAGAAGGTGGCTCTTCAGCAGCTACACCAACTCAGTTAGGGGTTGTAAACATGGTTCAACACGTAATCTTTAAACAGAACATGGCTCTTTCAGCAGTTACGCCAGTTCAGCCAGAGTTTGCTAGAGAAATGCAAAGAAGGCAACAAAGCCTGAAACTCCTTCAAAACATACTGGGATCAGAAGTTAATGGGTTCAACAGATTGGGTATAATACTGAAACAAAATCTCTAAATTCAGTTTTCAGAGGCAGATCAAAAAGAGCATGTTGAAAAATCTGGAAAAAACCTCAGAATTTGCTGAGGCAGCAAGAGGCCAAAGTCAGAGCTTGGTTTACGTTGTTTTTGGTGAAGCAGAACTGCTGGCTCAGGTTTTAGGTAATGATGCAAAATCTCCTATTACAAGATTTCTGATTTTGACAAATCTCATCACCATTTAATGCTCATTAATGCTCACAACCACTTTTGAGCATTCATCCAAGGGGTCTCTCCATGTGTGGCATGGTAATACCCTCGTGTAGGCTTAGGCATGGATCTATGCGCCACTTTTCGCCTATGGGTGTCACTTCTCATTAATCCTCACTTACTGTTCCAACCTAGGCTGAAAAGTTTTCCATCATCACAACTTTTCATGAACTTCCTTCAAGAATAAGTTAACACCTACTGCATAGTATTGGCGCCATTTAACATTTAAAAAATCACAAAGCCTTGCCTATAAATAGGACACCATTGTCCATTAAAAGGGGAGTAAAAAAAATCCAAAAAAAAATTGCTAGAAGAGGAATAGAAAACTCTAGCAAGAAAACATTGTGAAACTCTGCCAAAAGTCCTAGTGTTTCATAACTTTGAACTTCCTGCCTCCAAACTTCATTGATACCCAATTTGCTTCCTAACTAGAGAACGCCCATACAGTTTATTACCATACATACATATATCTTCTCCATCCACCCATTCTAAAAAGAACCAGTCCAGAACACCATCAGAGCTAAAGCTAGCTTCAATTCACAGATTTTTTTCCAACAGCAAGGTAAGCACCTGCTGACTCTCATCACACCGCTAAGCATCATCAGCTTTGCATGCTCAATAAACACAATGTAGATATCATGTTGCTGCTGTATGTGTTCTGAGGATTTTCATGCCTCTGAATGCTTAAGTAGGAAGTGAATCAGTGTAGAACCTGTCTGTGACCTTTTTGGTTATGTCTTCTGAAACGCTATGGCACCTGCTGAAATTGTCCTAGGCATGCTTTCTGTTTTGTGGAAAAATAATAAAATTGCAGATGTTCTGACTAGCACAGGGGGAAACCAAGCGTTGACTTTGACGCCAGCATTTCTGAGGCCTGTTTTTCTATCAATAATATCAGCACTTCTGAAAATTATTGTGTTTCCAGTAGGGTCAGAACTTCTTACTTCCCCACTAACAAACTTCTGTTTTGTAGCGCATGGGAGTCAGAACTTCTGACCTTCCCACTAACAGGTTTCTGTTTTGCAGGGCACCATAGTCAGAAGTTCTGACTCATACATTTTCACTAACAGGCTGATATCCTTCAACAGGCCTGGGTCAGAACTTTTGACTCCCTCTCAGCAGCGGGCTAGCCCTCTCTCTCTTTCTCTTTTTCTTTCCCTTGTTATTTTCTTTTCTTATCTATTTTTCTCGTTGAACCACCCCCACGTACAAGTGTGTATCCCCCACCCCCTAAATATTGTAATAGCGTAGGATTTTACATTTCCGCATTTTTATTGCTTTCAAATGTAAATGCTAGTAATTAGGATATGTATGGAAAGATAAAATCAATGAAATAGAAAATCCTAATTCAAGATAAAATCATGCATGCAATAAAACACACATGCACACAAACACCCTTAAGGTATCTCCACTTGGTTGCCTAAACAAATGGCCATGGTATGCATGCTAGGTATCTTGGAAAAACAAAACAAAAGATCATAGTCCCTCGATGACGCTATCTTGGTTGCCTAAAAAAAATGATCTAGTCCCTCAAAAATTTGCTAAAGATACTTAGCACAATTGCTATCATGGTCAATACGATGACCCGCGCCTGTCCCGTATAACATCCTAATACAAGGTTGTTTACCAAATGCAATGGTAAAACAACACCGTCAAAAGGGTTAAAAATGTGTAGGAAAGACTCTTGAGTAGATAGGGTAGACAAATCTTAGTTACTTGATCAAAACTTGCAAAAAAATATCCTTGCTATTTTCAAACACAATCCACAGCACAATTTTAAAACAAACTTTCAAACTTTCAAAACATTGAAACATCTTTTCAAAAGACGAAAACATCTTTGTAATCATTCAAACGAGAATCATTACAAAGGTTGCCACAACGTTGGCCTCTTTTCAAAACATGTTCAAAACCACACACAAAGCACCATTTCAAACAATTGAAAAGCAAAAGCAAGTGATCTAAACAAGTAACTAAGAGCCCATGGATAACCATGGATGAAAAGGGTTCTTGCACCTTCCCTTTTCATAATCTACCCCCCGAACCCAAGAAAACATCTCAATGGTCTTTCCTGTGCTTTTTGACCTTTCCTTTGGATAAAATAAAAATTCAGTGGCGACTCTTGCTAAACCGAAACATTTACGAGCACAAACGCAAAAAACCTCAAGTCAGTTCTCCCACCGTATCACACCAAGCATTTCATACAACATGACATTGCATATTAGCTAACATTTTACCCTTTTCAGGATAAGGTTAATCAATAGCTACCACTATCAATGTTCAAAGTTTTCAAAATCAGTACAAATACGCTCCAGACACGGATGCCATTCTGATACTCATTCAGGTTCTCTCTCAGATACAGTACAAATACGTTATTGACACAGATGCCATTCTGATACTCATTCAGATTATCTCTCAGATACAATACAGATACGCTCCAGCCATAGACGCCATTTTGATACTCATTCAGATTCATCTTTCAGATACAGTACATATATGCTCTAGAAATGGATGTCATTCTAATACTCATTCAGACTCAACTTTCAGATACAGTTCGGATACGCTCCAGACACAGATGCAATTCTGATATTCATTTAGATTCTCTCTCAGATACAGTACAGATACACTCTAGGAACGAATGATATTCTCATAATCATTCAGATTCAGCTTTCAGATACAGTACATATACGCTCCAGACACGGATTCCATTCTAATAATCATTCAGACTCAGCTTTCAAATACAGCTCAGATACGCTCCAGATACAGATGTCATTCTGATACTCATTCAGATCCTCTTACAGATACGATTTAGCAATCATTTCTGGATTTAATCTAAAAGCCCATCTCCAACAAATTTCCATCATCCCTCCAAATGGCATCTTTAAGCCCATTCCCTATACCCTCAACCTTCATATCACTGAGTGCATATTTCTGGGCACTCTAAATGTCCAATCATCTTCCACCTTCGAGTCACGAATGGCAAAACTCGCCAATCTAACTCTTCAGGCTTAAGAAGATTAAACAGGGAAGTTGTTGTACCCCTAAATTTGCTCTCTCATTTATCAAGAATTTGCTCACAAGATCTCCTTTGGCTCAAGACTGCACTAGGGTTTGATCAGCTTAAGACACCTCCTTAAGCAGTGATGACCACAATTAGGGTTTGAGGTTGCACAAGGATATTTGAACTTCCAATGCCCCATTTGACTTTCATGGATCATTATGGACCCTTAATATTACTCATGCCAAGTTTCAAGCTTTGGATCACACTTTTGCTCAGTCAATTGAACAGTTGACCAAAAAATCAACTATATTGGGGGAAAAGTCAATTGTGGCCAATTTACAGTCAAACTTCATAATTTTTTATCCACATCAACATTTTAAACTCATATGTATCATTTAATCAAGTTTGGACCATAATTCCTGATGACACACAAATATGTGATATTTTTGGCTTGATATACACAAAATATTTCTCATACTTTAGTTTAAATTAAATTATTTTATAGGTATTATGCAAGGTATTTTTCTATTTTTGCAGATATACATTAAGCTGAACACTTTAGAAGAAATGAAGGTGCAAAGATAGCAAAAAGGGCCCAAGGAGAAGAAATCAGCCTAAGCCCATCAAGCATGTGAGCACGTTTGTCAGCATGTGGCCCACCATGCAAAAGGCCTTAACGATCGTCAAGGAGAGTTGCCGCCCGTCACGCAATTTGATGGGCCAAGTGACCATCGTCACTTGGACGTGACGAACGTCACAAGGCCACTTTCTCCCACTTTCTTCATATCCAACGGAAGGAAACCAATTCAAAGCAAATCCAAAGATCACCTATTTTATCTGATCCACTCAGTCAAAGCATGAAGAACGTAACAAATTTAGTGGTCCTATTATTTCTCAAAGAAACACAAAGTGTTCCTACATTACCGAGAACAGACTTATCACACAGAGGTTATAAATAGGACCTTGGACCGTACGAGAAAGGAGTTCTTTTTTTGGCAGAAACTTTGGAGAATTCATTTTTACTATTAGCAAATATTCTTTAAGCATTATTTATTTCCCAACAATTTCTATATTTCCTCTAGCATTATTTTCATTGTACGGATACATATGTTCCCCGATCGAAGCAAAGCCTACAGTTTGTGAAGGAGTGTTTCTATATTCAGAATTATTACCAGGTTTGTGTTTACGATTTTTTATTGCTTTTAATCAATATAATCATGTTTATTTTCGTATGTCTCTGGAATTATTCTGTGATTTGGTCTGATATTATGTTAGGCTAGAATTCGTATACCGGTATGTAAAGTCACTTAACCAAGGGATCGAGTGACTTAGTTGGGATTATTTTCACTACAAAAACTTCTTTTCTGGTCTAAGTTACTATTTTTAATCATTAAATTGTTTTGTTACGAAAGTAAAGAACAGATAGAGGTTGGGGTCAACAAAGCGGAAGCTTGAGATCTTTTAACTAGACAGTAGTAATTAGGCATTAGCTTAAAATACAGCGGAAGCACTTTAAAGTTAATTAAGATTTTATTTAGTTTTCAAAAGGTGTTTTTAACTCCTGCGGGATGGCGGAAGCGTACGTTAGGACTTAACTGCATAGCCTAGATCAACAAAACGACAGTGTGAGACGAGGGTTTTTAAACTAAATAAGTTTTACTGAAAGCTGTTTTGAAAATATAAAGACACCCAACCGGTCACTAGTTCCCGAGGTTCGACTATTGCATATTGGTAGTTACGCTCATTGATTATTAAAAATCCAACTTAATTTAGTATTTAGTTTTCCCTACAACCCAATCAAACATTCATTAGCTTTAGATTTGCGAAGTAACAATAGAAGACGGTAGATCGATTCACCAGTCTCTGTGGTTCGATATCTTTTAAAACTACACGATAAGACTGTGCACTTGCAGTCCGAATCATTGGATACCTAAGTATAATTCCTGATCATGTTTTTGGCGCCGTTGCCGGGGATTGATTTAAGTCGATATCGCTACTCTTTTGTTACGCAGTAGAGACTAGAGCAAAAACCTCTCTATTCCTTTTCTATTTCTTTTCTTATTTGTATGCCAAACACTTGTTCTCAAGGCGAGCCGTTATACATACAAATCAACGATATCTCAGACTTAGACGTTGCATTCAAGAGTATCATCTCTTGCATAACACTCAACCTCGTCAATCACTCGAATCTCCTATTCCTCGACCAACTGAAGAAATGGCTGCCAATCCTGCTTCGTGCCCACTCAAATCCTATGCCATTCCCTCACAATATGAACCGCACAATAGCATTGCTGCTCCTCCAATCGAGGCTAACAACTTTGAACTGAAACCTTCTTTGTTGTCTGCTGTACAACAGAACCAGTTCTCTGATGGGTCAATGGAAGACCCCAATCTTCATCTATCAATATTTCTATAGTGCGCAGATACAATTAAGAACAATGGGGTCAGTCAAGAGGCAATAAGACTTCGTCTCTTCCCTTTTTCTCTAAGAGACAGAGTTAGAGCTTGGCTCCAATCTCTACACGCGAACTCAGTCACCACGTGGGATGAGCTGAAGAAAGTTTTTCTTGCAAGGTATTTCTCGCCAAGCAAAATAGCTACGCTAAAATCTCAGATAAGCGATTTTAGGCAAAAGGAAAACGAATCCCTTTTTGATGCTTGCGAACGATACAAGGATCTAATGAGACTATGCCCACATCATGGCTTGGAGGAATGGTTGATTATCCATACCTTCTATAATGGTCTCCTTTACAATACAAGATTAACGATAGACGCAGCTGCAGGAGGTGCACTTATGGACAAATCCTACATCGCTGCCTATGCTCTAATAGAAAGCATGGCCCAAAACCACTATCATTGGGGAAGTGAAAGAGGACAAGTAGACAAAGGTACTGCAGAGAAAACACCGACAAAAGGAGGCATGTATGAGATAAGCGATCTAGACAGTGTCCATGCTAAGGTAGATGCCCTCACCCTAAAGATAGATAATTTGACCGCAATACCTGCAGCCACCGTGGCTGCTATAACTCCCAATTGCGAAATATGCAGAGTACCTGGACATGTAGTTACTGAATGCAAGATCTTGGCAGGGACTCCAACTGACCAAGTGAGTTATGGTCAAGGAAACCCTTACTCAAACACATACAACCCTGGATGGAAAAATCACCCAAATCTCTCATATAAAAACCCCAATGGGTTGTATGCTCCAAACCAAGTACCTGCCGTGCCACCTGGATATCAGAAACCGCCTACAAATTCTCCTAGTGTGCATAGAAAATCAAACTTAGAATTGATGATGGAGAACTTCATAGCTACCCAAGCGCAAACAAACAAAGACGTCCAAAATCAAAACATACACACTAACGAGCAGATAAAACAATTAGCAAACAAAATAGATGCTTTGGCCACCAACAATAAAATGTTAGAAACCCAAATCTCTCAAGTGGCTCAACAACAAGCACCTACAGCTGCACCGGTTGATACATTTCCTGGTCAACCATAACCTAACCCGAAGGGTCATGCTCATGCCATCATATTAAGAAGTGGAACCGAGTTAGATGGACTGCCTGACCCGAGACTGTCAAATCAAAGTATGTATCAAAGGACCGAAATACCAACTAAGAAGGAGAATCAACCAGAGAAACTAGAGGAAGATGAAGAAGATAAAGGTGGAGAGGCCAAAGAAAAATAAAAATAAAAACCTTATGTGCCTCCACCACCTTATAAACCCCAGATCCCATTTCCTAGTAGATTAGCCAAACCTAAGAATGTATGGCAATTTAAAAAATTCGTAGAACTTCTGAAACAACTTAATATAACAATTCCTTTCACAAAAGCCATAACTCAAATGCCCTCCTATGCCAAATTCCTCAAGGAAATCTTATCTAACAAGAAAAAGCTAGAAGATAACGAAACAATCACACTTACTGCATAATGTAGCGCATTTATCCAAAACAAGATGCTTCCTAAGCTAAAAGATCCTGGAAGCTTCTCTATACCATGTCATATAGGTAAGTTTGTCATAGACAAAGCCCTATGTGATTTAGGAGCTGGTATTAGCGTTATGCCTTTATACATATGCAACAAACTGGAAATGAGTGAACTGAGACCAACAAAGATGTTCGTTCAATTGGCGGATTGCTCTGTCAAATACCCAGTAGGAATCTTGGAAAATGTTCTTGTACGGATAGGTCAATTATACATCCCTACAGATTTCATAATCATGGACATTAGATAAGACGAAAGTACACCTATCATTTTAGGAAGACCATTCTTAGCTACCGCTGGAGCTATCATAGATGTAAAAAAGGGCAAACTAACCTTTGAAGTAGGTGAAGAGAAAGTCGAATTTATTCTAACACAATTCTTACAAGTGCTTGCCATAGATGACACATGTTATCTGGTAGACATCATGGACGAATGCGTAAAAGAAATTGAATGGGAACTGATACCTTTTTCAGAAACCATAAAGATTCCCACACCTCTTCTATTCGAAGATAACAAATGGTGTCCCGAATACCGAGACGACAATCTAAGAGAATTCTTAGCTCTGACACCCGACCACATGCCTTGTCCAAGAAAACCAGCATTGGATCTTAAGCCATTACCTAAGACCCTTAGATATGAATTCCTTGACACCGAATTAAAATGACCTGTAATTGTCAATGAGGACTTAGGACAACAAGAAACAGACAAATTATTACAAGTCTTAAGAAAATACCCATCCTCCTTGGGATATAACATTACAGATCTCAAAGGAATAAGTCCTTCCATTTGCATGCATCATATTATGCTGGAAAACGACTGCAAATCTTCTAGAGAACATCAACAAAGAATTAACCCAATATGGAGCACCGTAGTTAAAGATGAAGTAAAAAAAATTCTGAATGCAGGAATCATATACCCAATATCCGATAGTCAATGGGTAAGCCCAGTCCACTGTGTACCAAAGAAAGGTGGTATAACGGTAACAAAAAACAAAGCAGGCGAAGCTGTAGCGAAACGAACTGTAAGCGGAGATAGAATGTGTATTGATTATAGGAAGCTAAACAAAGCCACTCGCAAGGACCATTTTCCTCTACCGTTTATCGATCAAATGCTTGAACAATTAGCTAAGCACTCTCATTACTGTTATCTAGAAGGTTACTCAGGATTCTTTAAAATTCCTATTCACCCCGATGACCAAGAGAAAACAACATTCACATGTCCTTATGGAACTTTCGCCTACCGACGAATGCCGTTTGGATTATGCAACGCTCCCGCCATATTTCAGAGGTGCATGATGGCAATCTTTGCTTATTTCATAGACAATATCATGGAGGTCTTTATGGACTACTTTTCTCTATATGGAGAGAGTTTTGAAGATTGTCTGATAAATTTAGAGAAACTCTTGGAGAGATGCGTAAAAGTTAACCTCGTTCTAAATTGGAAAAAGTGTCACTTTATGGTCAAACAAGGAATCGTACTAGGACACGTTGTGTCTGAAAAGGGGATTGAAGTCGATAAAGCTAAGATCGAAGTCATAGAAAATTTGCAACCCCCTAAAACAGTAAGAGAAATACACAGTTTCTTAGGACACGCCGGTTTCTACCAACGATTCATAAAAGATTTCTCGCAAATATCAAAACCTCTAACTACCCTCCTTATGAAAGACGTTGAATTCGATTTCGATGACAAATGCCTAAAGGCATTTAACCAATTAAAAACAGCTCTTGTATCCGCACCAATCATGCAACCACCTGATTGGAGACTTCCATTTGAAATCATGTGCGGCGCAAGTGATTACGCCGTAGGTGCAGTCCTGGGACAACGAAGAGATAAGAAGCTTCATGCAATATACTATGCAAGTAGAACCATGGACCCTGCACAGATGAATTACGCAACAACGGAAAAAGAAATTTTAGTTGTAGTCTTTGCACTAGACAAATTTCGCTCCTACCTTGTAGGCGCAAAAAGAATCATTTATACAGACCATGCAGCTATTAGATACCTCTTAACCAAGCAGGATTCGAAACCGATACTATTGAGATTGATTCTACTTCTACAAGAGTTCGATTTAGAAATTAAAGACAAGAAAGGTACCGAGAACGTAGTAGCCGACTATTTATCTCGAATGGAGAGGCTGACACCAGAAGAGGTACCCATTAACGATGACTTCCCATATGAACGTCTGTTAGCTCAGATGGACTTAGGAGATGCCAGCGAAGAACCACCTGAATTAAATCCAAATCAACTGCTTTTAGAACTTGACACACAAGTTGTTAGCCGTGATTCACAAGAAAGCCAAGACGCATTAAATAATGACATAAACGAAACCGTGGTCTCTGTCCGAACTAACCAAACCTTACCATGGTATGCGGATATAGAAAATTACTTGGCGGCCAAAATCCTACCCCCTGATTTGACTTATCAACAGAAGAAAAGATTCTTTCACGATTTGAAACATTACTTTTGGGATGAACCTTTACTATTCAAGAGAAGTGCCGACGGTATTTTCCGATGATGCGTCCTGAAAAGCGAAATTGAAAATATTATTTCTCATTGTCATGATGCCCCTTACGGGGGACATGCAAGCACATCAAAGACATGTGCCAAAATTTTGCAGTCTGGTTTCTATTGGCCAAATTTATGGAAAGATGTGCACATAGCCATCCTTAACTGCGATCGATGCCAATGCACTTGAAACATATCCAGACGCAATGAGATGCCTCAGACTGGAATTTTACAAGTCGAAGTATTTGATGTATGGGGAATAGACTTCATGGGATCATTTACGTCCTCACTCGGTAACAAATATATACTCGTGGTTGTAGATTACGTTTCGAAATGGATCGAAGCAATAGCTTCTCCAACAAACGATACTAGAGTCGTGATTAAACTCTTCAAGAACATTATATTCCCAAGGTTCGGTGTACCCAAGAAAGTCATAAGCGACGGTGGCTCCCACTTCATATCCAGAATCTTCGATAAACTCCTAACTAAATATGGGGTGAAACACCACATAGCAACACCATACCACCCCCAGACAAGCGGACAGGTGGAAGTCTCAAATTGAGAAATAAAACAAATATTGGAAAAAATTGTTGCCACGTCAAGAAAGGACTGGTTGGCTAAGTTACCTGAAGCACTATGAGCTTACAGGATGGCGTTCAAGATGCCAATCGGTACAACACCCTTTAAACTCATCTATGGTAAGTCATGTCACCTGCCAGTGGAAATTGAACACAAAGCTTACTGGATGATTAAGACTTTAAACCTAAGCTACACTGCGGAAGGTGAGAAAAGGATCCTCGACATAAATGAACTCGAAGAGCTAAGATTAGACACATATGAAAATGCGAGGATCTAAAAAGAAAGGACGAAAAAGTGGCACGACAAACGAATCTCAAGGAAGGAGTTCAATGAAGGAGATGTAGTTCTCCTATTCAACTCTCGTCTAAAACTTTTTCCCGGGAAACTCCGTTCACGATGGTCTGGACCCTTCGAAGTGACCAAAGTTCTCCCCAGTGGTGCCATAGAGATTAAAGGAAAGTCCACGAACCCGTTCTTAGTAAATAGCCAACATTTAAAACATTATTACAGCGTTGAAAATAAGGACTACACCGCGAGCTTAACACTATTAGAACTACCGCCCGAATTAGGAAACTAATTCACGTCTAAAACATTGACAAGCTAACGACATTAAACAAGCACTGTGTGGGAGGCAACCCACAAGTTTTTCATTTTATTTCTTTCAAATCTACTTATATTTTTATTTTTCATTTTGATTTTTATTCCCAGATTTTTCTTTTTCTTTCTTTCTCCCATTGCATATTTTATTTATTTGCATTCTTCTTTTACAAATTTTAGTACTGACTCACAGGAACTTACAAGATAAACTCATTTATGGATACTATCATCTTCGCCACGGAGGCTCAGCAGCGGCGGTATGAGATATTGGCTCAGCACCAGATGAGCATGACTACTTATATGCATGATCCCACGTTGACAGTTTTAGGCATCAGGGAGAGTGTATATTTCTTGTTCAACCAGATAGGATGGGAAGGATTCCTTGCCCAAAAATACCCTACACATCAACGCTTCCCCTTAGAGTTCTTGAGCTCACTCATTTATAAACCCACCCAAGGCCTAGGGTGTAGGAGGGGACAGATGTCCTTCAGATTATTTGGCTTCACCCATCAGTTTACAGTTTGTCGTCTTGTTGAGCTGCTAGGATTCCCTAGTTCTATAGATGCCTACATGGAAACCCAAGAGGATGACTACCTTAATTTTGAAGTTAACCACTTTTGGAGGGACATAGCGGGCCAATACCCTGAGGACCCTGACCACCTAGATGCGACTGAGATCCATAACCCTACAATTAGGTATTTCCACCACATATTAGCTTTCACCCTTTTTGGAAAACCTATAAATAGACTCTCAGTTTCTAGGGATGAGTTATTCATTATTTACTGTGCTTTCTAGTCCAGACCCGTCATTGGTGCATCATTTATGATCGCCAACATGTTTGTTATAGCTCAGTGTACCCATGGACCCATCTATGTTGGCGGGCTAGTCACTATGATAGCCGAGGCCTTATCCCTGCGGTCATCTTTATCATGCCTTATGCCGTACGGAAGATACTATACCATGGATATCCCTTTCTGTTTTAACATATCTTTAATTGGTAACCTCGACCCACCTCACTTTCAGCTGCTGGTACGAAATGACCCTGTCTATTACTTCCTCTTGCCTAGTCCTGAGAACACAAGTGTCTATACTAAGAAAAACTGGCTATATAACTTAGAAAAGACAGACGAACATGACCTTGAGAGGGAGGAGAGCAACCTGTCCACACCTACCGGTTACCATGACTATACTCCATCAGAATACCCTACACTTCCCCTTATTACCGAAGTTGTCGACGTCCCTATGGTTGATCATTCACATGCTATCACGACATTGCAGTCAGATGTTACTACGCTCCAAGGAGAGCTCACTACCGTTAAAGATAATATCAGCACACTACGGCGTGACTTCTTTCATTTCATGGATGTCGTCACAGAGCAGTTTGATCATATTTATCAGCATCTGCACGCTACTGCCCCACCTCCAGGAGGTCCTAGTGCTCTATAGTTTTGTTTCTGTGCCACCCCAGTGAGGACACTGTTTGTTCTCAGTATGGGGAGGGTTTCATTATTATTCTTAATACTCATTATTGTTTTATACTCATATCTTTCGAATACTTTGTTACTTTCGGTTCTAAAAATTTCAAATATCTATTTATCTATTTATTTCATATTTATCTATTTATTTCAAAGCATTTATTTATTTTCATTTCATACTTTACATATTTAGTTATTATTTATCTTTAATTAAATTATTTCTTATTTATTTATTATCATTCCTCCGATTCTACTTTGTGCCACTAAATATTCACATAGATAAATATCCCTTGCAAACTATTTGAATAAATTAACTAATCAATTCCTGCTTTGTTGCACGCGGTCAAACAAAAGACATGCACGCACCATTACACCCCGACGGACGTCAGGAAGCATGTGACGAGCGTCAGAGCTTGTCCGTTTGACCCTGGCGAACGTCAGGGAACGCGTAACGAGCTTCAGAGCTTGTCTCCCACGTTTTCTCTTCCCGTGACCGTTGAACCACATTGAAACTTGAACGAAATTTTGTTTTAAAACCCCCACTACCCCATTTACTCCATTCATCCTTAACTTCCATAACCTCTCATATTCAAAATTCTCCCATAAAACCTCATTCAATTTCCTACTCAATAAAAACCATCTATATAAACCTTTCCCCCATCCCTTAGTTTTCATCACTACCACCCACCTTCCATCTCTTCATCACAAATACATTTTTTCTATCAAGTTCAAAATCATGGCCGCCCAAAGGAATCCACCAAACCAACCCGAACCCGACATGCGACATCTTGTGCTCTGACAAGGAGAAGTAGGTGAACTTAAAAAGGAAAGGTACATAAAATTCCATCGTCGAGGGTTGACATCCACGAGGTTCGTCGACAACAACTGCTTGCAAGAATTGGGGTTGCAAACCCACATGCAAGGCTTGCTGAACAAAGCTGGCCTGAGCTTTATTAGCACGATGAACACACCAACCTACGAAGCTCTAACGTTGGAATTCTTAAGTTCCTACGCCTATCACACTCGCGATGATGCTGACGCACACCTAACGAGAGCCGCTCAATTTCAGATGTTCAACCGAGAGTACACACTTAGCCATGAAAATTTGAGCGACATATTTCATTTTCCCCATGGAAATAATGTGCAATATCGCATTCCCCCGGAATTGGATTGGAATGGAAGTGCATACGCACTATGGGAGAGAATAACTGGTGAACCAAATGTTATTCCCGAAGCACGTTACGCCTCTCACATTCACAACTCGAACATTCGCTTCTTACATCACATTATGGCAAACACTGTGTTCGGAAGGGCAAACAACAACAAAGTCAACACTAAAGAGTTGTATGCTCTTCACTGTACCTTTTCACAAGACCTCCGTCTTAATCCCATTACTTTAATGATGGCCCATATTTAAAACCTTGTTACGAGAGACGGAACTACGCCTTTTTGTATCGTAGGCATTGTCACCACAATCGCAGTTCACCTGAACTGGGGGGAAAGGATTCAACTCCTACCTTCGCTGCCAGCAGTTTATATGGATATTGATAACGGTAGAGCTGGCCGCCTGATCAAAGTGCGAGAAGCTGGAGGGTACTATCTAATGGTTAAGAATGCAAAAGTTCGTAGTGTGATCATGCTGAATTACAATCGTACTAATTTGGGCAATCCGGATAATTGGCTTTACAACCTGAACGCCCCAGAACCCAGAGAAAATGAGAAAGGAAATCAAGGAGATGCCAACAATGCTGCCGCTGATGAAATCGAAGAGGAATTAGAGCAGCAAGAGCCCCAACCACAACACGCCAACAATCCCGCCACCATCGATGCAATCTATGCCGCAATAATGCAGCAAAACCAGTTGTCCACTCAATGCTACCAGAGCCTCGAGACGCGCCAAATTGAGATGATGAATCTCATGCAACAAATGCAGAGAGACCAAAACGACTACACTCGTAGGCATGATCAAAGTATGCTGGAATTCACCGCAGGAATGACGGAAGATATGCGAGCCTTAACACTTCGTGTTGACGACTTGCATAACGTCATTTCTTAGAGGAATGGAGGCGAATAATCCAGAAAAGGTGAGCAAGTGCGTCGAAGAGCGAGGACACGTGGCAGATTCCGAAGACAAGAGGAGGAAGAATGATTGTCTAGTTTCCATTTCCCCTTTCCATCTTCTGTCAATACATTGAGGACAATGTATGATTCAAGTATGGGGGAGGAAGTATTTCCCTTTTCTAGTAATTTTTATTTTCTTTGTAATTTCCCTTCCGTTATCTCTAATTCAATAAAAAAAATTTTTTTTATCAAGTTATCTATTGAAGCAATTTGTGTTGTTCTTTTAGACTCCCCTTTCTTTTTGGGCCCTATAAAAAATTTTTTGACTCACTCGACAAGTACATAGATTTCAAGATCTTTAATCGTCAGGATTTGTGGCAAGATTAAGTGAAATTTCTACCGTCTAGACATTCTACAACCCCAGAGTATGATAGATCAGTTCAAGTACCTGTTATTCCAACACCCTGAGTTTAGTCTTTGTAGTAACCCTGAGTAGTTTATATTAGCAGTCAGCACCGTCTTAAACACAAACTATGCAAGAAGTCGATGAATATAAGTGGATGATATAATATCTCAGTAAAACGTTGCAAGGAAACACACCAATTAAATTGGACGATCCTCACCCGATCGTTTAATCCAAAGGATGTAAACCTTACAAAGTAACATGAAAAATCATTTTGTAGATGGTTCAGGAGCATCTGGTACTGAACTCGGTAGGGAAGATTACAGTCTAATCCCCCGCATCCAACCATTGAATTGAAAAAGGTTGCCACATTACTGTGCCATAAACCTCTAAGGTTTAAAAGGATCATAACCACTAATTGACTGTTCTGCTATGTGCGTGTAAAGATAAAGGGCTTAATGTGATTGCGCTAGAATGAAAAGGACAAAACAAGAAAAATACTCGAGGTAGGCTATGACAGGACCTGTAACCAGTTTACGTAAAATGGGATTGTCTAGTGTCATTAACATAGTAATGGAGCATGAATTGAGCAATCTATTTTCTGACAAAAACACAACGCAGCTATATATTAGTTGATCCGAGTCATAACCGTGCATCTGACCATGTTTAGAAAAACATCGTACTTAGCATTTGCTTGAGGACAAGAAAAGTTTAAGTATGGGGGACTTTGATGACACACAAATATGTTATATTTCTGGCTTGATATACACAAAATATTTCTCATACTTTAGTTTAAATAAATTATTTTATAGGTATTATGCAAGGTATTTTTCTATTTTTGCAGATATACATTAAGCTGAACACTTTGGAAGAAATAAAGAAAAGAAGGTGCAAAGATAGCAAAAAGGGCCCAAGGAGAAGAAATCATCCTAAGCCCATCAAGCATGTGAGCACGTTTGTTATCACGTGGTTGTGATACGGTGGGAAGAACTGACTGTTTTTTGGAATGCTAGTTTGCATTTTGCGTTTGTTTTTGCAAAATGTCGCGGTAAGCAAGAGTCGCCACCGACTTTTATTTTATCCAACAAGGAAAGGAAAAAAGCACAGAAAAATTCCTTTTTCGAGATATTTCTCGGGTTCGGGGGGTAGATTATAGAAAGGGAAGGTGTTAGCACCCTTTCTATCCGAGGTTATCCACGAGCTCTTAGGTACTTGCTCAAATGTTTTCAAAATTGCTTTTCTTTGTGCTTGTGGGTTTGAAAAATTTTTTGTTTAAAAACTTCGATTTAACTCTTGTTTCTGTCCTCAAGAGTATATGAAGTGTTTTTGAAAACCTTGTTCGAAAAAGTCTAAGTGTGAACAAGATTTTAGTTTTTGAAAGAGCAAGTACTTAAGAATCATCTACCTATTCGAAAAAGGAATCGATGCTATCTTCCTTTAGACAATGTTATCCCACTATTGATGAGTAGGTAGCCTCGTCGTTGGAGTTTTAAGGGTCAATTCGAATTTAGGGACTTACGGTCACCAAAGCAATGTTAGGACGCCTTAGCGGTAACCCTAATGTCTTAGATCATTTGTTTTGAGGCAACAATATCTGAGGCAACCATCTCGAGGCGACTATGATCTTTGGACAAGAGGGCGACCTCTAAAACAACCTATACTCAATGACCGCGTATGAAGGCAACCAAGTGGGGTGTACCCTAAGAGTGCGCATGTGCGAGTGTGTTGTTTTCAGTTTATTTTTTTATCTTTGTACATGTTAATGGTTATCTAAGTTGATTTTAGGTTTAAACGTTCAATCTTGTCATGCATACCTATTATCAAACATCTAACACTTATAAGTTGCGGAAATTAAATTGCGGAAATTAAATTACAAGGCGTCGGGTATTTAAATCGCCAAAAGCAACCCTTTGAAGTTTAAATGCGGAAAAATAAATAAAGCGATAAAAATGGTCCTAATTATCTATTACATTATGGGAACAAGTACAATATTGAATAAATAGATCGCGTGCGGAAAATTAAATCGAGTGCGAGTAGGGTTTTGGCCCTTTGTTATTAAAGAAAATATTTTTTTGTTATTTTTGAATTAAGAAATAAATTAGTCTAGGTTAATTATTAAATTAAATTAATTAAACTAATTAATAAAAATAAATATTTTTGGGTTTTTTTGTTATTTAAAGAAAGAAAATAAAATTAATCAATGTTAATAAAAACCTAATTATGTCTAAGTTAATTTTAATTATTTTACAAAATGTATTAAAGTTATTCCTATTTAAAGCCTAAATTAATTAAATTAATATTTGTTAATAAAAATTAAAATACTGAAATTTAATTTAATAAAGAAAATATTTTTGGTTTTAATTTTATAAAGAAAAATATTTGATTGAGGGTGCACGCTGACCTGGTCCATGGTAGACCATCAATTTCTGGCCACCAGATTTGGCCTATGGCCATCAGATGCTTGAGGGTGTGTGGTGTGCTTCGCATTTGGATTTGCATCAGATAACCTGAAGAAAAAACACATTGAGAAATTTGGAGGACCTGGGATTCGAACCCAGGTCCTGTGGGATGTGCCAATGTTCGCTTGCCACCAGGCCATTGTGTTTTAGTTGTTATTGATATACGTAATAATAATAATGAAAGAAAAACAATCATATTCTAGGAAAAGTAAAACAAAGTGCGCGTGTTTTGAATCAGCCACTAGAGAGCTGACACGTCTCCATCTTCTTCCTCACGTCCGTGGCTAAAACTCTGCAACACCTATAGCCACGAACACCTCCTGTAACTAAAGATCGCGTATCTCTATAATCCACTGTGAGCCATGGAAATGAAATCTAAGGGCATGGTTGTGCTCGTCTCCTCGTCCCAGTCACAACCATGCCCTTCTCGTCATCTAATTTTCCCTGAAAAAGAAATGCCCAAAAACAAACCACGAAACCCTAGATATGGCACTTGGTTTTACAGGTCAGATAAATAAAATTGGATAATTCAGAATGCTTGGAAACTTGATGAGGGTCATGAATATGCAAATAGTTTGTACAAAAGATGCAGAATTAAAGATTTATGAATTCAAGAAAGAAGCGATTTTTTGTGACACTTATAGTGCTTTTGGACGTGTATGAGAGCTTGCTTGGGATCCAGGAGGGTTATGTGATCACCCAGGAATTGATTGAGATCGTTCTTGGCTTCTGAATTTGCCTCTAAGTGTGAATTCGAACTCAAGCTTTTTTCACACTTTTTTCAAGTTTGGTTTTGAGTGTTCTTGCAGCCTCTAGCCTTGTTTTCGTGCCCTCTAGCCTCCTTATGTATGATAGAATGCATTAGGTTAACAATTGTGCCTTGAATCTTTCCACATCAATGCCATGGGATTTGCTTTGATTCACCATTACTAAACCTTCCAAAATTGTCAAAACTCAATCTTTTTGCACATGGAATGCTTGATACGAGTTTGATACCCTTGATGATGATGATTCAATAACGTGTGCAATGGGGCAAGCTCAAACCAAGTGGAAAAGAATGGGCCCATTTGACAAAATTTGAAGTTTTGGGGATAGTTGACTTTTGGCAACTTTGCAAAAACACCCAACTTCAACAATGCATAACTTCTTCAATTTTGAAATTTTGGAAGTGTTCTTGGACTTTTTAGAAAGCTTGAGATGTCCTATTACCAACCCTTTTGGTATCATCTCATTTTGATATTCCATTATCAAGTTATAAGCTTTGGCAAAAAAGGTGTTTTTGTTGACTTTCAAAAATGACCTATAATGTCCAAATTTATAACTTCTTGTGAGTGAATTTTCTGATCTTGGGGTATGAAGATGGATTGTAGGAAATTGCATCCTCTTCAAAATGAGATTTGTATGGGTCATTTCTCATAAAGTATGAGAAAGTTATGCTTGGTAAAAGTTGAGTTGACTTTTCCTATAAAACCCTAATTTAGCAACTTTTGAGTCTTCATGAATTTTGAGCAATCCTTGATGAATCATGATCAACCCTTGATCAAATGATGAAATATCCTTCAAAATGGTAATTTTGACAAAAAATCTTGAGGTTTGACTGTTTGTAGGTCACAGTGGACTTTTGCCCTAGCACAGTCGATTTTTGGGCCTTTTGAGCAATTGACTGAGCAAACTTCCTCTACAGGGCTTGAAATTTGACATGGATGATCTTGAGAACATATTAGGACATTGGGTAGCACTTGAGGTCATTTGGAATCAAATATCTTGATGCAACACAAAACCCTAATTTGGGGTTGACTGTCTTAGGAGATAGCTTGATTGTCCAACTCTTGAGCAATCTTGAGACACTTGGAGATTTTTCTTGCAATGTTTGGAGAAATATGAGAGGAAAAATTTTAGGGTACAACAGCTGCCCCTGTTCAATCTTCTTAAACCTTATGATGTAGATTGGCTTTTGTGCCTTTCGTGATCCGAAGGTGGAAGATGATTGAACACTAGAGTGCCCAGAAATTTGCACTCGCATGAAGTTGTATCAGCCTTGTGATGTCGAGAATGAGCTTACAGATGCCATTTGGAGATTGTTGGTAGGAGGATGGGCTTACAGATGCCATCTGCAAGACTGTCGATCGCATAAGAGACTCCTTAGCTAGAACTTGCATACCTGTTGTTGTAGAAGATTCCGCTGGGGAAGTCTAACTTTTATTGAGATTTAGGAACTTGTCTGTACCTCAGCTGAGAAAACATCTTTGCTGAGTTTTAAGAGCTTATCTGTAATTCAACTGGGGGAAACATCTTCATCAAGATGTATGAACTGTCTAGTCTTCAACATAGTATACCGTTGAGATTGTAGAACTCGTCCACACTATGACGGAGGAAAACATCAAGATCTAGGAACTGTATGGTCTTCAACATAGTATATCGTTGAGATTGTAGAACTCGTCCACACTATGACGGAGGGAAACATCTTCATCAAGATCTAGGAACTGTGTAGTTTTCAACGTAGTATACCGTTGAGATTATAGAACTCGTCCACACTATGACGGAGGGAAACAATTTCATCAAGATCTAGGAATTGTCTAGTCTTCAATGTAGTATACCGTTGAGATTGTAGAACTCGTCCATACTATGATGGAGGAAAACATCAAGATCTAGGAACTGTCTGGTCTTCAATGTAGTATACCGTTGAGATTGTAGAACTCGTCCACACTATGACGTAGGGAAACATCTTCATCAAGATATAGGAACTATCTAGTCTCCAACATAGTATATCGTTGATATTATAGAACTCATCCACACTATGACAGAGGAAAACATCAAGATCTAGGAACTGTCTGGTCTTCAATGTAGTATACTGTTGAGATTGTAGACCTCTTCCACACTATGACGTAGGGAAACATCTTCATCAAGATCTAGGAGCTGTCTAGTCTTCAACGTAGTATACCGTTGAGATTATAGAACTCATCCACACTATGACGGAGGAAAACATCAAGATCTAGGAACTGTCTGGTCTTCAACGTAGTATACCGTTGAGATTGTAGAAATCGTCCACACTATGACGTAGGGAAACATCTTCATCAAGATCTAGGAACTGTCTAGTCTTCAACGTAGTATACCATTGAGATTATAGAACTCGTCCACACTATGACGGAGGAAAACATCAAGATCTAGGAACTGTATGGTCTTCAACGTAGTATACCGTTGAGATTGTAGAACTCGTCCACACTATGATTTAGGGAAACATCTTCATCAAGATTTAGGAAATGTCTAGTCTCCAACGTAGTATACCGTTGATATTATAGAACTTATCCACACTATGACGGAGGAAAACATCAAGATCTAGGAACTGTCTGGTCTTCAACGTAGTATACCATTGAGATTGTAGACCTCGTCCACACTATGACGTATGGAAACATCTTCATCAAGATCTAGGAACTGTCTAGTCTTCAACGTAGTATACCGTTGAGATTATAGAACTCATCCACACTATGACAGAGGAAAACATCAAGATCTAGGAACTGTCTGGTCTTCAACGTAGTATACCGTTGAGATTGTAGAACTCGTCCACACTATGAAGTAGGGAAACATCTTCATCAAGATATAGGAATTGTCTAGTCTTTAACGTAGTATACCGTTGAGATTATAGAACTCGTCCACACTATGACGGAGGAAAACATCAAGATCTAGGAACTGTCTGGTCTTCAACGTAGTATACCATTGAGATTGTAGAACTCGTCCACACTATGACATAGGGAAACATCTTCATCAAGATCTAGGAACTGTCTAGTCTTCAACGTAGTATACCGTTGAGATTATAGAACTCGTCCATACTATGACGGAGGAAAAATGTCGAGATTGAGAACCTTATCTGAAATTCAACCGAGGATAATTCAGTTGAGATTTGAGAACCGGTCAGGTCTTCGACTGAGCTGAGAACTTAATTGCATCTTTCCTGAAAGGTAAAGGTCAGTCGTATGCAATGCATGATATATATCAAGCAATGATGTTATCAAAATAAATGAGATTGTGTTGTATGATGCGTATATGCATGTGTCGTGATGTATGAGAATGTAATGCTTTAGCTAGGGAAAATAAATATCGGATAGCTGCTGGAGAATAGAGTTGAATTCTTCGTTTCCGCTGGGGATGACGAACGAAGATGATGGCGAGAATAAACCTGCAGGAGAATATAACTCCGTTGGGGAATAAACTGAGGAAGAGATTACTCTGTGGGGAATAGATGTTCTGCTGAGGATTCAACCAATAAGTTCCGCTGGGGATGAATTATCGTTGTTGGGGATACTGAATCCTGTTGGGGGTTGAATTCCTGTTTGTGAAAGGAAAGAACTCCGCCGAGGATGATCCTTCAGTTGCGACTTCACTGGGGATAACCTTTTAGACTCTAATGGGGATAATCCTTTGAGCTTTGTTGGGAACAATCTTCCTTTGAACTCGGCTGGGGATATTTATTTTTATACTCCACCGGGGGCGAACTTCCAGAGTCTACTGGGAATGATTCTTCAACTCCACTGGGGACACTTTTTCAGACTACGCTGGGAAAGTTTTAACTCTACTAGGGGTATCTTGCATTCTGCTGGGGAATATTCTTATACTCCGTTGGGGAATATTAAGACTGTCGGGGATATTAAACCTTTTCAGTGTTTGATGGTAGATAAACTCTGCTTGGGGAGAATATTACCGATTCATTTACAATTGCAAATCTCAGCTGGGGAGAGTTAACATTACTGTCTTACTCTGCGGGGAGTGAATGCATATCAACCATGTTCTTTAGCTGAATCTACTTTTGTACCTGGTGGATAGAGGAACTATACAGTTCGGACAATTCTTATTGCCCCTGTTTCTGCTATTACCAGTAATTCATCTTTTGTTTCGCATGTAAATATTTATGAGCAGCAATTAATGTCAAATGCATATATCAAAAATGAACATTGGACGTTCTTTACAAAACAAAACAGATAAGGGAAAAACAGTCTTGAAATTTCTTTGAAAATGAATTGTATTGATTTTAAAGTTTGGCCTGTAAATATGCATTTTTGTACAAGAGGCTGACGTCCTAGTAAGAGAACGCCGCCGAACAGATATAGATTATACAATTTGTGAAAAACTAACAAAACATATATGTGAATAATCCCACTGGGTTCTAACTCTGTTATCGCCTTTATGTCCTCGAGCATCTTATCACTTTGCTACTTGGTTGAAGGTAGATCAGATTGATTAGTGTCGTCCGAGTTTGATAGTTGATATCGAAGTTTGGATGCAAGGTGATCCAATGAGACATAGTGTTACGCTTTAATCCCTGCTTTTTGCCTGGACCGCCCTTTCGGGTTTTCAGTCCACCGGGATACCCTTTTTTGCCCAAGCCGCCCTTTCAGGTTTTCGACTTGCCGGGTGTACATATTTTTCATTTTCATCCCTTACTTTTGCCCGAACCCTTTTGGTTCGCCGGGAAGCCCTTATTTTTGCCTAGGCCAGTCAACCTAACGGGTCTTTGATTATGCATAGTATCTTTTCACTATGTCTGCATTGACAGGGTGAGGAAGGTCGTCACCATCCATGGTGGTTAGAATCATAGCTCCTCCTGAGAAAATGTTCTTAACCACAAATGGCCCTTCGTAAGTAGGAGTCCATTTGCCCCTGGGATCACCTTGTGGAAGGATAATGCGCTTGATGACCAGGTCCCCAACTTGATACTCTTGTCGTCTAACTTTCTTGTTAAATGCCTTGATCATCCGTTTTTGATACGTTTGACCATGGCAAATAGCAGTAAGTCTCTCTTTATCGATTAAGTTCAGTTGATCAAGTCGGGTCTGAATCTAGTCATCTTCGCTCAGACCTGCATCCTTCATGATCCGAAGAGAGGGTATCTGAACTTCAATGGGAAAGACTGCTTCCATGCCGTAAACCAAAGAATAGGGTGTTGCCCCTGTCGACGTCCGTGCTGAGGTACGGTACCCATGAAGAGAAAATGGTAACAACTCGTGCCAATCTTTGTATGTCACAGTCATCTTCTGCACAATCTTCTTAATGTTCTTATTAGCCGCTTCTACAGCCTCATTCATCTTCGACCGGTAAGGAGAAGAGTTGTGATGTTGTATCTTGAACTGCTTGCAGAGCTCGGTGATCATTTTATTGTTGATATTAGTACCATTATCAATAATGATCCTCTCTTGTACACCATGTCGACAGATCAGATTGTGCCGAATGAAACGTGCCACGACGTTCTTAGTTACTGTAGTAAAGGAAGCTGCTTTAACCCACTTCGTAAAATAATCAATTGCTACCAGGATGAAATGATGCCCGTTGGATGTCGTAGGTCTGATCTCGCCGATCATATCAATGCCCCACATTGCAAAAGGCCAAGGAGTTGTCAAGACGTTCAGAGGAACTGGAGGTATGTGCACCTTATCAGCATAGACTTGGCACTTGTGACATGTCAGAGAATGCTGATAACAGTCGGCTTCCATAGTGGACCAATAGTATCCTGCCCGAAGGATTTTCTTTGCCATGGTATGTCCACTGTAATGAGTTCTGAAAGTACCTTCATGTAAATCTACCATAATCCTTTCTGCTTCTTTCTTATCCACACATCGCAGTAAGGTTGAATCATGGTTACACTTGTAAAGGATGCCATTGCTGATGAAGAACTTCGCCGCGAACCTCCTCAAAAACTTCTTATCATTAACAGATGCACCCTCGGGGTATTCCTGAGCCTCAAGATACCTTTTCACCTCATGAAACCAGGGTTTTTCTGTTACCTCTTCAGTCTCAATGTCACAACAATGTGCAGGTTCGTCCAACCTTTCAATGATAATCTGGGTAGTTTCGTTGTCCCAATTGACTTTGAACATAGAAGGCATCGTAGCCAACGCGTCCGCTAGATGATTCTCCTCTCTCGGGAAGTGTTCAAAGATTATCTCCTCAAAATGCGGAAGTAAAGTCAACACATACTCCTTGTAAGGAATAAGATTTGGGTGTTTCTTATCCCACTCGCCTTTGATCTGACTGATCACAAGAGCGGAATCTCCGAAAACACTTAGAAACTTAATCCTTAGGTCAATTGTTGCTCGAAGACCCATGATGCATGCTTCATACTCCGCCATGTTGTTGGTGAAGTTGAAACATAGTCGGGCGGTAAATAGAGTATGAGCGCCTTTAGGAGATATGATCACGGTGCCAATTCCATTGCCCAAAGCGTTCGAAGCTCCATCAAAGTACATAGACCATCAGGACCCCTCCTCAGGTCCTTCATCCGGTCCAGGTTCTTCGCAGTCGGCCACTATCATGATATTCTCATCCGGGAACTTGAAGTTCATAGACTGGTAATCATCCACTGCCTGATGTGCCAAATGGTCTGCCAACACACTTCCCTTGATTGCCTTTTGAGTCGTGTATTAGATATCATACTCAGTCAAGATCATCTGTCATCTCGCTATTCTTCCGGACAAGGCAGGCTTCTCGAAGATATACTTGATTGGATCCATTTTTGATATCAATAGAGTAGTGTGAGTCAGCATATACTGTTTCAGCCGGCGAGCAGCCCATGCCAAAGCGCAACAAGTTTTCTCGAGCAACGAGTATCGGGTCTCGCAGTTGGTAAACTTTTTGCTAAGGTAATAAATAGCATGCTCTTTTCGGCAAGACTCGTCATGCTGCCCCAGCACACACCCCATTGAGTTGTCAAGTACTGTCAAGTATAAGATCAAAGGTCTCCCTTCAACTGGTGGCATCAGAATAGGTGGCGCTTGGAGATACTCTTTAATCCTATTGAAAGCGGCCTGACATTCATCATTTCATTGTACTACTTGATCTTTCTTCAGTAACTTGAAGATTGACTCACAAGTAGCAGTCAGGTGCGAGATGAATCAGGAAATGTAGTTCAGACGTCCCAGAAAGCCTCTGACTTCTTTCTCTGTTTTGGGGGCTGGCATTTCGTGTATAGCCTTCACCTTTGCAGGATCCACCTGAATACCTTTATCGCTTACGACGAAACCCAGTAGCTTACCAGATCTTACCCCGAAGGTGCACTTGTTCGGGTTTAACCTCAGCTTGTACAACTTCAACCTGTCAAATAACTTCTGCAGATGGTCAAGGTGTTCTTCCTCAGTCTGGGATATTGCAATCATGTCATCAACGTATACCATAATCTCATGATGGATCATGTCATGGAACAAAGCGACCATGGCACGCTGATACGTTGCCCCAACATTCTTCAGTCCAAAAGGCATGATCTTGTAGCAAAAGGTTCCCCATTGAGTAACAAAAATTGTCTTCTCCATGTCTTCGGGAGCCATTTTAATCTGATTATAACCGGAGAAACCATCCATAAAGGAGAATACCTTATGCTAAGCGGTGTTATCAACCAGAACGTCGATATGAGGCAGAGGGAAATCATCCTTGGGACTTTCCCTGTTCAGATCCCTATAGTCAACACACATTCGAACCTTACCATCCTTCTTTGGCACAGGAACCACATTGGCCACCCACCGCGGGTAAGAAGTAACTGCTAGAAAACCGGCATCAAACTGTTTCATAACTTCAGCCTTGATTTTCTCAGACATGTCCGGGTGCATTCGGCGGACTTTCTGTTTCACTGGAGGACAGTCTTCCTTGGTAGGCAATCGGTGAACCAAAATATTAGTATCCAACCCAGGCATATCTTCGTAAGACCAGGCAAAGATCTCAACATAGTCACGCAGCATCTGAATCAACAGTTGCTTCACACTAGCTTCAAGATTTGCACCAATCTTAACTTCTTTCTTGTCTACCTTTGTACCCAGATTTACTGATTCCACGGGCTCCTCATACGGCTGAATAACCCTCTCTTCCTGAAGTAATAGTCTAGCAAGTTCAGCAGGCACTTCACAATCATCTTCACCTTCGTCTTCGGCTAAGTTGATCGGACTTTCAAAGTCATAACTGGCAGTGGCAGATTCGTTACTAGTGAGATCCAGAGTGGATGTAGACCTGTATATGTGAGTGTGTGTAAAATAGCTGTTTTGCAATAAGTAATAAAAGAAAAACAAGGAGCACAAAATTTGAAATGCAAGAAAATGTCCAATGCTTTTATTAATGATATATGTAGATGACACACATAAAGCCCTCACAAATGAAGCCACGGTGCCCCGGGTAAGACATCAGGCCGTAAAGCTTAAAACATTGTCTGTTACAAATTCAAAACAAAAGTCTCATTACTAGGTAACAAAAGAAATTGGGATGAAGTCCTTTGCTGTCAAGTTGCTTAGTCCACCGTCGGTCGTAGGATAAATCCAACTGTCAAACTCAGACTCTTCAACGTCGTCTTCAATGGCATTCACTCCTGAATTGCTGATGAACATGGGAGGTCTTCCGATCCGTGCATTCCGAACAACCTTTTGAGCTTCTGCAGTGAAACCCAAACCAAACTTGTTAGTCTTATGTGCAAAATCATGGAGTTGGCCCCAATTTGCACACCCACCTTTCTCAACAACAGCCCGGACATCCTTGAAGGAAGCCATCTTCATGGGAGGATCTTCAACAACAATCTCAGTTGATGCCAGTGTTTGGGGAACCTCTTCAAAATGCTGAAATGGGGTCTCAATGAACTCCCCATCCATTTCTACATATCGGAAAGAATTGAGGTGGCTCACCATTTACTCCTCTTCTCCTTGCACTATCACAATCTTCCCTTTCACTGGGTGCTTTAACTTCTGGTGGAGCGTAGACGTCACTGCTCCAGCCTTGTGGATCCATGGACGACCCAGCAAACAAGAATAAAATGGCTGAATGTCCATCACATAGAATGTAGATGCAAAAACCTGAGAACCCACCTTAATCGGAATATCCACTTCCCCGTGCACCATCTTCTTAGACCCGTCAAAGGCCTTGACGACAATGTTGCTTGGTTTCAGCTCCAACCCTTCACAGTCCAACCGGTCTAGAGCTTTCTTAGGCAAAACGTTCAATGAGGAACCAGTATCCACCAACACGTGAGCAAGAGTATTGCCTCTGCATTCAATTGAAACATGCAGGGCATCGTTGTGATTCTTCCCCTTAGCAATCAAGTCGGCGTCAAAGAAACCCAACCAATTATCAGCAGTCAGACTAGCCACGCAATCTTTAAACTGATCAGCTGATGTTTCTTGAGGTATGTGTGCAGTCTTCAGGAAAGAAATTAGAGCCTTGGCATGGGCCTCTGAGCATAGCAACAGTGATAACATGGAGATTTTGGACGGGGTTTTCCCCAGCTGCTCGACTACATTGTAGTCTCTCTTTTTGATGATCTTCAAAATTTCCTCCATCTCTTGTCTAGAGGCTTCAACGGTAATTTTCTTTGGTGCCTCCGTCCGGGCAGGCTCATCAGTGGTCCCTTTGCCCCGAGCGTCAGATGACTTGGCAACAGGGGTAAGAATGGGAACTTGAACAGGAATAGTAGCAGGTACACTGGCAGGTGTAATAACAACAGGTTTTCGGGCAGTTGGTGGAGAGATATCAGGGGAGAAAAGTCTTCTGCTGCGGGTGACTTTGGCAGGTCCAACAATGTTGATGACGCCAGTATCAACATCCAAATCTTGTTTAACTCCATGATAATAAACATTAGCCCCGTAGTGCCAAGGGACAGCTTTATCAGATGTATAGTGGATAGGCCCTGGAACAGTGATGATCAATAGCGCGAGTCTTGGAACAGATGTAATTCTAACAGGCTTTCTCGAGGAAGCCTTGGAAGAATTGTCGAAAATGGTGATAATAGAAACTTCTTCAGCAGGGATCAAAGGAACAAGAGTCTTCTCAAACAAAATTTCCTTTTTATCCATCAGGCGTTGGACACCTGACTTTAAAAGAGGGCAACTAGTAGGTAGGACAGAACACATATGGAAACCTTTGTCACAGCCCGGAAATAAACCGGCTAACAAGAGGTTCTTCTTCACGGTCATCAAAGGGGTAACAATATCGTTCACAGAAACCACAAACGAGTCTTCATCTATAGCATTTACTCCATGCTTGGGCATATGAGCAGTCACAACATTAGGTCTGTCAGGTGCTTCGAACTCAATCTCCTTTGCATCAATTAAGTCCTGTACTTTGTTCTTCAAAACCCAACAATCATCTGTATCGTGCCCCGGGCTATCAGAGTGAAAAGAACAGCGGGCATTAGGGTTATACTTTGGTGATGTAGTGTTGGGATTCTTCGGGGCCTCCCTTGGAATCACTAGATTAGTTTTCAATAACTGTGGCAGAATCTGAGATAAAGTCATGTTGAGCTGAGTGAATTTCCTTCGCGGTCTCTCGTCCTTTGACTGATTGTTGTGCTGAGGAGCAAAAGCTGGTCTTGAAATAACAACCGCATTTACAGCTTGGCGGTGTTCAGGTCTATTCTGGCTTTTCGAACTGTAAACAACATTGGCTTCCTTCTTAAAAGGCTTCTTCTCGGTGCCTGATGAAGCACCCTTCTGTATTTTACCAGACTTAATACCAGCCTCAATCCTTTCCCCGGTCATAATCAGCTCCGTAAACCCGGACGAAGAACTTCCAATCAAATGGTTGAAATACGGACCAGACAAGGTCCCCAGAAACATATCAACTAACTCCCTATCAGCCAAGGGTGGTTTCACTCTTCCAGCGAGGTCCCTTCACTTTTGAGCATAATCTTTGAAACCTTCGCCCGCACCCATTGACATACCCAGGAGTTGGGTACGCGTGGGAGTGAGGTCGGCATTGTATTGGTACTGCTTGTAGAAAGCAGCAGCCAAATCTTCCCAACTACGGATACTGGCTCCTTCTATCTGGTAAAACCATTCAAGTTGAGTCCCTGAGAGACTGTCTTGAAAGAAGTGGATCCATAGGTTCTTGTCAGCGGTGTACGGCTGAATCTTCCTTACATACGACCGGAGGTGCAGTTTCAGGCAAGAAACTCCGTCGTACTTAGCAAAAGCCGGTGCTTGGAATTTGTGGGGAATCACCACCCCTGATGACAGACCCAGATCACCAAAGTCAAGACCAGGCACCTTATGAACTTCCATCGCGCTCAAACGATCTTCCAGTTGCTTGTATCTATCCTCAGCCGGAGGATACTGGTCTTCGTCGAAGTTCGTCTCGTTGTCTGAAACCACAGGGCTAGGAGCCCTCCTTTCTTCCTGACTGTCTTTCCCTCCAGATGAGGTGGTCAAATCAACTTCGTCCCGTAGCCTGTTTCCAAACCTATGACTTGTGTTAAACAGGACTGTCCTCTTCTTCTTCTTCTTCTCTTTTAGAATAAGGGTCTTCAGGTCTTGCTGACCCTTAGCTAAATTCATGAACAACTCCTAGAATTGGGTGTTTTGAGCCTGTAGAGCCTTGTTTGCTTGTTCAGTTGATGGTTCAGAAGACATGACACTGAAATAAACAGCGAAGAAGATGAGAAAACCTATAAGGGTACCTGTTATGAGGTGCATGGAATGAAATGCGTATGCTATGATTTCAAAGACATCGAGAGATTCAAATTCGTAAACAAGAAATGAAGCATACTTTTATTAGATAAACTTGTAATTTAATTGTTCAACAAATGCCCTTAAGGCGTTACAAGAAAGGAAATACTGAAAAGTAAATAAAACTGGAAATAATCAAAGGACATCAGCGCTCCCACGGACGTTTGCCTTTAGTGCTGACATAATCATTGATGATCTGCTCCCTCTCCAGCTGCCTAGTCAACTTCTGGATCTTCTGCTCTTGCTCGTGATACTTTTCTCTATAAGTATCCCGTTCTTCTCTAAGCTGCATCCAGGACCTCTTCAATGCCCCAATGTCAGTAGGCATGTAAGGGTGTAAGATAGTAGGAGGAACCCCTTCCTCATCAGCAACTTCAACAATGATAGGCAAGACGGCTTCGTAGGGCATTCCTAGATTTTAGGGACGAATACGAACCCATCAGAGATATGGCTCCATTGGTAGAGAAGTCTTTGCACCTAGCTCGTGTGGATCAGACCTGTGTACTCTATCCCACGCCCTTATGAATATGCGGCGTTGCTCGTCACTATCCCCTTGGAAATCAAAGATTATACTAGGCATTAGCAGCTCATGAGGTCCTTCCCTTCTGGCTCACCCAAACTGACGTAAGGCCAAGCATGGATTGTAAGTGATCCCTCAATTGGTTCATATCAGTGGAACATTGGGGTATTCCCTACAGTGATCAATAATGGCCACCTCATCCATAACCTTAATAGTCCAAATGATGTCATTGTGAGAGAGAGACATAACCCTATAAGCCTAGCCCATGCCTTCCTTGTTCTTTAAAAATGATTTGGGGAGGTGAGAAATAAACCACCTCGCCAATAACGGAGCATAGCACATCAAGGTTCCCCGCTTCCTAGTAGTACGGGCATAAAGCTGATGAAGGATATCACCCAAGAGAGTGGGTACAGGATTACCAGAGATGAAGATTTTTACCGCATTCACATCAACAAAGGAATCAGAGTTAGGAAACAGTACCAAGCCATATATCAGAAGATCCAAAATATCTTTGAATGCCTGTAAGTCTAGACTATCCCAGAAGTGATTAGCCTTACCAACCAAGAACTTAGTCAGAAAGCCCTTTGCTCCACTACGAGTTTCCCAATTAGCCATTACCTCATCCTTTGTCATATGAAGGGCTGAAGCAATCTCTTCGGCCTAAGGATATTCTCCCAACCTATAAATGGGGTCTGCTCCAGAATAGAGATACCGAGCAGATCAGAGAACTCTTCCAAGGTAGGGACCAACTGGTAGTCCTGAAAAGTAAAGCAATGGTATAGTGGATCATAGAACTTGACTAGGACACTCATCATCTGCTCGTCCAATTTGGAGGTGACCAAACTAAGAAGATGCCCATGTCTTCTGATGAAGGAGGTAGTATCAGACATCTTTGCAACCAATTCTTTGAGCATAGAGGGAACCTGGACAAAGTTGATCCGGATGGTGTTCCTACGCATAGGTGCCATGACCTACAAAACAGAACAAAGATGAATCCCTCTTGTCTTTGAAATAGGTTAGTCCAATGCAAGATGTATGCAATGTTATGATGTCATGATATCATGATGTCATGATAGAAAGCACAACACAAGTATCCACAAATAGCAAACATGGTAAAGGCACACAAGTCACACAGAGAGCCCTTAGATTTCAGGCTGGCAAGGAGCTTAGGTACCACCCTCTTTCAGTTCAGTTGGTTCAAACCTGTCCTAAAAATAGTAATAAGGTTCTAGAGGATCTCAATATCACTGACTACCCTCGATCGGTCATAATTCTAGTTTAGCAAACTTTTCTTGCGGCCGGAATCATCGCGAGAGTTTAGTCTCAATGAGTGTAGCATATTGCTACTGTTCTATGGCCAAGTTTGTCAATTTAAAGGTTCTAAGGTCAGTTGGTGCTTAATGACCCCTTAGCAGACCCATATTCTCCTCGTTGCGCCACAAGGGATATCGATACATACTAAAGTGCCACACCAACGTAGCTACTGCTTCAACCGTATCGGTCTACGCCGTACAGTTCCCTCACAGTTTATTGCTACTTACCTAAAAGGTATCTCCCAGATCCGGGTTAGGATCTATAGTAACTCCGATTCAACCCACAAAGATAAAGCATACAAGTCAAGCAATTGAAAACATTATGAACTATTCCTAAGGTACACCCCACTTATAAGCTCCCCAGCAGAGTCGCCAGTTCTGTGATACAGTGGGAAGAACTGACTATTTTTTGGAATGCTAGTTTGCGTTTTGCGTTTGTTTTTGCAAAATGTCGCGGTAAGCAAGAGTCGCCACCGACTTTTATTTTATCCAACAAGGAAAGGAAAAAAGCATAGAAAAATTCCTTTTTCGAGATATTTCTCGGGTTCGGGGGGTAGATTATAGAAAGGGAAGGTGTTAGCACCCTTTCTATCCGTGGTTATCCACGGGCTCTTTGGCACTTGCTCAAATGTTTTCAAAATTGCTTTTCTTTATGCTTCTGGGTTTGAAAAAAGTTATTGTTTGAAAACTTCGATTTAACTCTTGTTTCTATGCTCAAGAGTATATGAAGTGTTTTTGAAAACTTTGTTCAAAAAAGTGTAAGTGTGAAAAAGATTTTAGTTTTTGAAAGAGCAAGTACTTAAGAACCATCTACCTATTCGAAAAAGGAATCGATGCTATCTTCCTTTAGACAATGTTATCCCACTATTGATGAGTAGGTAGCCTCGTCGTTGGAGTTTTAAGGGTCAATTCGAATTTAGGGACTTACGGTCACCAAAGCAATGCTAGGACGCCTTAGCGGTAACCCTAATGTCTTAGATCATTTGTTTTGAGGCAACAATATCCGAGGCAACCGTCTCGAGGCGACTATGATCTTTGGACAAGAGGGCGACCTCTAAAACAACCTATACTCAATGACTGCATACAAAGGCAACCAAGTGGGGTGTACCCTAAGAGTGCGCATGTGCGAGTGTGTTATTTTCAGTTTATTTTTTATCTTTGTACATGTTAATGGTTATCTAAGTTGATTTTAGGTTTAAACGTTCAATCTTGTCATGCATACCTATTATCAAACATCTAATAGTTATAAGTTGCGGAAATTAAATTGCGGAAATTAAATTACAAGGCGTCGGGTATTTACATCGCCAAAAGCAACCCTTTGAAATTTAAATGCGGAAAAATAAATAAAGCGATAAAAATGGTCCTAATTATCTATTACATTCCGGGAACAAGTACAATATTGAATAAATAGATCGCATGTGGAAAATTAAATCGAGTGCGAGTAGGGTTTTGACCCTTTGTTATTAAAGAAAAGATTTTTTTGTTATTTTTGAATTAAGAAACAAATTAGTCTAAGTTAATTATTAAATTAAATTAATTAAACTAATTAATAAAAATAAATATTTTTGGGTTATTTTGTTATTTAAAGAAAGAAAATAAAATTAATCAATGTTAATAAAAACCTAATTATGTCTAAGTTAATTTTAATTATTTTACAAAATATATTAAAGTTATTCCTATTTAAAGCCTAAATTAATTAAATTAATATTTGTTAATAGAAATTAAAATACTGAAATTTAATTTAATAAAGAAAATATTTTTGGTTTTAATTTTATAAAGAAAAAGATTTGATTGGTTAATTAATAGTAAAAATAATAACAAAACAATTAAATAAACTAAATGAAAATAGAAAGAGATAGAGGTATATGGCCCTGTTTGGAGGTTTGATCAGCAATTCCATGGCCCATTAACATGCTGGACTTGTTGACTTTGAGGGATCCAGTGGATGCACGCTGACCTGGTCCATGGTAGACCATCAATTTCTAGCCACCAGATTTGGCCTATGGCCATCTGGCCATCAGATGCTTGAGGGTGTGTGGTGTGCTTCGCGTTTGGATTTGCATGAGATAACCTGAAGAAAAAACACATTGAGAAATTTGGAGGACCTGGGATTCGAACCCAGGTCCTGTGGGATGTGCCAATGTTCGCTTGCCACCAGGCCATTGTGTTTTAGTTGTTATTGATATACGTAATAATAATAATGAAAGAAAAACAATCATATGCCAGAAAAGTAAAACAAAGTGCGCGTGTTTTGAATCAGCCACTGGAGAGGCGACACGTCTCCATCTTCTTCCTCACGTCCGTGGCTAAAACTCTACAACACCTATAGCCATGGACACCGCCTGTCACTAAAGGTCACGTATCTCCATAATCCACTGTGAGCCATGGAAATGAAATCTAAGGGCATGGTTGTGCTCGTCTCCTCGTCCCGGTCACAACCATGCCCTTCTCGTCATCCAATTTTCCCTGAAAAATAAATGCCCAAAAACAAACCACGAAACCCTAGATATGGCACTTGGTTTTACAGGTCAGATAAATAAAATTGGATAATGCAGAATGCTTGGAAACTTGATGAGGATCATGAATATGCAAATAGTTTGTACAAAAGATGCAGAAATAAAGATTTGCGAATTCAAGAGAGAAGCGATTTTTTGTGACACTTACAATGCTTTTGGGCGTATATGAGAGCTTTCTTGGGATCCAGGACGGTTATGTGATCACCCAGGAATTGATTGAAATCGTTCTTGGCTTCTGAATTTGCCTCTAATTGTGAATTCGAACTCAAGCTTTTTTCACACTTTTTTCAAGTTTGGTTTTGAGTGTTCTTGCAGCCTCTAGCCTTGTTTTCGTGCCCTCTAGCCTCCTTATGTATGATAGAATGCATTAGGTTAACAATTGTGCCTTGAATCTTTCCACATCAATGCCATGGGATTTGATTTGATTCACCATTACTAAACCTTCCAAAATTGTCAAAACTCAATCTTTTTGCACATGGAATGCTTGATACGAGTTTGATACCCTTGATGATGATGATTTAGTCACGTGTGCAATGGGGCAAGCTCAAACCAAGTGGAAAAGAATGGGCCCATTTGACAAAATTTGAAGTTTTGGGGATAGTTGACTTTTGGCAACTTTGCAAAAATGCCTAACTTCAACAATGCATAACTTCTTCAATTTTGAACTTTTGTAAGTGTTATTGGACTTTTTAGAACTCTTGATATGTCCTCTAACCAACCCTTTTGGTCTCATCTCATTTTGATATTCCATGATCAAGTTATAAGCTTTGGAAAAAAAGGTGTTTTTGTTGACTTTCAAAAATGACCTATAATGTCCAAATTTATAACTTCTTGTGAGTGCATTTTATGATCTTGGGGTATGAATATGGATTGTAGGAAATTGCATACCCTTCAAAATGAGCTTTGGATGGGTCATTTCTCATAAAGTATGAGAAAGTGATGCTTGGTCAAAGTTGAGTTGACGTTTCCTACAAACCCCTAATTTAGCAACTTTTGAGTCTTGATGAATTTTGAGCAATCCTTGATTAATCATGATCAACCATTGATCAAATGATGAAATATCATTCAAAATGATAATGTTGACAAAAAATCTTGAGGTTTGACTGTTTGTAGGTCACAGTTGACTTTTGCCCTAGCATAGTCGATTTTTGGGCCTTTTGAGCAAATGACTGAGCAAACTTCCTCTACAAGGCTTGAAATTTGACATGGATGATCTTGAGGACATATTAGGACATTGGGGAGTACTGGAGGTCATTTGGACTCAAAGATATTGATGCAACACAAAACCCTAATTTGGGGTTGACTGCCTTAGGAGATAGCTTGACTGTCCAACTCTTAAGCAATCTTGAGCCACTTGGAGATTTTTCTTGCAATGTTTGGAGAAATATGAGAGGGCAAATTTTGGGGTACAACAGTGGCCCACCATGAAAAAGGCCTTGACGATCGTCAAGGAGAGTTGCCGCCCGTCACGCAACATGATGGACCAAGTGACCATCGTTACTTGGACGTGACGAACGTCACAAGGCCACTTTCTCTCACTTTATTCGTATCCAACGGAAGGAAACCAATTCAAAGCAAATCCAATGATCACCTATTTTATCTGATCCACTCAGTCAAAGCATGAAGAGCGTAACAAATTTAGTGGTCCTATTATTTCTCAAAGAAACACAAAGTGTTCCTACATTACCGAGAACGGACTTATCATACAGAGGTTATAAATAGGACCTTGGACCGTACGCGAAAGGAGTTCTTTTTTTTGGCAGAAACTTTGGAGAATTCATTTTTACTATTAGCAAATATTCTTTAAGCATTATTTATTTCCCAGCAATTTCTATATTTCCTCTAGCATTATTTTCATTGTACGGTTACATTTGTTCCCCAATCGAAGCAAAGCCTACAGTTTGTGCAGGAGTGCTTCTATATTCAGAATTATTACCAGGTTTATGTTTACAAATTTTTATTGCTTTTAATCAATATAATCATGTTTATTTTCGTATGTCTCTGGAATTATTCTGTGATTTGGTATGATATTATGTTAGGCTAGAATTTGTATACCGGTATGTAAAGTCACTTAACCAAGGGATCGAGTGACTTAGTTGGGATTATTTTCACTACAAAACCTTCTTTTCTGGTCTAAGTTACGATTTTTAATCATTAAATTTTTTTGTTACGAAAGTAAAGAACAGATAGAGGTTGGGGTCAACAAAGAGGAAGCTTGAGATCTTTTAACTAGACAGTAGTAATTAGGCATTAGCTTAAAATACAGCGGAAGCACTTTAAACTTAATTAAGATTTTATTTAGTTTTCAAAAGGTGTTTTTAACTCCTGCGGGATGGCGGAAGCGTACGTTAGGACTTAACTGCATATCCTAGATCAACAAAACGACAGTGTGAGACGAGGCTTTTTAAACTAAATAAGTTTTACTGAAAGCTGTTTTGAAAATATAAAGACACACAACCGGTCGCTAGTTCCCGAGGTTCGAATATTGCATACTGGTAGTTACGCTCATTGATTATTAAAAATCCAACTTAATTTAGTATTTAGTTTTCCCTACAACCCAATCAAACATTCATTAGCTTTAGATTTGCAAAGTAACAATAGAAGACGGTAGATCGATTCATCAGTCTCTGTGGTTCAATATCTTTTAAAACTACACGATAAGACTGTGCACTTGCAGTCCGAATCATTGGATACCTAAGTATAATTGCCGATCAATTCCTTAAGAAATTTGATCAAATCTTCAAAAGGGCAAATTGGTCAAAATTAGGGTTTTGACTGGGAAAGGGCAATTTCTGATTTTTGACCTAGCAAATGATCAATTGGTTTAAGGAATGATCTCAAGAGTCCAATTGAATCATTTTGACCTAATGACATGGCTTAAAACATTGCTCAAGTCCAATGGATTGACAGATGAATTTTCAGTCAACTGATCAAAAGTCAATTGTATACTGAAAAGTCAAACTTTAACTTTTTAGTCAAAATCAAATATATCACAGTTCATCACAACATGTAAAAATATGAAACTTATTCATCAAGAAATAAAAAATTCAAGATTTCATTTTGAAAAGTTAAAATTTCTAAACTTAGAAATTTTTCTAAGTGTTGGGAATTTCTTATTTTTTCACAACTTTGAGAAGAATTTTCACCATGATTCAAGAAGATTCAAAAGAAACTTCCAACATGAAAGTTGTAGGTCTCCATGAAATCTACAACTTTTCTTTGCACAACTCCTTCCGAAAATTCTTGGATCTCAAGTTATAATTTTAAGACCACATGATCATGAAACAAAATACTTAGTGAAATTTTGCCCTAATTTGGTCAGGATTTTGACCCAACTTCATGCCACTTTTTCATATAGTTCATGGGTAATTTTCAAAAGTGATTTAAAGATGGGTTTTAGAGCACATTGCAAGCTTTCCAAAATGTCTAAGAACTCCTTTAGATCATTTTTTAGTAGGGAGAATCAAAGAGATGAAGTTAGGGTTTTATTACTTGAATTACAAGTCATTTTGTGATGAACAAGATTCAAAGTTCAAACTTATGTTGCATAACCTCTACTTTTCAGGCCTGAAACTTGTTAGGAACTCCATAATTAATTGCTTTCACAGATATTAGAGGTATCATTTCAAGCATTCAATGCAAGGGCATGCTTTATATCCATTTTGGGAAGAAAGTGCACAATGCCATTTTGATAAAGTAGCTTTTTGTACAAAACTTGTTCTTGAGCCTTGCAATTGCTCTCTTATGATCATACAAGTCCCATAACTCAAGAGAAACTTTTTATACACTTACAATCACTCAGCCCATGCTTGTACCTCCTTTTGAAACTTGTTTTTCCACTTTTCTTCAAAATCAAGTAACCTAGCAATTAGCTTGTAACTTGTACTTCTGATTTTCTAAAGAACTCAAACCTCTTTTCTTATACATACACAAGTGATTTGCCACAAATCTCACGCATGCTTAAGCCCTGAAAACACCAATGTGGTACGGTGGGAGAACTGACTTGAGGTTTTGCGTTTCATCGCAAATGTTGCGGTTTAGCATGAGTCGCCACCGACTTTTCTTTTATCCAAAAGGAAAGGTGAAAAAGCACAGGAAAGACCTTTGAGATGTTTTCTTGAGTTCGGGGGGTAGATTATGAAAAGGGAAGGTGCTAGCACCCTTTTCATCCATGGTTTTCCATGGGCTCTTAGTTACTTGCTTTAGATCACTTGCTTTGGTTTGTTCGAAATGGTGTTTGATGTGGTTTTGAAAATATTTTGTAAAAAGAGGCCATTTGTTTAGGCAATCTTTGTAATGATTCTCGTTCGTAAGAATGTATACAAAGACGTTTGTATTTTGAAAATGTTTTTTATTGTTCGTAAGATGTTTTTGAAATGTGTGATGTATTTGTTTTGAAAATAGCAAGGCTTGTTTGTTTGAAATGGAGAAAGTAACTAGAAGCTATCTACCTACTCACATGTCTTTCTTATGTATTTTCCATTCCTTTGACATTGTTGTCTTACCATTGATTTGGTAAGAAACCCTATCTTTGGATGTAAACGGGACGGGCGTGAGTCATCGTATAACCATGATTTGTAATTTTGCAAAGTATCTTAGTATTTTTGAGGGACTAAGATCATTTTTGTAAGGAAACTTTGAATAGAGTCATCGAGGGACTATGATCTTTTGATTTTGTTTGTTTTACCAAGATACTTTGCATGAGTAACATGGCTATTTTTGTACAAGGCAACCAAGTGGAGAAACCCTAAGGGTGTTTGTGTGCAAGTGTGTTTGATTGCATGCATGATTTTATCTTGAATTAGGATTTTCTATTTCATTGATGTTATCTTGCCATACATGTCCTAATTTCTAGCATTTACATTTGAAAGCAATAAAAAATGCGAAAATGTAAAATCCTACGCTATTACAATATTTAAGGGGTAGGGGATACATACTTATGAATGGGGAATCCAACGAGAAAAATAAAGAAAAATAATAAGGGGAAGAAAAAAAGAAAGAAGGAGGGGGTCGGTGCACTGCTGAGAGGAAGTCAGAAGTTCTGACCCTGGCCTGCTGCAGAATATCAACCTGTTAGTGAAAATGTAAGGGTCAGAACTTCTGACCCTAGTGTGCTGCAAAAAAGAAACCTGTTAGTGTTGAGGTCAGATGTTCTGACCCCAGTGCGCTGCAAAACAGAAATCTGTTAGTGGGAGGGGGGTCAGAAGTTCTGACCCTGCTGGGAACACAGTAATTTTCAGAAGTTATGATATTACTGATAACAAGACAAGCCTCAGAAGTGCTAGCGTCAAAGTCAGAGCTTGGTTTCCCCTTGTGCTAATCAGAACATCTGCAGTTTGATTATTTTTCCACAAAACTGAAAGCGTGCCTAGGACAGTCTCAACAAGTGTCATAATATTTCAGAAGACATAACCAAAAAGGTCACAAGCAAGTTCTGTACTGATTCACTTCCTACTTAAGCATACATAGGCATGAAAATCTCAAAACATGTACAGCAGCAGCATGATATCTACATTGTGTGTTTTTTGAGCATGCAAATCTGATGATGTTTAAGTAGTGTGGTGAGAGTCAGCAGGTGCTTACCTTTCTGTTGGAAGAAATTCTATGAACTGGAGTTAATCTTAACTCTGATAGTATTCTGGACAGGTTCTTGGAATGGATGAATGAAGGATATATATGAGTCAGAAAACTGTATGGGTGTTCTTTAGTCAAAAAACCATTTGGGTACAAATGAAGTTTTGAGGTAGAAGATTCAAAGTTGTGTTTAAGGCTCTTGAAACACTAGGAATTTAGGTAGAGTTTCAAGGTGTTTTCTTGCTAAAATTTTTTGTTTTCTTTTATAGCAATTTTTCTGATGTTGGACTCGGCCTTTTCAATGGACAATGGTATTCTATTTATAGGCAAAGCTTTGTGGTTTTTTAAAAACGTTAAGTGGTGCCAATACCATGCAATAGATGGTAACTTACTCTTGAAGAAAGTTCATAAAAAGTTGTGATGATTGACAGCTTTTAGCCTAGGCTGGGTTAGTAAGCGAGGATTAAGGAAAAGTGACACCCATGAGCGAAAAGTAGCGCATGAATGCATACCTAAATCTGTACAAGAGTGTTGTTATACTTCACGTGGAGAGACCCTTTGGACAAATGTTCAAAAGTGGTTGTGAGCATTAATGAGCATTAAATGGTGATGAGATTGGTCAAGACTAAGAAATATTGTAATGTGATATTTGCATCATTTACTTAAATCTGAGCCAGCAGTTCCTTCTTCAGCATAAGTCTAGAACAATGCACCCAAGTTCTGATCTTAATATCCTGCTGCCTCAGCAAATTCCGAGGGTTCTCTAGACTTTCTAGCATGTTCTTTGGATTTGCTTCTAAAAAATATGGACTTTGAGATTCTGCTTCAGTGTAACACCTAATCTTCTAACCCCCTTACCTTCTGATTCCAACATATTCTGAAGGAGTTTTTGGGCTTCGTTGCTTTCTTTGCAATCCTCTAGCAAACTCTGACTGAACTTGCGTAACTGCTAAAAGAGCCATGTTCTGTTTGAAGATTACGTGTTGGACCACGTTTACAACTTCTAACTGAGTTGGCGTAGCTGCTGAAGAGCCACATTCTAACTGAAAGTTATATGTTGAGCCTAGTTTGCAGCTTCTGGCTGAGTTGGTGTAGCTATTGAAGAGCCACATTCTGACTGAATGTTATATGCTGAGCCCAGTTTGCAGCTTCTGACTGAGTTGGCGTAGCTGCTGAAGAGCCACATTCTGACTGAATGTTATATGTTAAGCCCAGTTTGCAACTTTTGACAGTTTCTACCTGGAGGTTGGTTCAGAAGTCCTGGAGTGTCATTTTTCTTAAATACTTTAGAAAAAATCCAAGTATTTTAGAATTTAACTTTTTCAAGGTAAAATTTGATTTTTTAAGCTTGCAAATGACCACTTTGCCCTTGTAAGTGACTTGCTTTGGAAAGAAATGATAATTCAAGGCTTGGATTTGTTTAAGAGAGAACTTTGAGAATCCAGGATGATTTCCTGAAGAATGAGAGGGAAAATTTTGGGGTACAACAGTTGCCCCTGTCTAATCTTTTTTGACCTAAGGAGTTAAATTGGCGAGATTTACCAATCGCGACTCGAAGGGGGAAGATGATTGGACAATAGAGTGCCCAGAAATTTGCACTCGGTGGTGATAAGAGGAATGGGCTTAGAGATGCCATTTGGAGGGGTGATAGAATCTTGTTGGGGATGGGCTTGTAGATACCATACAAGAATGCTTATTGAGATGTAATTTGTTAGTTGAACATCAGAATAGCGTCCATGTCTGGAGCGTATTTGTATTGTAGCTGAAAGTTGAATCTGAATGAGTATCAAAATGGTATCCGTGCCTGGAGCGTATCTGAACTATATCAGGAGTGTTGAAATCTGAATGAGTAACGGAATGGCATCCGTGCCTGGAGCGTATCTGAACTATATCAAGAGTGTTCAAATCTGAATGAGTAACAGAATGGCATCCGTGCCTGGAGTGTATCTGAACTATATCAGGAGTGTTGAAATCTGAATGAGTAACAGAATGGCATCTGTGTCTGGAGCGTATCTGAACTGTATCAGGAGTGTTGAAATCTGAATGAGTATCAGAATGGCTTCCGTGTTTGGGGCGTATCTGAATTGTATCTGATAGTTGAATCTGAATGAATAACAGAATGGCATCCGTGTGGAGCATATCTGAACTGTATCAGGAGTGTTGAAATCTGAATGAGTATCAGAATGGCTTCCGTATATGGAGCGTATCTGAACTGTATCAGATAGTATATTGTTAATGGTAGCTTGTTAATCTTATCCTGAAAAGGGTAAAACGTTAGCTGGAACACAAAATTACGTTGCATGAAATGTATGATGCAATATATGTGTTTTATCAATGTTTATGATATGTGGATGTAATGTATGTGCATGTAAGCTGATTCGCTGAGGAAAATAAATATTTGACTACTGCTGAGGATATATGGATTCTTCATGTCTTGAAGTTGGAGTATTGACAAAAATTCTGTTGTGAGAGTAATGCCATATACTGCTTGAGTAATTTGCTTGGGGAGTCCAGAGAATTTTGATGACTTTTACTGGGGATTCAAACATGGGAATCTTCGTTCTATCGGGGAGCAATGAAAACTCTGTGGGGAAAAAGCTTATTCCTGTTTGGGAAAAAGTTCAGGAGTTTCAGTCGTCTGCCACTCTACCGGGGAGTTATCAGAAGTTGTTGTCCGGTTAGTTTTCAGACTTCAAGATAACTTGTTGGAGAATTTGGAGAAACTGGATGGTTTCCACTGTAGATTAATAGTTTGAAGTTTCAGCTCCGTTGGGGATCTCAATGACGTACTGTAGGGATTGCTCATGGAATAACCTAAATACGTTTTCCTATTCTTTTAACCTGTCAGTAATTGTTCTTTTCTATTTTGTTTATTTGTAAACAGTAATTATGTTCAAATGCTTATGTTCATTAATGAAACGTTGGACATTTTTGCAAATATAACAGAAGTGTAAAAGAAAAGGACAAATAGTTTTCTGTACTTTAAAGAGATATCTTTGTATTTACTTTGAATAAGTATTTTTATACAAAGGAGACAGATATCCTAGTAAGAGGGTGGTGTCATAAAAATAAGAAAAAATTATACAAAGAACGATAGCTATGTGTGATAATCCCATGGGGCTCCCATTCTGCTATAGCCTTCGTATCTCCGAATATCTTGTCTATTTGTTGCTTCGTCCGAAGATGATTGAATTGATCAGAAGCTCCGAGTTTGTAAGTGAAGAGATTGTTCTCAAAGTGATCCGACGAGACATAGTCATACGCTTTAAATCCCTAACTTTTTCCTGGACCTCCCTTTCGGGTTTTCAACTTGCCGGGTGTACAAATTTTTTTTGTTTTATCCCTAATTTTTGCCCAGACCTTTTGGTTTGCCGGGATGCCATTGTTTTGCCTAGGTGTGTCAACCTAGCGGGTCTCTTATGCGTAGTATCTTTTGACTATGTCTGCGTTTGCAGGGTGTGGCAGGTCGTCGCCGTCCATGGTGGTTAAGATCATTGCCCCACCGGAAAAGATATTCTTTATTACAAATGGCCCTTCATAGGTAGGAGTCCATTTTCCCCTGGGATCAATTTGTGGCAAGATGATGTGCTTGATCACTAGATCTCCAACTTGATATACTTGGCGTCTGACTTTCTTGTTGAAATCCTTGATCATCCGTCTTTGATACATCTGACCATGGAAAACAGCAGTAAGTCTCTTTTCATCAATTAAGTTCAGTTGATCAAGTCGGATTTGGATCCAATCGTCCTCACTCAAACCTGCATCTTTCATAATTCTCAAGGAGGGGATCTGAACCTCAATAGGCAAGACAACCTCCATGCGGTAAACCAAAGAATAGGGTGTTGCCCCAGTTGATGTGCGAGCCGTGGTACGGTACTCGTGGAGAGAAAACAGTAACATTTCATGCCAGTCCTTGTAGGTGACTGTCATTTTCTGTATGATCTTTTTAATGTTTTTATTAGCGCCTTCGACTGCACCATTCATCTTTGGCCGATAGGGGGATGAATTGTGATGTTGAATCTTGAAATGCTCGCACAAGGCGGTGATCATAGTATTGTTAAGGTTCGTACCGTTATCAGTGATGATCCTTTCTGGGATACCGTACCGGCAAATAAGATTCTGCTTGATGAAGCGGACAACAACATTCTTAGTAACAAACGCGAAGGAAGCTACCTCGACCCACTTTGTGAAATAGTCAATGGCCACTAGAATGAAGTGGTGTCCATTGGAGGCTGTAGGCTTGATCTCCCCAATCATATCGATTCCCCACATAGCGAAGGGCCAAGGAGCTGTTAAGACATTTAGAGGAACCGGAGGCACGTGCACCTTATCTGCATAGATTTTACACTTATGACAGGTCCGGGAGTGTTGATAGCAGTCTGCTTCCATGGTAGACCAATAATAGCCTTCCCGTAGGATTTTCTTTGCCATCGTATGCCCACTAGAGTGAGTGCCAAAAGTACCTTCATGCAATTCAGCCATGATCTTTTCAGCTTCAATCTTATCCACACATCGGAGTAGAATAGAATCATGATTACGTTTGTACAGGATGCCATTACTTAGGAAGAACTTAGCGGAGAATCTCCTTAGGAACTTTTTATCATTGATTGAAGCTCCTTCCGGATATTCTTGAGCCTCGAGATACCTTTTGACTTCAAGAAACCAAGGCTGGTCTACCCCTTCTTCAGTATTAATCTCGTGACAGTGTGCTGGTTCGTCCATTCGTTCAATGGTGATCTGGGGAGCCTCGATATCCCAATTAAGTTTAAACATAGATGACATTGTGGCTAGAGAATCTGCTAGCTGATTTTCTTCTCGCAGGAAATGCTCGAAGGTAATCTGCTCGAAATGTGGTAATAATGTCAAAACATGTTCTTTGTAAGGGATAAGGTTTAGATGCTTAGTCTCCCATTCTCCTTTGATCTGAATGATGACCAAAGCTGAATCTCCAAACACATCTAAAGATTTGATTCCCACGTCTATGGCAACCTTGAGACCAAAGATGTATGCTTCGTATTCCGCCATGTTGTTCGTACAGTTGAAGCAAAGTCTGGCAGTAAAGGGAGTATGACACCCTTCCAGAGATATGAGTACAGCGTCGATACCATTACCAAGTGCATTGGATGCCCCATCAATGAACAGGTTCCATCAGGATCCTTGTCCAGGTCCGTCACATGGCCTGATTTCTTCACCGTTATCTAATGTCATGATGTCTTCGTCAGGGAATTCAAACTTCATGAACTGATAATCTTCTACAACTTGATGAGCAAGATGATCAGCTAGCACGCTGCCCTTTATAGCTTTTTGGGTAGTGTACTGTATATCATATTCTGTTAGGATCATCTTCCATCTAGCTATCCTGCCAGACATAGCAGGCTTTTCGAAGATGTACTTTATCGGATCCATCTTAGATATCAGCAAAGTGGTATGAGTCAACATATAATGTCTTAGCCGGCGAGCAGCCCATACCAGAGCGCAACAAGTTTTCTCGAGTAGTGAATATCTGGTTTCACAGTCGGTAAACTTTTTGCTCAGGTAGTAAATAGCGTGCTTTTTTCGGCCCGAGTCATCATGCTGCCCCAATACACACCCCATTAAGTTCTCTAAAACAGTCAGATACATGATCAGTGGTCTTCCCTCGACTGGTGGCATCAAGACAGGAGGCTCTTGTAAATACTCTTTGATTTTGTCAAAAGCAATCTGACATTCATCATTCCATCTGACTACTTGATCTTTCTTCAACAGTTTGAAGATTGGTTCACAAGTAGACGTTAGGTGAGAAATGAATCTGGAAATATAATTCAGGCCTCCCAAGAATCCTCTGACTTCCTTCTCAGTATGAGGAGCAAGCATTTCTTGTATTGCTTTGACATTGGCAGGATCAACCTCGATGCCTTTGTTGCTGACAATGAAACCTAAGAGTTTACCGGATTGGACTCTGAATGTGCACTTGTTCGGGTTCAACCTTAGTTTGTACTCCTTCAATCTGACAAAAAACTTTTGCAAGTGATCAAGGTGTTCTTCTTCAGTTTGTGATCGGGCTATCATGTCATCTACATAGACCTTTATCTCATGATGTATCATATCATGAAACAAAGCTACCATGGCGCGTTGATAGGTTTCCCCAGCATTCTTCAGTCCGAATGGCATCACTTTGTAGCAGAACGTACCCCACTGTGTGACAAATGTAGTTTTCTCCATGTCCTTAGGCGCCATTTTGATCTGGTTATAGCCTGAGAATCCGTCCATGAAAGAAAATACTTTGTGTTGGGTCGTATAATCGACCAGGATGTCGATGTGTGGAAGTGGAAAATCATCTTTAGAGTTGGCCCTGTTTAAATCTCTATAATCCACACATATTCTTACTTTGCCATCCTTTTTAGGCACGGGAACAATGTTGGCAACCCATTGAGGATATGAAGTAACATCCAGAAATCCAGCATTAAACTGCTTCATGACTTCCGCTTTGATCTTCTCTAACATGTCAGGTCTCATGCGGCGGACTTTTTGTTTCACTGGTGGACAGTCTTCTCTTGTGGGTAGATGATGTACCACGATGTTTGTATCAAGTCTCGGCATGTCTTCGTATGACCAGGCAAAGATCTCAACATAATCATGCAAAAGCTGAATTAAGCACTCCTTGACACTCGGCTCTAAATTGGCACCCACTTTGATTTCCTTTTTATCTTCCTCGGTACCCAAGTTGATTGTATCCAACAGCTCCTTATGAGGCTGAATAGCTCTTTCCTCTTGTTGTAGTAGTCTGGCCAATTCCCCTGGCACCTCACAATCTTCCTCACCTTCGTATTCAGCTTGGTAGATCAGATCTTCAGAGTCACTGAAGGCTATAGCAGTATCGTTACCCATGGGATCCGGAATGGAGGGGTACCTGCATTTGTGAGTGTGGGTGTGTGTAAGGGTATAGCCATCTTTAAACAATAAAAAGTTAAAAAAAAGACAATGAGCACAAAAGGTTTATATGTGAAAAAGAGTCCATGATTCATTGAATGTCATATGAAGATGAAATAAAAACCCTTACAAATGGACCATTGTGCCTCGGGTAAGACACAAGGTTTTTAAAGTGCGAATTGTTCGTGAATATTACAAGTCCAACATAAATGTAAAAGATAAATTACTGAGAGATTAAAGTTATTGGGACAAAGTCTCTGGCTTCCCAGTTGCAAAGTCCTCCGCTGACAGTAGGAAATATCCAATTTTCCAAGCTGCCATCCTCTTTATTGTCTTCTACTGCATTGACCCCTTGGTTGCTAATCTTCACAAGTGGCCCTCCAGCAGGGGCACGGCGTACAGCCTTCTGAGCAGTTGAAGTAAACCCCAAGCCAAACTTGTCTAATTTGTATGGAATGTTTAGAAGCTGGCCATAGATGGTGCATCCACCCTCTTCCACTACTGCCTTTGCATCCTTTAGATATAACATCCAAAGTGGAGGTCTTGTGATCTTAGGAATCGAGGATACCGCTTTGTTCGCCGCTACTTCTTGAGAGACTTCTTCAAAATGTTGGAAAGGGGTTTCAATGAACTTGCCATCCAACTCCACATATCGGAAAGAATTCAGATGACTAATCATGTACTCCTCCTCCCCATGGACAATTATGATCTTTCCTTGGACCGGGTACTTCAGCATCTGGTGTAGCGTGGAAGTGACAGCACCGGTATTGTGGATCCAGGGGCGTCCTAACAGATAGGAATAAGAAGGACGAATGTCCATCACATAGAAGGTTGAGTTGAAAATCTGAGTTCCCACCTTTATTGGGATGTCCACCTCCCCGTGGACCATCCTCTTCGAACCATCAAATGCTCTCACCACTATGTTACTGGGTTTTAAAGTCAACCTTTCGCAATCCAATCTATCAAGGGCTTTCTTCGGTAAGACGTTCAAAGATGAACCAGTGTCTACCAAGACATGGGCTAGGGTTGTTCCTCTACACTCCACTGAGACATGTAATGCCTTGTTGTGTTTTCTCCCTTTGGGTGTCAAGTCAGCATCAGAGAATCCTAGGCCATTATCAGCTGTCAAACTGGCCATACAATCTTGTAATTGGTCAGCAGACGTATCTTATGGCACATGAGCCGTCTTCAGAAATTTTACCAGAGCTTTTGCATGTGCCTCATAGCACAGCAGCAACGCTAGCATGGAGATCTTGGAAGGGGTTTGCCCCAACTGTTCAACCATATCATAATCACTTTTCTTTATTATCCTCAGGATTTCTTCCAGTTCCTTCTTGGATGTTTCGGGGATAGCTAGTGATTGAGCCTTCATCCGGATAGGCTCTTCTTGAATGCTTTTTCATTTATTCTCAGTGGTGGAAGTATTGGTAGGGACAGGAATTGTGTCGTCTTTGTCGGTAAGTATGCTTGCAGGTATAATCACTGGTGCAGAGATAATCTTCGGAACGACCACGGGTCCAAAGACTACCTTTGGAGGGGAAATATCTGGAGAGAAGATTCTACCACTGCGGGTAATCTTGCTTGTTCCAACAATATTGCCAATGTCGGTATTCTCTTCTTCGGAGCTCTCTTCTTCGGTAGTCGGTTCATCTTGTTTGATACCATGGTAGTAGATTTCTCCATCATAATTCCATGGTACTATTTTATCTAACTTGTACGGGACCGGCCCGGGCATTGTGATCTTAAGTGGAGTAGTTTTTGGAGCAGGTATAATCCTAACGGGTCTTTTAGGGACCCTGGAAGGATTGGCGTAGATGGTTATGATTTAAACTTCTTTAACTGGAACGGGTGAAACAGGAGCATTCTCAAACAGAATTTCTTGGTTATCAATCAGTTGTTGGATACATTTTTTTAACAGAGGGCAATCAAATGATGAGGATAGGAAAACATGGCAGTCTTTGTCACAACCTGGGAATATACCAGCTTTCAACAAATTCAACTTAATGATCGGGAGCGGAGTCAACAGTTAATCCACGGTGGAAACAAATAAATCTTCCTCGACAACATTGACATTGTGACCATGCCTAGGTATTGGAGCGTAAATAACATTTGGTTTCTCAGGTGCTTCAAACTCAACTTCCTTCACATCTATTAGGTCTTGAATTTTGTTCTTCAGAGCCCAGCAGTTGTTAGTGTCGTGCCCTGTGCTTTCAGAATGATATGCGCATCTGGTATTTGGATGATAATGAGGGGACGTAGTATTGGGATTCTTTGGGGCCTCTTTCAAAGTTGCTAGATTCAATTTTAGAAGATGTGGTAGAACCTGGGCTGGAGTCATGTTAATCCTGGTAAATTGCCAGTCTGGCCTTTCCACCCTTGGCTAGTTATTTCTTGGCTGGTCTGATGCGGGCTTCGGAATCATAATGGCTCCCACCACTGGTCGGCGTTCTGTTCTTCCTTGATTCCTCTGTGAATAAACAGCAGATACCTCCTTCTTCCAAGTGAAAGGTTTCCTCAGAGTTGTAGAGGCAGACACATCTTTCTGAATCTTCCCATTTCTTATACCAGCTTCCACCCTCTCGCTGATTAAAATCAATTCAGTAAACCCTGTTGAGGAACTCCCAATTAGATGATTGAAGAAAGGGCCTGATAGAGTTCCCAAGAACATGTCCACCAACTCCCTTTCAGACAAAGGGGGTTGCACCCTTCCGGCTAAATCTCTCCACTTTTGCGCGTAATCTTTGAAGCCCTCATTTGAAACCATAGCCATACTCTGAAGTTGAGTATGGGTGGGCGCCAAATCGGTGTTATACTGGTATTGTTTATAGAAAGCTACGGCCAGTTCCTCCCAATTATGGACGTCGGCCCTTTCCAATTGGTAAAACCAATCAAGTTGCGTTCCTGATAAACTGTCTTGAAAAAAGTGGACCCACAAGTCTTTGTCGGCAGAGTGCGGCTGAATTTTCCTGACATATGATCGGAGGTGCATTTTAGGACACGACACTCCATCATATTTTACAAATAATGGCACTTTAAACTTTGGTGGGATCACGATTCCTGACACCAGCCCCAATTCTTCAAAATCTAGACCCTGTACTCTCTGGATTTCCATAGCGTTTAAATGCTCTTTAAGGTGTTTGTACTTGTTATCAGCCAAAGGGTATTGTTGTTCAGAGTAGTCCTCCTCTTCCTCCTCTTCTTCAGAGTCTGACGGAACTGCCGTTTCTTTTCCTTTTCTTTCCCCTTCATCAGATGTTGTTGGAAAATCTAAGGTCCTTCTAGCTTGTCCCTGAAACCTTCTGCCCATGATTACCACACCAGCTGGCTTCTTCTTATTTTTCTCTTTCTCTAGCAGAGTCTTCAGCTCCTCTTGCCCCTTGGATAAGGTCATGAGTAACTATTGAAATTGTTTATTTTGAGCTTGAAGGTCTTTAACCGTCTGTTCGAGATCTATCTTACTGAAATAAACAGTAGAGAGATGAGGAAACTTGTTGCAAAGACCTGTTTATGTTTATGATGAGTGATATGTATTCATGCAATGCTTTCAAGGATTTAAAAATTCAAATTTGTTTCAAACAAAAAGAAACACACCTTATATTAATAAGATAGAATTTGAGTACATCAATGCCCCTAGGGCAAAATAATACAAAATTCTAAGATAAAAAGACATTGCGCATCCTCTTTGGTGCAATGTAGGTATTGAGAGTCTGCTCTTCATGAAGTAACCGAGTGAGTTCCAAAACCTTCTTCTCGCTTGCATAGAATTGGGCTTCGAAAGTATTGTGCTCTCGTTTGAGTTGTATCCAATCCCTTTGTAGGTCTTCGAGTGATGTAGGCTTGTCAGGATGTAGGATAATGTATGGAACTTCTCCCTCCTTAACAGGCTCAATAATCACTGGGGGAATGGAAGGAAAGGGCATCATGAGACTTTGAGCGCGGGTTCGTACCCACTTGAGGTAAGGCTCAAGAGGGATGGAATTCTTGTGTCCAAAAGTCTTGCTATCTACCTTGTTTAGCATCCTCTGAGCTCGGATGAATCTCCGGCGAAGTCCTTGATCGTCGTTGTCGTAGTCAAAAACCAAACCTTGAATTAGCATATCATGTGGGCCATCCCTTCGGGAATAACCAAACTGTCTTAGAGCCAAGCACGGGTTATAGGTGATGCCTCCCCTAATTCTAAGTAGAGGGACATTAGGGAATTCCCCACAACGGTCAACAATGATAACATTCTCTTTGGATCGAGAACACTGTTAGAACAAAGTTTGAATCTACTACCCTAAGTTTAAGTTTTGATGATAACAAAATGCTAAGATACATTAACTGTATGATTCATGTAATACACATATGCTATCTAAAAATTACATTCTGTTTTACAGAAACTCTGATGGGTATCAGCAAGAGAACATCATCATCAGCATCAGAAAATTGGATATCAACATCAGCATCAGAATATGTTATATCAGATACCAGAATCAGAAGATCAACTTGCACTTATGCTGAAGCTTGATGAACAGATATGCGCTTAACCATCTGAACTCTGATAAAGACAACAACAGTTCATCAGCACCTAAGCAGCGTCAGAATGAGCCAAAGCCAGAACGCGCGTAAGTGGCAACGATACTGTGCACTCAAGATGATTTATTACCAACGGCATCATTCCAGACAAGATCTTCTTAATAAGGAAAGAATTTTATTGGCATTGTGTTGTACCCCAAAATTTGCCCTCCCATATTCTTCAATATTTGCAAAGAGCATGCTTCAAAATCTCTCAAGGGTTGCACAGTTCAAGGGCCTCCTAACAGTCAAAAACTAGGGTTTTGGTTCTGACAAAGAAGTTGAAGTTTCCAAGGGTCCAATCAAGTCCCACATGCCTACAAACATGGTCAAGCATCCATATGCCAAGTTTCAAGACTTACAGCACAAAATTGCACAGTCAAATGCCCTAATTGCTCAGCAGTCAACTGTAGGGGTAAAATGGTCATTTGACAGTCAAAAGTTCAAATTTTTGGTCAACATCTTATTTTGAAGCCACAGACATCATTTGATCAATTCTTGATCATGATTTTCAAGGCATGGCTCAAAAAGTCTCAAGATGCAAAGGTTTCCATATTTGGACAGTTGAAAAAGTCAACTGCAAATTGACCAAGGCATAACTTCCACATGGTTTATCAGAAAAATTCCATCCAAAGCTCATTTTGAAGAGAAAGACATTTCCTACAACTCCTCTTCACACTTCAAGTCCAAGAAATGCTCTCACAAAAAGCTATCAATTTCAACATTATAGGTCATTTTCAAAAGTCAACAAAAAGGGACTTTAAGTCAAAGACCATAACTTGAGATTGGTAAATCAAAATTACATGGGACCAAAGGCATTCGTTAGAGGACTTCAAGACCTTTCCAAAATGTCCAAGAACTTGATCAAATCTTAAAAATTGAGCAAGATGTGCCTTGTGGAAGTTGGGAAATTTTTGGGAAATTTGAAAAGTCAACTTTGCTTCAAATGCCTCAAAATTGCTAATGGGCCACATTTTCTTCCAAGAATCATTATCCAAAGGCTATGCACGACCATTTGACCCAAAGGGGATTTATTTCATCACTTTTTATTATTTATTTGAATTTTTATCACCATTAATTCATTTAAATAAATAAAATATGACAAAAATACTAAACAAATGTTTTTGAATCCTTTTATGCAGCATATGCCTTCATTATTCACTCAAGATCTCGTGCACATCAAAAAAGGAAAGATTTTGTGCAAATTGGCATGTTCTTCATGAGGAAAAGATTGGAAAAGATTCCATGGAAATCAAATATTTGATTCATCAATGCAAAGGTTTATGGACTCAAATTCTTACCCTAATTCATTCCCATACATAAACAGAAGCCAACCCTAATGCATAGAACCTGGAAGCTGCGCCTCAGACCTCATACAAACTTTGCAATTTTTGTCAAAAATTCCAAAACTGAAAACACTCATAGGGCGTGATTCAAAGCCTATAATCCATCCGAAAAGCTTGCTGAGGTCTCCCTGAACCTAACTGAATCCTTTTCCAGTCCCCACGCATCAAGAAGTGGTAGAACAAAGTCCAACTTTCTCAAACTTTTTGCATATTCGTGTCCCATGATTCATGTCATATTTTTGATTTCTAATATTGGATTTACACTAATTTAATCATTCTGAAGCTAACCATGCCGTTCAATTGAGTTTTTAAGGCCTGTATGAGAATCCACCATGGGAGCACGTTAGGGTTGCAGAAGTTTGAAATTGGGGATTTGTTCATATGGAAAAATTAAGCCATAAGATCTATACCATTGAACTCAGTGCATCTGGACGATTCAAACTCACTAGTCGCGCCCTATTTATATTTGCATCTGAGCTATTCGCTATTTTCCAGGTTTCAATTTGTGGGGGTTTAAAACCCACGCTATTTAGTTGTTTTTTTCAGGTTTGCAACGAAGAAGACGCTTGCGTGGCATGGCATGGTTGGACCATTCAAGTTTCAGCGCGCTTTTTTTTGTGTTAATAGCATTAGTGTAGTTTTCTTATATATTAATTCTTTTCCATTATAATATCAAAGTGGCTAAACAGCTCAGTTGGTGGAAAGTGGTGTTGGCAAGCCTTGGGACCTGGGTTCGAATCCCCGGTCCCCCCTATTTCTCTATGTTTTTCATATTTCCATGTTCAGGTGATCAACGCTCCCAGAAGTCTACCATGCACTCTCATCAAGGGATTGCCAAGTGGCCATGAAGATCCATCTAGTGGCCAGGATGGACAGTACACCATATACCCTCAGTCAACCATATGCATACGAACGTGGAAAGTCAATGGGGCCTGTTTGAAGTGGGCTTGATTGCTACAATGATACCTCCAAAAGGGCCAGATAACCCCCCTGTTTGTATATTTCTTTCTAAATTTCTTCTTTTATTTTAATTCCTTTTTTATTTTGTTTTAACTATTTTAATAAATTCACAAAAAATAATTTTTACAACATAAAAAAATAACAAAAAATCATAAAGACAAAAAATAAAAATATATTTTATTTAAATGTTTTTGTAAATAAATTTTATTAATTAATTTAGTTTTAATTCTAGGTTTAATTTTAATGTTTTTTTTAATAAACTAAAAAATGTAGAATTAGGGTTTTAAATACTTTTATTCTTTTTCTTTTCTTTTACCATTATTAAATATTAATTATTTTTATAAATAAATATGCCATGTAAATAATTAATGTAAATTAGGTCAAACTAAAAAATATTTTTTTTAATAAATAAAAAAACAATTTAGAACTATGGTTTAATTAACTTTTTAATTCCAATTTAATTTTCTCATTAAACTCCATAAATACAAAAAACTCTAAAAAAAATTCTTTCTTTTATTTAAATTTGATTAATTTTATAATTTTAATTTAATTTCTTTAAAAGGGTCCAACGCCCTCGCTTTCGATTATAATTCCGTTTCGCGCGCTTATTTTGTTTCTTTTTGTAAATTTCATGTAATTACTCCAAAGCCTTGTAATAGATTAATTAGGATATTTATTCTTCCGCATTTTATTTTTCAAATCGGGTCTTGGATTAATTTGGCGATGTAGACCCGCGCCTTTGTAATAGCGTAGGACTTTTACCTTTTCGCATCTTTTAACTGTTAATAATTTGCATGAAAGAATGAATGCCAAAAATAAAAACAAAGCGTAGATCACCAATACATGAACAAGATAAACATAACTGAAAACGACACACAAATCACACACCACCCCTAGGGTACGTCTCACTGTTGCCTTACCCCTCGAAAAGTGGTCGTCGAGTAGAGGACGTTTTAGTAAGTCCTCATGTCCATGAACATGGCATGAGGGTAGCTTCTAAGGTGTCTTCCCATTGCTCTGGTGACCACAATGTCCCGAACCCTCGAATTGACCCGAACACCTCCAATGGTGGTGCTACCTACCTCTCAATGGTGGGATGGCACTACTTTAAGGACATTTACACAGACGAATTCCTTAGGGTAGGTAGACGACTCGTAGATACTTGCTCTAATTTCAAAACAAATCAAAAACTTCTTTTCACACCGACACCTTTCAAAAAAAGATTTCAAAAGCAATTTTTCAAACACTCTTGAGGACTGATACAAGAGTCGAACTGAAATTTTCAAAGAAACTTTTTTCAAACCCACTCACCTTGAAAAGCAAACAAACGATTTTGAAAACACAAATGAGCAAGTATCTAAGAGCCCATGGATAACCATGGATAGAAAGGGTGCTAACACCTTCCCTTTCTATAAATCTACCTCCCGAACCGAGAAACATCTCGAAAAGGAATTTTGTTGTGCTTTTGTCCTTTCCTTGTTGGAGAAAATAAAAGACGGTGGCGACTCTTGCTTCCGCGACATTTCGTGAACCAGCGTTAAACAGTCAGTTCCAGATCCACCGATCACAGAACTGGCGACTCTGCTGGGGAAACTTTTAAAGTGAGGTGTACCTTAGGACTAAGATCACTGTGTTTTCAATTGTCTTGACTTGTTTGCTTTAAATTGTGGGTTGCATGGGAGTTACATAGATCCTAACCCGGATCTGGGGATACCCTGTTTAAGTAGCATAAGCTGTGAGGGACCTGTCTGGCGTAGACCGACATGGGTGAAGCAGTGGCTACGTTGGTGTGGCACCTTGGTCTGTACCGATATCCCTTGTGTCGCAACGAGGAGAATATGGGTCTTCCAAGGAGTCGTTAAACACCAATAGACCTTAGAACCTTAAATGACACAACTTGGCCATTAGAACAGTAGCAGTATGCTACGCCCATTGAGGCTAAACTCTCGTGATGGTTCTGGCTGCAAGAAAAGATTGCGATGCTGGAGTTATGACCGACTGAGGGTAGTCAATGATATTGGGATCCTCTAAGAACCCGGTTACTTTTGATAGGACAGGTATGAACCAACAAACGGAAAGAGGGTAATACCTAGACCACATGCTGGCCTAAACTTTAAGGGCTTACCTTGTGTGACTTGTGTGCCTTACCATGTTTGCCTTTGTAAATATTTGTGGTGTGCTTTATCATAACATCATAACATCATGAGCATTGCATGCATCCTGCATAAGGACTGACCATTTCAAAGACAAGAGGGTTTCACCTTTGCTCTATTTTGTAGGATATCATGATGCTTATGCGAAGGAATACTATCCGGTTCAACTTTGTTCACCCACCTGAGTTGCTTGAAGAGTTGGTTAGCAGAATTCCAAATACCACTTCCTTCATCCAGAGGCATGGTTCTCTTCTCAGTTTGGTCACTGCAAAGCGGGATCAACAGTTGATGAGTGTCCTGACCCAGTTCTATGACCCTCTGTACCAGTGCTTCACCTTTCAAGACTTCCAGCTGGTCCCTACCCTGGAAGAGTTCTCTGATTTGCTTGGCATCCCTATCTTGGATCAGACTCCTTACACTGGTTGGGAAAAGACCCTCAGGCTTGAGGAGGTTGCTGCAGCTATTCCTTTGACACATCAAGAAGTAATGGACAACTGGGTGACTAGAAGCGGAGTTAAGGGTTTCTTGGCCAAATTTCTGATTGGTAAAGCTAACAGCTTCTGGAATGACTTGGACTTTAGGGCATATGAAGACATCTTGGCTCTCTTAATCTATGGGCTAGTCTTGTTTCCTAATCCTGACAACTTCATCAATATCACTGCCATAATGATCTTCATGTCTCAGAATCCTGTGCCCACTCTCTTGGGTGACATCCTGCAACAACTTTATGCTCGTACTGCCCGAAGACGAGGAACTCTATGGTGTTGTATCCCTTTGTTGTTGAGGTGGTTTATTTCGCACCTCCCTAAGTTTGTGCTGAAGAACCAAGAAGGAAGAGGTTGGGCTCACATGTTAATGTCTCTCACTGATAAGGACATCATTTGGACTCTCAGAGGTTTGGATGAGGTAGCTGTCATTGATCGTTGCGGAGAATACCCTAATGTTCCTTTGATTGGCACTCAAGGAGGAATCTCTTACAATCCATGTCTAGTGCTCCGTCAGTTTGGAAGGGCCAGAAGAGCAGGGCCTCATGAGATGCTGGTGCCTCACATCAGTTTTGAGTTTCAGGTGGGTAGTGACGAGCTGCGTCGTAGGTTCATCAAGGCTTGGGACAGAGTTCACAAAGCTGACCCACAAGAGTTAGGACCAAAGACTTCTCTACCTATGGAAGCCTACTACAAATGGGTTCGCATCCGTGCTCAGAAGTTAGGTATGCCATATGAAGCTGTCAGACCCATCATTCTTGAGTATCCTGACAAAGAGGGGGCTCCTCCAACTGTCCTCCCTCCTCAGATACCTACTGATTATGATACATTAAAGAGGTCTTGGTCGCAACTGCGAGAAGAACGGGATTCTTATCGGGAAAAGTTCAACGAGCAGGAATTGAAGATCCAGAAGCTGACAAAGCAGTTGGAGAATGAGCGAGCTCTGAATGACTACATCCGTACTGAGAAGAGGAGACCATGGGATCCATAAGGAGCTCTGGATGTTCTTTTACAGTTTTATTTCCCTTTTCAGTATTTCCCTTTTATGTAATGCCTAAGGGCAACCTGTTGAACAATTTAAATTTCAAAGTTGAATCTAATGAAGTGTGTTCCTTTTTGTTTACAAAGTTGATTCCCGATTGTCTTTGAAAACATAAATCATACGCATTCCATTCATCATGTGCATAGCAGGTACTCTTCTTTTCAGGTTGCTTATTGTTCTTCGCTGTTTATTTCAGCATCATGAATCCTGAATCATCAACTGAGATGTCTATCAAGGCCCTTCAGGCGCAGAACGCACAATTTCAGGAGCTGATCATGGGTTTGGCTCAAGGCCAAGAAGAGCTGAAGGCTTTACTCCTAAAGAAGGAGAAGAAGAAGAAAAAGAGAACTGTTCTTTTCATCTCGGGCCGAAGGTTCGGCAACACTCTGCAGAATGAAAAAGTTGGTTCTTCTGTAGGCAAAGGTAGTCCCCAGGGGGGAAAGGCTTCAAGTCCAGTAGTCTCTGACAACGAGACTGACTTTAATGAGGAACAGTATCCTCCTGCTGAAGACCGATATAAGCAGTTGGAAGACAGACTGAATGCAATGGAGATCCAACAAGTGCCTGGGCTGGATTTCGGAGACTTGGGCTTATCTACTGGTGTGATTATTCCTCACAAGTTTAAGGCACCATCTTTCACCAAGTACGACGGGGCGTCTTGTCCCAAGCTACACCTCAGATCTTATGTGCGGAAGATTCAGCCGTACACTGTGGATAAGAATTTGTGGATCCACTTCTTCCAGGAGAGTCTTTCAGAGACTCACCTCGAATGGTTCTATCAGCTGGATGGGACCAAAGTTCGTAACTGGGAGGAGTTGGCTACTGCTTTTTACAATCAGTATCAATATAATACCGACCTTGCTCCTACACGTACCCAACTCCAGGGTATGTCGCTAGGATCAAGCGAAGGTTTTAAAGAGTATGCACAGAAGTGGAGGGATCTGGCTAGAAGGGTGCAGCCTCCGTTAACAGACCGTGAGCTGGTGGATATGTTCTTGGGGACCCTCTTCGGGCCGTTTTTCAATCATCTTATCGGTAATTCGTCCGCAGGGTTTACTGATCTTATTCTGACTGGAGAGAGAATAGAGGCTGGAATGAAGTCCGGAAAAATTCAGAAGGGTGCATCTTCAAGTTTTGAGAAGAAACCCTTTAAGAAGGAGGCCAGTGCTATATATGGGCCTAGAAGGCATGATAAACCTGAGCGCCGCCAATCTGTCAATGCGGTGATGATTGCTAAGCCTGCTGCCGCTCCTCGGCAAACCAATCCACCCAGGGCTGAAAGACCCAGAAGAGAGTTTACCCGGCTGAGTATGACCCTATCGCAAATCTTGCCGCAGTTGCTATCCACCAGTTTGGTGACTGTTAGAGAGGCCCCAAAGGTTGTGAATACGGCTTCTCCCAAGTATAACCCAAATGCCCGCTGTGCTTATCACTCCGATAGCCCGGGGCATTCTACTGATGACTGCTGGGCCCTGAGGAATAAGGTGCAGGACCTTATTGATGCCAAAGAGGTACAGTTTGAGGCACCTGAGAAGCCTAATGTGGTGACTGCTCCCATGCCTAACCATGGAGTGAATGCCATCAGGGAGGATGATGAAGTGGATGAAGCTGAGTTCGACAGCTGGATTTACCCGGCAACCGACAGTGAACCTAGCAATTGGATTGCAAAGGATAACCTACTTGTTTCTCTTGTTACTGAGTAATGAATTCTTTTGTTTTTGTTATTTGTAATAAACAATTAAAACTCTATGGCCCGGTGCCTTACCCAGGGCACAGTGGCTTCATTTGTGAGGGTATATTAATTGTCATTTCATATATCATGAATAAAGACCTTGGACGTTTTCTCGCATTTCAAATCTTATGCTCCTTTTCTTTCTTTCCTTTCATTATATTGCAAAAACAGCTGTATTTACACACACTCACTCACACAGGTTTCAATCCACTCTGGATCTCACTGGTAACGACTCTGCTACTGCCAGTTATGACTTCGAAAATTCGATCAACTTAGCCGAAGACGAAGGTGAAGATGATTGCGAAGTGCCTGGCGAGCTTGCAAGACTGTTACTCCAGGAAGAGAGGGCAATTCAACCACACGAAGAGCCGGTGGAAACAATAAATCTAGGTACTGATACAGACAGAAAGGAAGTTAAAATTGGTGCCAACCTAGAGCTCAGCGTGAAGCAACGGTTGACTCAGATGCTACATGAGTATGTGGAAATCTTTGCCTGGTCCTACGAAGACATGCCCGGTTTGGATACTGATATTGTGGTCCATCATTTGCCTACCAAGGAAGACTGCCCTCCGGTTAAGCAAAAGGTCCGTCGTATGCGTCCAGAGATGTCTGAAAAGATCAAAGCCGAGGTTATGAAACAGTTTGATGCCGGGTTTCTTGCAGTGACTTCTTACCCTCAGTGGGTTGCTAATGTGGTGCCGGTACCAAAGAAAGACAGAAAGGTCAGAATGTGTGTCGATTACAGGGATCTGAACAGGGCCAGCCCCAAAGATGACTTCCCTCTACCTCACATTGATGTCCTGGTTGACAATACGGCTCAGAACAAGGTGTTCTCTTTCATGGATGACTTTTCAGGTTACAATCAAATCAAGATGGCTCCTGAAGACATGGAAAAGACTACCTTTGTTACTCAGTGGGGCACCTTCTGCTACAAGGTCATGCCATTCGGGTTAAAAAATGCTAGGGCAACCTACCAACGTGCCATGGTTGCTTTATTTCATGACATGATCCATCATGAGATATAAGTATATGTTGACAACATGATTGCAAGGTCCCAAACTGAGGAAGAACACCTTGATCATCTGCAGAAATTGTTTGACCGTCTGAAGTTGTACAAGCTGAGGTTGAACCCGAACAAGTGCACCTTCGGGTCCGGGAAGTTGCTAGGCTTCGTTGTAAGTGATAAGGGTATTCAAGTGGACCCTGCCAAGGTTAAAGCTATTCAAGAGATGCCAGTTCCTAAGACAGAGAAAGAGGTCAGAGGCTTTTTAGGACGCCTGAATTACATTGCCCGATTCATCTCGCACCTAACTGCTACCTGTGAGCCAATCTTCAAGCTGCTGAAGAAAGATCAGGTAGTACGTTGGAATGATGAATGTCAGGCCGCTTTTGACAGAATCAAAGAGTATCTCCAAGAACCACCCATCCTTATGCCACCGGTTGAAGGGAGACCTCTGATATTATACCTGACAGTACTTGACAACTCAATGGGGTGTGTGCTGGGGCAGCATGACGAGTCTGGCCGAAAAGAGCATGCCATTTATTACCTTAGCAAAAAGTTTACCGACTGTGAGACCCGATACTCGCTGCTCGAGAAAACTTGCTGCGCTTTGGTATGGGCTGCTCGCCGGCTGAGACAGTATATGCTGACTCACACTACCTTGTTGATCTCAAAGATGGATCCTATAAAGTACATATTTGAAAAGCCTGCTATGTCTGGGAGAATAGCAAGATGGCAAATGATCTTGACAGAATACGACATCCAGTACACAACTCAGAAAGCCATCAAGGGAAGTGTATTGGCAGACCACTTGGCACATCAGGCAGTAGACGATTATCAGTCAATGAACTTTGAGTTTCCGGATGAGAACATCATGATTGTGACTGATTGTGAAGTACCTGGACCGGATGAAGGACCTGAGGAAGGATCCCGATGGTCTATGCACTTTGACCGAGCCTCCAACGCTCTGGGTAACGGTATCGGCGCTGTGATAATATCTCCTCAAGACACTCATACTCCACTCACTGCCCGACTATGTTTCAACTGCACCAACAACATGGCGGAGTATGAGGCATGCATCATGGGTCTCCAAGCTGCGATCGACTTAAGAATCAAGTATCTGAGTGTCTTCGGAGATTCCGCTCTCGTGATCAATCAGATCAAAGGGGAGTGGGATACGAAACATCCGAATCTTATTCCTTACAGAGAATGTGTGTTGACCTTGATCCCCCACTTCACAGAGATAACCTTTGAACACTTTCCGAGAGAGGAGAATCAGCTGGCGGACGCGTTAGCTACAATGTCTTCTATGTTCAAGGTCAAATGGGACAATGAGGCTCCCCGGATCATCATCTGGAAACTGGACGAACCGGCATACTGTTGTGATCTCGAAACTGAATTGGTGACTGAGAAGCCTTGGTACCATGAGGTGAAGAGATACTTGGAAGCTCAAGAATACCCTGAAGGTGCATCTGTCAATGATAAGAAGTTTCTGAGAAGATTCGCATCGAAGTTCTTCCTCAGCAACGACATTCTGTACAAGCGAAACCATGATTCGACCTTACTGCATTGTGTGGACAAGACAGAAGCAGAAAGGATCATGGAAGAGCTACATGAAGGGACCTTCGGAACACATTCCAGTGGACACACTATGGCAAAGAAAATCCTTCGGGCAGGGTATTTCTGGTCCACAATGGAAGCCGACTGTTACCAACATTCTCGGACGTGCCATAAATGCCAGATCTATGCAGACAAGGTGCATGTTCCTCCAGTTCCTCTAAATGTCTTGACTGCACCTTGGCCGTTTGCAATGTGGGGCATAGATATGATCGGTGAGATTAAACCTACGGCATCCAACGGACACCGCTTCATCCTGGTAGCGATTGATTACTTCACGAAGTGGGTTGAAGCAGCTTCCTACGCTACAGTAACCAAGAACGTTGTGGCACGGTTCATTCGGCACAACCTGATCTGTCGATACGGTGTCCCTGAAAGGATCATTACAGACAACGGTACCAATCTTAATAACAAGATGATCACTGAGCTCTGCGAGCAGTTTAAGATACAGCACCACAACTCTTCTCCCTATCGACCGAAGATGAATGGGGCTGTAGAAGCAGCGAATAAGAACATTAAGAAAATTGTGCAGAAGATGACAGTGACCTATAAAGATTGGCACGAGATGTTACCGTTCGCTCTACATGGGTACCGTACCTCAGCCAGGATGTCAACCGGGGCAACTCCTTTCTCCTTGGTCTACGGTATGGAGGCAGTCTTACCGATCGAAGTGCAAATACCCTCTCTCCGGATAATGAAGGATGCAGATCTGAGTGAAGATGATTGGATCCAGACACGACTTGATCAGCTAAACCTTATTGATGAAAAAAATACTTGCTGCTGTCTGTCATGGTCAGACGTATCAGAAACGGATGATCAGGGCATTTAACAAAAAGGTCAGACCACAAGGATATCAAGTTGGGGATCTGGTAATCAAGCGTATCATCCTTCCTCAGATTGATCCAAGGGGCAAATGGACCCCTACGTACGAAGGGCCGTTTGTGGTTAAACATGTGTTCTCAGGAGGAGCCATGATTCTAACCAACATGGATGGTGACGTCCTTCCTCACCCCGCCAATGCAGACATAGTAAAAAGATACTACGCATAATAAAGACCCGCTAGGCTGACATGCCTAGGCAAAAATTAGGGCTTCCCGGCGAACCAAAAGGGTTCGGGAAAAATGAAGGGATGAAATGAAAAAAATCTGTACACCCGGCAAGTCGAAAACCTGAAAAGGCGGCTTGGGCAAAAATGGGTATCCCGGTGGACTGAAAACCCGAAAGGGCGGTCCAGGAAAAAGTTAGGGATAAAGCGTAATACTATGTCTCATTGGATCACTTCGCATCCAGAATCCGGTATCAACATCAAGTTCAGACGGCATCGATCAATCAGCTTCATCTTCAGCTAGGTCATCAAGTGATGAGACGCTCGAAGATATAAAGGCGATAGCAGAGTTGAAACCCAGTGGGATCATGCTTTTCACACAGCTGTTTTATTTTCCTTTGCACAAATTGTATAAACTCTTTTATTCGGTGGCGTTCTCTTACTAGGACGTCAGCCTCTTGTACATAAACGCCTATTTTACAGGAAAATTCAAAAATCAATACAAAAAATCACTTTTCAGTTAAAATTACCAATTGTTTTTTTTCCTTTTCTGTTTTGTCTTGCGAAGAACGTCCAAGGTTCAATTTGTGATATATGCATTGACAATAATTTGCTAAACTCATAAATATTTGCATACGAAACAAAGGATTAATTACAGGTAACATTAGAAACAGGGGCAATGATGAGCGGTCTAAGCGATCTAATTGTTCTGTCCACCAAGGTACCAAGGTAAGTTCGGCTGAAGAACATAACCAGATATCTTAATTCCCCAGAGAGTGAGCCAGCAAGTCAGTGCACTCTCCCCAGGCAAAGCTATTATCAACCTTAAGGAAGTTGGGTATCCTCCAGCAGATCTCAACATTCCCCAGCAATATACAGACATTCTCAACAAGCATCCCCGACAGTCTTGATCTAAGATTGTTCCCCGGCGGTCAACCAGACATTCAGTGGAGTTACTTCCAGTACATCTCAAAATTTCCCCAGGAGAGTCCAATCAAGATTTCCCCAAGAAAGTTTGAATCATCTCCCAAAGCAGTAAGCTTATCCCCAGTAGATTCTGGAAGCTTATCCCCGTAGAGCACGAACGCGTCCCCTGGCTTTATTCAAAGGTTATTTCCCTACCAGGATATAACTGGGTTATCCTCAGCCAAAATCCACGAAAAGATCGTCCCCGGCGAAGTCTTCTCATCCCCAGCGAAGTCTATTAACACTTCCAACACAACAATGGTATCCCCAGCAAAGTTACCATCAACATCCCGGCAAAGTATCTCTCTTCCCACAGAGTATTGCTTCCCGGCAAGATCACTAGAATAATTTTCTCCCCGCAGAGTAATCTATTCGCCAAGTTTATTCCCCAACAGAGTTATCTTCTCCTACCGGTATTCTTGCAACTATCATCCCCAGCGGAGACAACAAAGCACCATTCTCCAACATCAGCCCAGGATGTGACTTCCCGGCACCCGTCAAGGATTTATTTTCCTAGACAAAAACATGCGTTCATAAACATCACACTTCCATACATTATAGCATGCATATATGCATCATATCTTACAAATCTCATTTATGTTGAGAACATCATTGCTTGATCCATATCATGCATTGCATATGACTGACCTTTACCTTTCAGGAAAGATCCAGTTAATTTCTCAGCTACATTTCAAGACTTTAGTCTGGTTCAGTTAAATCGACCCTAAGATTTTCCTGATTCTTATCCAGTCAAAGGCCTTCTCTGGTTCAGTCAGATCGACCCTAAGATCTCCCTGATTCTTATCCAGTTGAAGATATTCCAAGACCTTGTCCGGTTCAGTTAAATCGACCCTAAGATTTTCCTGATTCTTATCCAGTCAAAGGCCTTCTCTGGTTCAGTCAGATCGACCCTAAGATCTCCCTGATTCTTATCCAGTTGAAGATTTCAAGACCTTGCTTGGTTCAGTTAAATCGACCCTAAGATTTTCCTGATTCTTATCCAGTCAAAGGCCTTCTCTGGTTCAGTCAGATCGACCCTAAGATCTCCCTAATTCTTATCCAGTTGAAGATTTCAAGACCTTGCTTGGTTCAGTTAAATCGACCCTAAGATTTTCCTGATTCTTATCCAGTCAAAGGCCTTCTCTGGTTCAGTCAGATCGACCCTAAGATCTCCCTGATTCTTATCCAGTTGAAGATTCCAAGACCTTGTCCGGTTCAGTTAAATCGACCCTAAGATTTTCCTGATTCTTATCCAGTCAAAGGCCTTCTCTGGTTCAGTCAGATCGACCCTAAGATCTCCCTGATTCTTATCCAGTTGAAGATTCCAAGACCTTGTCCGATTCAGTTAAATCGACCCTAAGATTTTCCTGATTCTTATCCAGTCAATGGCCTTCTCCGGTTCAGTCAGATCGACCCTAAGATCTCCCTGATTCTTATCCCAGTAGAAGACACCCAAGATTCTCTCAGTGTTACTGTTGAGGTTGAGGTCGCCCAAGATTCTCTCAGCGTTACTGTTGAGGTTGAAGTCGCCCAAGATTCTCTCAGCGTTACTGTTGAGGTTGAAGTCGCCTAAGATTCTCTCAGCGTTACTGTTGAGGTTGAAGTCGCCTATGATTCTCTCAGCGTTACTGTTGAGGTTGAAGTCGCCTATGATTCTCTCAGCGTTACTGTTGAGGTTGAAGTCGCCCCAGATTCTCTCATCGTTACTGTTGAGGTAGTAATCGTCCATGGTTCTCTCACCGTCCCGTTGAGGTAGTAACCATCCCTGATTCATTCATCACCTTTTGAAGCTCCAGATTCAATTCATGTAACCAGTCAGGGCGCGTCTCCACAAAGAGTCTGAAGACCAGCTCCTGTAACAGGCCCGGTAATCATTTTCCTTTTTCAGGTACGCAAGTTCTTGCTAAGGAATCTCTTACGCGATCGACACCCAGATGGCATCTATGAGCCCATCCACCTATCCATCATCTCTTAGAATGGCATCTATAAGCCCATCATCTTATCCATCAATCTCCAAATGGCATCCATAAGCCCATTCCCATCATCACACTACTATGTGAGCGCAAATTTCTGGGCACTCTAGTGTTCAATCATCTTCCACCTTCGGATTACGAAAGGCACGCAAGCCAATCTACATCCTCAGGTCTAAGAAGATTGAACAGGGGCAACTGTTGTACCCCAAAATTTGCCCTCCCATATTCTTCAAGATTTGCAAAGAGCATGCTTCAAAATCTCTCAAGGGTTGCACAGTTCAAGGGCCTCCTAACAGTCAAAAACTAGGGTTTTGGTTCTGACAAAGAAGTTGAAGTTTCCAAGGGTCCAATCAAGTCCCACATGCCTACAAACATGGTCAAGCATCCATATGCCAAGTTTCAAGACTTACAGCACAAAATTGCACAGTCAAATGCCCTAATTGCTCAGCAGTCAACTGTAGGGGTAAAATGGTCATTTGACAGTCAAAAGTTCAAATTTTTGGTCAACATCTTATTTTGAAGCCACAGACATCATTTGATCAATTCTTGATCATGATTTTCAAGGCATGGCTCAAAAAGTCTCAAGATGCAAAGGTTTCCATATTTGGACAGTTGAAAAAGTCAACTGCAAATTGACCAAGGCATAACTTCCACATGGTTTATCAGAAAAATTCCATCCAAAGCTCATTTTGAAGAGAAAGACATTTCCTACAACTCCTCTTCACACTTCAAGTCCAAGAAATGCTCTCACAAAAAGCTATCAATTTCAACATTATAGGTCATTTTCAAAAGTCAACAAAAAGGGACTTTAAGTCAAAGACCATAACTTGAGATTGGTAAATCAAAATGACATGGGACCAAAGGCATTGGTTAGAGGACTTCAAGACCTTTCCAAAATGTCCAAGAACATGATCAAAGCTTAAATATTGAGCAAGATATGCCTTGTGGAAGTTGGGAAAGTTTTGGGAAATTTGAAAAGTCAACTTTGCTTCAAATGCCTCAAAATTGCTAATGGGCCACATTTTCTTCCAAGAATCATTATCCAAAGGCTATGCACGACCATTTGATCCAAAGGGGATTTATTTCATCACTTTTTATTATTTATTTGAATTTTTATCACCATTAATTCATTTAAATAAATAAAATATGACAAAAATACTAAACAAATGTTTTTGAATCCTTTTATGCAGCATATGCCTTCATTATTCACTCAAGATCTCGTGCACATCAAAAAAGGAAAGATTTTGTGCAAATTGGCATGTTCTTCATGAGGAAAAGATTGGAAAAGATTCCATGGAAATCAAATATTTGATTCATCAATGCAAAGGTTTATGGACTCAAATTCTTACCCTAATTCATTCCCATACATAAACAGAAGCCAACCCTAATGCATAGAACCTGGAAGCTGCGCCTCAGACCTCATACAAACTTTGCAATTTTTGTCAAAAATTCCAAAACTGAAAACACTCATAGGGCGTGATTCAAAGCCTATAATCCATCCAAAAAGCTTGCTGAGGTCTCCCTGAACCTAACTGAATCCTTTTCCAGTCCCCACGCATCAAGAAGTGGTAGAACAAAGTCCAACTTTCTCAAACTTTTTGCATATTCGTGTCCCATGATTCATGTCATATTTTTGATTTCTAATATTGGATTTACACTAATTTAATCAATCTGAAGCTGACCATGCCGTTCAATTGAGTTTTTAAGGCCTGTATGAGAATCCACCATGGGAGCACGTTAGGGTTGCAGAAGTTTGAAATTGGGGATTTATTCATATGGAAAAATTAAGCCATAAGACCTATACCATTGAACTCAGTGCATCTGGACGATTCAAACTCACTAGTCGCGCCCTATTTATATTTGCATCTGAGCTATTCGCTATTTTCCAGGTTTCAATTTGTGGGGGTTTAAAACCCTCGCTATTTAGTTGTTTTTTTCAGGTTTGCAACGAAGAAGACGCTTGCGTGGCATGGCATGGTTGGACCATTCAAGTTTCAACGCGCTTTTTTTTGTGTTAATAGCTTTAGTGTAGTTTTCTTATATATTAATTCTTTTCCATTATAATATCAAAGTGGCTAAACAGCTCAGTTGGTGGAAAGTGGTGTTGGCAAGCCTTAGGACCTGGGTTCGAATCCCCGGTCCCCCCTATTTCTCTATGTTTTTCATATTTCCATGTTCAGGTGATCAGCGCGCCCAGAAGTCTACCATGCGCTCTCATCAAGGAATTGCCAAGTGGCCATGAAGATCCATCTAGTGGCCAGGATGGACAGTACACCATATACCCTCATTCAACCATATGCATACGAACGTGGAAAGTCAATGAGGCCTATTTGAAGTGGGCCTGATTGCTACAATGATACCTCCAAAAGGGCCAGATAACCCCCCTGTTTGTATATTTCTTTCTAAATTTCTTCTTTTATTTTAATTCCTTTTTTATTTTATTTTAACTATTTTAATAAATTCACAAAAAATAATTTTTACAACATAAAAAAATAACAAAAAATCAGAAAGACAAAAAATAAAAATATATTTTATTTAAATGTTTTTGTAAATAAATTTTATTAATTAATTTAGTTTTAATTCTAGGTTTAATTTTAATGTTTTTTTTAATAAACTAAAAACTGTAGAATTAGGGTTTTAAATACTTTTATTCTTTTTCTTTTCTTTTACCATTATTAAATATTAATTATTTTTATAAATAAATATGCCATGTAAATAATTAATGTAAATTAGGTCAAACTAAAAAATATTTTTTTTAATAAATAAAAAAACAATTTAGAACTATGGTTTAATTAACTTTTTAATTCCAATTTAATTTTCTCATTAAACTCCATAAATACAAAAAACTCTAAAAAAAATTCTTTTATTTAAATTTGATTAATTTCATAATTTTAATTTAATTTCTTTAAAAGGGTCCAACGCCCTCGCTTTCGATTATAATTCCGTTTCGCGCGCTTATTTTGTTTCTTTTTGTAAATTTCATGTAATTACTCCAAAGCCTTGTAATAGATTAATTAGGATATTTATTCTTCCGCATTTTATTTTTCAAATCGGGTCTTGGATTAATTTGGCGATGTAGACCCGCGCCTTTGTAATAGCGTAGGACTTTTACCTTTTCGCATCTTTTAAATGTTAATAATTTGCATGAAAGAATGAATGCCAAAAATAAAAACAAAGCGTAGATCACCAATACATGAATAAGACAAACATAACTGAAAACGACACACAAATCACACACCACCCCTAGGGTACGTCTCACTGTTGCCTTGCCCCTCGAAAAGTGGTCGTCGAGTAGAGGACGTTTTAGTAAGTCCTCATGTCCATGAACATGGCATGAGGGTAGCTTCTAAGGTGTCTTCCCATTGCTCTGGTGACCACAATGTCCCGAACCCTCGAATTGACCCGAACACCTCCAATGGTGGTGCTACCTACCTCTCAATGGTGGGATGGCACTACTTTAAGGACATTTACACAGACGAATTCCTTAGGGTAGGTAGACGACTCGTAGATACTTGCTCTAATTTCAAAACAAATCAAAAACTTCTTTTCACACCGACACCTTTCAAAAAAAGCTTTCAAAAGCAATTTTTCAAACACTCTTGAGGACTGATACAAGAGTCGAACTGAAATTTTCAAAGAAACTTTTTTCAAACCCACTCACCTTGAAAAGCAAACAAACGATTTTGAAAACACAAATGAGCAAGTATCTAAGAGCCCATGGATAACCATGGATAGAAAGGGTGCTAACACCTTCCCTTTCTATAAATCTACCTCCCGAACCGAGAAACATCTCGAAAAGGAATTTTGTTGTGCTTTTGTCCTTTCCTTGTTGGAGAAAATAAAAGACGGTGGCGACTCTTGCTTCCGCGACATTTCGCGAACCAGCATTAAACAGTCAGTTCCAGATCCACCGATCACACATTGAAACAGAATTACTACTCCAACGTACACTATTTCCAATGCTATATAAACAAGTCAATGAAGATTGAATTGGCTAATGCTCTACAACAACCTACACGCAAAAAGCTATTCATCATCTTCCTCACTCTCAGTTTGCTAAAAAGCTATCAAATTCTTTACTCAATTATTTTATCAATCTAGTTCTCTTAAGCTTAATTTGTGTAGTATCACAGTTGTGATAAACAGTTTTTGTAGAAAACATTCACACACCTAGATTTCAATTCTTTGTAAGAAAGTATTTCCTTGAGAAACCGGTTTGTGGTTTGACTCAAGAAGGCTTTAGCAGTTGTTAAAGCAGATTGTAATATTCAGTTGAATATAGTGGATTAAGACCTCGTTGGAGAGAGGAGAAATCACCTTGACGGGTGGACTAGAGTAGTTTGAGATCAAACGAACCAGGATAAAAATATCGTGTTGATTGCAATTGATTTCCAGTTTTTACAATTCAACCCCCCTTCTTGTGTTTTTCACTTATTCAATTGGCATCAGAGCGCCTGGTTCTGAGCTAAAACACTTAACCGTGTTAGTACAAGATCCAGCGTCAGAAAAACACAATGGCAGGAACTTATCAACACACCAGCAATGACAACAATGAAGACAGAGACAGATTCAGCGGCAAACCTCCAGTCTTTGATGGAGAAAATTTTGATTACTGGAAAGACAGAATTGAAAGCTTCTTTCTGGCACATGATGCTGATATGTGGGACATGGTGACAGATGGATACACGCACCTAGTGAATGCAAGCGGTCAGAAGATTGACAGGAAAGCAATGTCTGACCAACAAAAGCGTGACTTCAAAAATCACCACAAGGTCAGAACCATCCTTCTCAGCGCCATCTCTTATGCTGAATATGAAAAGATCTCTAATAGAGACACAGTAAAGAACATGTTTGACTCACTCAGAATGACGCATGAAGGCAACATTCAGGTCAAAGAAACTAAAGCTCTTGCGCTCATTCAGAAGTATGAGGCATTCAAAATGGAAGAAAGTGAATCCATTGAAACAATGTTCTCAAGATTCCAAATTCTGGTGGCTGGTCTCAAGGTTATGGACAAAGGATACTCTACTGCTGATCATGTCAAGAAGATCATCAGAAGCTTACCAAAGCAGTGGAGGCCAATGGTTACAGCTCTGAAGCTAGCAAAAGATCTCAACAAAATTTCTCTGGAGGAACTTATCAGCTCCCTCAGAAGTCATGAGATAGAGCTAGAAGCTGATGAACCTCAGAAGTAAGGTAAGCCTTTAGCATTGAAATCTAACAAAAAATCTGAGTCTAAAGTTTTGCAGGCAGTTGAAGAAACATCTGATGGATCCTCATCAGAAGAAGACGAACTTTCTCTCCTCTCCAGAAGAGTGAACCAACTGTGGAAGCAGAGGCAAAGGAAGTTCAGGAATCCCAGAAGATCTGATCAGAATGAGTCTTCTTCCAGATACAGAAGGACAGATTCTTCCTCTGGATACAGAAGATCTGAAGGCTCCTCAGGAAACAGAAAGCCAAACACCAAGGACATCATCTGCTATGAGTGCAATGAGCAAGGACACTACAAGAGTGACTGCCCAAAGCTTCAGAGGGAAAAGCCCAAAAAGAAGTTTGGAAGAGAAAAGAAGAAAAGTCTCATGGCTACATGGGATGACTCTGACTCGTCTGAAGCTGACTCAGAATCAGATGATGAGAGAGCAAACATAGCTCTCATGGCCAACATTTCAGAAGACAGTGAAGCTTCTGAATCAGACTCAGAATCAGATACTGAAGAGGTATTTCCTGACTTTGCAATTAATTTTACTAAGGCTGAACTTGCTGAAAGCCTTAATGAAATTCTGGAAAGGTACCAGCAGATTAGAGTTAAATTCAGAAACCTGAAAAGGAATCTTGAATCTGACTCTGATAAGACTGAGAGTCTTAAATTGGAAAATTCTGAGCTGAGAAATAAAATTTCAAAATTAGAAAATACTTTACAAAACTCTCAGAAGGAACCAATTTCTGAAACTCCCAGCAGCGCTGATCAGATCATCAAGGAGTATGATCACAGTTTCCAGAAGTTCCTTGCTAAAAGCATAGATAGAAGCAAAATGGCTTCAATGATCTATGGAGTTAGCAGAAACGGCAGGAAGGGAATAGGATACCAAGGTAAGGTTCCTACACCAAAGAATGCCATGGATTTTACCATTAAACACACTCCTCTGAACTCACATTTTGTGTATGGTCACACACATGATATTAAATACACTAGCAGTAAGTATTCTGTGAAACCAAAATTCAACCAGAGTTTTGGTAAATCTAACAAATCAGGACCCAAGAAAATCTGGGTACCTAAGGATAAAATAATACATGTTGCAGATATCTTTAGCAGCAAATCAGAAACACCAGTCATGGTACCTGGACTCTGGCTGCTCGCGACACATGACGGGAAGAAGGCATATATTCCAAAGCCTGGAACTTAAGCCTGGAGGCCACGTTGGCTTTGGAGGCAATCAGAGGGGAAAAATAATTGGCTCTGGAACTGTAGGTAATGGAAATCTTCCCTCTATAAATAATGTTCTGCTAGTAGGTGGATTAATGCATAATGTGTTATCCATAAGTCAATTAAGTGATAACGGTTATGATATAGTCTTTAATCAAAAATCATGTAAAGCTGTTAGTTAGAAAGATGGGACTATCCTATTTAATGGAAAGAGGAAAAACAACATTTACAAAATCAAACTTTCTGAACTGAAAAGTCAGAATGTAAAGTGTCTTCTGTCTGTTAACAACGAGCAGTGGATCTGGCACATAAGATTGGGGCATGTTAGTATGAGAAGAATATCTCAGATTAAAAAACTCAATCTGGTCAGAGGACTTCCTAATCTGAAGTTCAATTCAGATGCTCTGTGTGAAGCATGTCAGAAAGGCAACTTTGCAAAACCTTCTTTCAAATCTAAAAATGTTGTTTCTACCTCTAAGCCATTAGAACTTCTGCACATTGACTTATTTGGACCAGTTAAAACTGCTTCAGTCAGTGGCAAGAAGTATGGGTTAGTAATCGTAGATGACTATAGTAGATGGACATGGGTAAAGTTCTTAAGACACAAGGACGTGTCACACTTTGTGTTTGTTACCTTCTGTAACCAAGTTCAGAATGAAAAGGATCTTAGAATCGTTAAAGTCAGAAGTTATCATGGTGGAGAGTTTGAAAAAAAATATTTTGAGTCATTCTTTAATGACAGAGGCATTCTGCATGATTTCTCTTGTCCTAGAACTCCCCAACAAAATGGACTTGTAGAACGAAAGAACAGAACATTGCAAGAAATGGCCAGAACCATGATCAATGAGACAAACGTTGCTAAGATCTTCTGGGCAGAGGAAATAAACACAGCGTGCTACATTCAGAATAGAATCTCAATAAGACCTATTCTGAAAAAGACTCCATATGAATTGTGGAAGAACAGAAAGCCCAACATTTCATATTTTCATCCATTTGGATGTACTTGTTTTATGTTAAATACAAAAAATTATTTGAACAAGTTTGACTCTAAAGCACAGAAGTGTATTATGTTAGGATACTCTGAACGCTCAAGAGGGTACAGCGTATACAATACAGAAACACAGATTATGGAAGAATCAATCAGTGTTCGTTTTGATGATAAGCTTGACTCTGAAAAGTCAAAGCAGAATGAAGTTTTTGCAGGTATGGAAATTGAATTTACAGGTTCTGAAGACAAGTCATCAGAAGCTCTCAACACAGACACTCCTTCAACATCTGAAAGGAGCACTGCTAGCAATCCTACAACAGCTGCTGATCAACCTCAGAAGAGACTACCCAGAAGCAGCTTGGATCACCCAGAAGAAATTATCTTAGGAAGAAAGGAAGATCCAATCAGAACAAGAGCCAGCTTCAGAAACTCTGAAGAATCCCTCATGGAACTTGTGTCTATGATTGAACCTTCTTCTATTGATGAAGCACTTCTGGACAACGACTGGATTCTAGCAATGCAAGAAGAGCTGAATCAATTCACCAGAAATGACGTATGGGATCTTGTTCCCAGACCAAAAGGATTCAACGTCATTGGAACAAGATGGCTGTTCAGAAACAAGCTAAATGAACAAGGTGAAGTTATCAGAAACAAAGCACGACTGGTAGCACAAGGTTATAGTCAGCAAGAGGGGATAGACTATACAGAAACCTTTGCGCCAGTCGCCAGGTTAGAATCTATCAGACTTTTAATTTCATTTGTTGTTAATAGAGGCATCACTTTGTATCAGATGGATGTCAAGAGTGCATTCTTAAATGGTTATATAGAAGAAGAGGTTTATGTGCACCAACCCCCTGGTTTTGAAAGTACAAAACATCCAGAACATGTTTTCAAACTAAAGAAGTCATTATATGGTCTGAAACAAGCTCCCAGAGCTTGGTATGAAAGACTAAGTAACTTTCTGTTAGAAAATGAATTCACCAGAGGGAAGGTGGACACTACCTTATTCTGTAAGTCAGTTAAGAATGACATCTTAGTTTGTCAAATTTATGTTGATGATATTATTTTTGGATCTACTAATCCTTCTCTTGGAAGAAAATTTGCTAAGTGTATGCAGGCAGAATTTGAGATGAGCCTCATGGGGGAACTGAAATTCTTTCTAGGAATTCAGATCAATCAAACTCCAGAGGGAACTTACATTCATCAGAGCAAATATGTCAGAGATCTTCTGAAGAAATTTGACCTCTCAGAATGTAAGCCATCAAAGATTCCAATGCATCCCACGTGCATTCTGGAAAGAGAAGAGGTAAGCAAAAGGTAGAACAGAAGGTCTACAGAGGTATGATTGGTTCTCTCCTTTATCTGACAGCTTCAAGGCCTGATATCTTATTCAGTGTATGTATTTGTGCTAGATTCCAATCAGATCCTAGAGAATCTCACTTAACAGCTGTTAAGCGAATTTTCAAGTATCTGAAAGGTACTACTAATCTGAGTTTATTTTATAGAAAATCTAGTGATTACAGCTTAGTAGGCTACTGCGATGCTGATTTTACTGGAGACAGAGTAGAGCGTAAAAGTACTTCTGGAAGCTGCCAGTTTCTGGGAGAAAATCTGATCTCTTGGTCCAGCAAAAGGCAATCCACAATTGTGCTATCAACAGCAGAAGCTGAGTACATAGCAGCAGCAGGATGTAGCACACAAATGCTCTGGATGAAAAGTCAGCTTGAAGACTTCCAGATTTTTGAGAGTAACATCCCTATACTCTGTGATAATACTTCTGCTATTTGCTTAAGTAAGAATACCATTTTACATTCCAGGGCTAAGCATATAGAAATAAAACATCACTTCATTAGGGACTATATTCAGAAAGGAATTTTGAACTTAAAATTTATTGATACAGACCATCAATGGGTTGATATCTTCACTAAACCTCTTTCTGAAGATAGGTTCAATTTCATTCTGAAACATCTCAGCATGAAACTCTGCCCAGAGTGAAAATGTTTTAATTTTATATATTAACCTTCAAAATGTATTTGTTTTACTGTGAACTTCTGATCAATCTCCTTTCAGAAAGATAGACATGCAGATTGCATCAGATTCTATTCTTAAAGATCTGAGCGTATCAACTCAAGGATAGACGTGATGCTCACTAAATCAAACAAGTGTCATCCAATCATCAGCAAATCTCTGAATTAGAACGCGTGCACGCTTCTGAGAAGGCAAAACGCTGATTGGGTGCATTGAGACACATGTCTTGTAACCGTTTCAAGTATCTTTCTCAAATCCCCCAAAATCAGCAAGCATTAAATGCACGTAATCATGTTTTAAAATGTAATCATGAATTATTTCTCTTTCTTGAAACCGTTTACGCTTTCAAAACATATTTTGAAATCTATTTAAGCACATTAACATCTCACATTAACAATCTTACACATATTTTCTGCATTTTCCTTGTGTGTTCATCTCTCTCAAAAGAAACCCATTTTTTTTTAAGTTTTCTCAGAAAACCCTAAGTGTGAACATGGAAACCTCCAGCAATGTTTCTGCAGGTTCTCAGAAGGAGGCTTCATCTGAACAATACCAAGTTCCCTTCAGAACACTCCTTACACCAGTGAAGAATTTGGAAGTGTTGTCTGAACTAATTGTTGATTTCTCCAGTCTGAAAGAAAATGGATTCGATTTGATAGAAGAAGTTAGGGCACAGGGATGGGATAGATATTTTGATAGGTTGGTGGGACCAACGTTCCCAGTCTTGGTCAAGGAGTTATGGATTCATGCGTACTCATCAACACGTCAAGTTACCTCCTACATAATGGGAAAGAAGATTGTGATCACTGAGGATCACATTGCAAGATTGATTGGGTACAGTGGTGGTGGTATCCGCTGTATCGACATGGATGAAAGATGCTCTGACGTTGCTGTCATTGCAAGGTAGATTTTCACCCATGGGGTTCCCAACAGCAAAATCAGAGACTTAAAGGATCAGCACAGAGTATGGGCGAAGATTATTCTGGGGTGCTTTAATCACAGGAAGCCAACAAGCTCTCCTGATTATATTAATATAGATCAGCAGTTTCTGATCTATTTTATTAATGAGAAGGTAAAGATTAACTTGACTCATCTTCTGTTTAATCACCTCAGGACCAGCGTCAAGGAGACAAGGGAAGAAGAAAGGACAAAAAGGGATTGGATACCCTTTGGCAGGTTAATATCAGATATTCTGACTGAGAATAGGCTGATAGAGAACCTTACAGAAGCTCAGGAATTAAGTTCTATTGAACCTACTGTTGGCAAGCCTCTGAACACTAAGAATCTGAAGAAAATGAAACTGATAGAGAATATCAGAAAGGAGCCCAGCGTTACTCCTCTTGCTGACATCACCAGCAGAAGAGTCCCTCTGGACGACTTTCCACTATTTTCTGAGATTGAATCAAAACCAGTAGTGGTTCTTAGATACTTGGACGCTTGCAAGGCTGATGGTACAGATCCCAAACTGAATATTAAAGATCTGCACCAACAACATCCAGAAGTTACTGTGAAGAAGACGAAGAAAAGAAAGGCCACTTCAGAAGGACCATCCCAGCAGACACCTAAGAAGAGAGGTAATCTATGTGCTGCTAATGTTTTAAATTCTTCTGCTATTCCAACATCAATCCCAACCCCAGCTTCTCATGAACTTCCACTCCCCATACCAAATATTGATGAAACCGAACCAGAAGATGACCTTTCTGCGTCACTGAATCTCAGGAGATCCCGCACCAAATCCCAAACTCCAAAACCCACAACATCAACAGAGTCAGAACTTGACAAAGTTCTGTCTGAAATTGATCAACGTGTTTCCGCTCACCTCTCAGAAAATCCAAACACTCAACCAGAGATTGTCCACTCTCCTCAACCAGAACATACTCTCTCACCCATACCAGAAGAACCACAAATTCCACAACAACCAGAAATTCCACCTCCTTCTCCACAACCAGCAATTCCTCCTCCCTCTCCTCAACAAGAACCTCATCCACCTTCACCTCAACCATCACCTCCACAACCTGAGTCTCATCACTCTGAAACTCCACAACCTGAACCTCATTCTCCTCAATCCTCTGAGCCACAACCCTTGGCAATTCAGCTGCCATGTGGTACAACTATAAACATACCCCAGCTGCCATCCTCGCCAGAAACTACCCCTCCAAACACTCCAAACAGTCCAATTATCATCTCTGATTCTCCCACTCCATCTCCCAAACAAACTACTGAAGACCACAGCAGGACCTTCATCGATTTAACAATCCTTGACCGTCTTGCTGACCTTAAAAACAAAATAGCCATTCCCAAACCAAAACAGCTAGATGTTGGCTCTGGCATTGTGAACTTTGAAACAGGCTTGCAGCAGTGGATTGCTTCTCTAAAGCAAGTTTGCCCTGGAATGATTGATCCTGCTGCCTCAGACCAACTCTGGACACGTTTCAGAATGTGGGTACACGCTGAAGCCCACAAATTGCAAGACATCGATTATGAGCAGGCACAACAGAACTTCAGTAAGCTGCTGAAGGAAGTTGGAAGTCAGCTGCTGAAGGAAGAAGTGCTCCTTCTGGATAGTGAGCCATGGTCTGAGAAGCGTCCAGCTTCAAAAGTGCGGCCAGAAGAGGATCAGACAACTCAAGCTGAAGGGGTTAGTCAAGCTGAAGATGTTGCAGAAAGCTTTCAGAAGCTTCCTACTTCTGACGTTTCTCAAGCTGCCTTGGACAGGCAGACTCTGGAAGAGCTGAAGCTGAATGATATTCGTCTGCAGCAAAGAATGGATGAAAATGATCAGAAGATGAAGGAAAGGATGGATGTGCAAGACAGCAAGATAGATACAGTAGTCAGCATGGTGCACAAGCAGAATGAAACTGCTGATCAGATTAAGACAATGCTGGAGACTCTGTTCACACACTTTCCGCCCCAACCTTAGTTTTTCATTCATGATATTTTCATTGTTTTCTTTGCATATCATATGTATTGTTTGTCTGGCTCTGAATTTAATATAACAAGTTTTTCTGCTCTGATCGTTTTTAGCTTATATCACTTACACTTTTTGATTGCTGACAAAAAGGGGGAGAACAAGAATGATATTTTTCAATAACGGATTACTGTGACAAAAAGTATCAAACATTCTAACACTTTGATATACTTGAATGTTTGTTTTCTGTTTTTTCATAAGTATACAGGTACAATAAGTTAATCATCTCTGATACTCTGAAGCTCTGATATTCTGATCTGAAGCTCTGATATTCTGATGTTCAAAGAAAGGCAATAAAGATCTGATCCTGAAGAACTCTTGGAATTAAAAAGGGAAGTAATAAATTCAGGGGGAGTATCTCCGATCTAAACTCTGATATCTCTTTATCCCTTATCTTTGATAACTTCCTAATTAATTCTGATACAACTTATTATTTAGTTATCTCTGATACTTTTCACGCTAATTTTCAATTAAAAAATATCTAGTTTTTGTCATCATCAAAAAGGGGGAGATTGTTAGAACAAAGTTTGAATCTACTACCCTAAGTTTAAGTTTTGATGATAACAAAATGCTAAGATACATTAACTGTATGATTCATGTAAGACACATATGCTATCTAAAAATTACATTCTGTTTTACAGAAACTCTAATGGGTATCAGCAAGAGAACATCATCATCAGCATCAGAAAATTGGATATCAACATCAGCATCAGAAGATGTTATATCAGATACCAAAATCAGAAGATCAACTTGCGCTTATGCTGAAGCTTGATGAACAGATCTGCGCTTAACCATCTGAACTCTGATAAAGACAACAACAGTTCATCAGCACCTAAGCAGCGTCAGAATGAGCCAAAGCCAGAACACGCGTAAGTGGCAACGGTACTGTGCATTCAAGATGATTTATTACCAACGACATCATTCCAGACAATATCTGCTTAATAAGGAAAGAATGTTATTGGCATTGAAACAGAATTACTACTCCAACATACACTATTTCCAATGCTATATAAACAAGTCAATGAAGATTGAATTGGCTAATGCTCTACAACAACCTACATGCCAAAAGCTATTCATCATCTCCCTCACTCTCAGTTTGCTAAAAAGCTATCAAATTCTTTACTCAATTATTTTAGCAATCTAGTTCTCTTAAGCTTAATTTGTGTAGTATCACAGTTGTGATAAACAGTTTTTGTAGAAAACATTCACACACCTAGATTTCAATTCTTTGTAAGAAAGTATTTCCTTGAGAAACCGGTTTGTGGTTTGAATCAAGAAGGCTTTAGCAGTTGTTAAAGCAGATTGTAATATTCAGTTGAATATAGTGGATTAAGACCTCGTTGGAGAGAGGAGAAATCACCTTGACGGGTGGACTGGAGTAGTTTGAGATCAAACGAACCAGGATAAAAATATCGTGTTGATTGCAATTGATTTCCAGTTTTTACAATTCAACCCCCCCTTCTTGTGTTTTTCACTTATTCAATTGGCATCAGAGCGCCTGGTTCTGAGGTAAAACACTTAACCGTGTCAGTACAAGATCCAGCGTCAGAAAAACACAATGGCAGGAACTTATCAACACACCAGCAATGACAACAATGAAGACAGAGACAGATTCAGCGGCAAACCTCCAGTATTTGATGGAGAAAATTTTGATTACTGGAAAGACAGAATTGAAAGCTTCTTTCTGGCACATGATGCTGATCTGTGGGACATGGTGACAGATGGATACACGCACCCAGTGAATGCAAGCGGTCAGAAGATTGACAGGAAAGCAATGTCTGACCAACAAAAGCGTGACTTCAAAAATCACCACAAGGTCAGAACCATCCTTCTCAGCGCCATCTCTTATGATGAATATGAAAAGATCTCTAATAGAGACACAGCAAAGAACATGTTTGACTCACTCAGAATGACGCATGAAGGCAACATTCAGGTCAAAGAAACTAAAGCTCTTGCGCTCATTCAGAAGTATGAGGCATTCAAAATGGAAGAAAGTGAATCCATTGAAACAATGTTCTCAAGATTCCAAATTCTGGTGGCTGGTCTCAAGGTTCTGGACAAAGGATACTCTACTGCTGATCACGTCAAGAAGATCATCAGAAGCTTACCAAAGCAGTGGAGGCCAATGGTTACAGCTCTGAAGCTAGCAAAAGATCTCAACAAAATTTCTCTGGAGGAACTTATCAGCTCCCTCAGAAGTCATGAGATAGAGCTAGAAGCTGATGAACCTCAGAAGCAAGGTAAGCCTTTAGCATTGAAATCTAACAAAAAATCTGAGTCTAAAGTTTTGCAGGCAGTTGAAGAAACATCTGATGGATCCTCATCAGAAGAAGACAAACTTTCTCTCCTCTCCAGAAGAGTGAACCAACTGTGGAAGCAGAGGCAAAGGAAGTTCAGGAATCCCAAAAGATCTGATCAGAATGAGTCTTCTTCCAGATACAGAAGGACAGATTCTTCCTCTGGATACAGAAGATCTGAAGGCTCCTCAGGAAGCAGAAAGCCAAACACCAAGGACATCATCTGCTATGAGTGCAATGAGCAAGGACACTACAAGAGTGACTGCCCAAAGCTTCAGAGGGAAAAGCCCAAAAAGAAGTTTGGAAGAGAAAAGAAGAAAAGTCTCATGGCTACATGGGATGACTCTGACTCGTCTGAAGCTGACTCAGAATCAGATGATGAGAGAGCAAACATAGCTCTCATGGCCAACATTTCAGAAGACAGTGAAGCTTCTGAATCAGACTCAGAATCAGATACTGAAGAGGTATTTCCTGACTTTGCAATTAATTTTACTAAGGCTGAACTTGCTGAAAGCCTTAATGAAATTCTGGAAAGGTACCAGCAGATTAGAGTTAAATTCAGAAACCTGAAAAGGAATCTTGAATCTGACTCTGATAAGACTGAGAGTCTTAAATTGGAAAATTCTGAGCTGAGAAATAAAATTTCAAAATTAGAAAATACTTTACAAAACTCTCAGAAGGAACCAATTTCTGAAACTCCCAGCAGCGCTGATCAGATCATCAAGGAGTATGATCACAGTTTCCAGAAGTTCCTTGCTAAAAGCATAGATAGAAGCAAAATGGCTTCAATGATCTATGGAGTTAGCAGAAACGGCAGGAAGGGAATAGGATACCAAGGTAATGTTCCTACACCAAAGAATGCCATGGATTTTACCATTAAACACACTCCTCTGAACTCACATTTTGTGTATGGTCACACACATGATATTAAATACACTAGCAGTAAGTATTCTGTGAAACCAAAATTCAACCAGAGTTTTGGTAAATCTAACAAATCAGGACCCAAGAAAATCTGGGTACCTAAGGATAAAATAATACATGTTGCAGATATCTTTAGCAGCAAATCAGAAACACCAGTCATGGTACCTGGACTCTGGCTGCTCGCGACACATGACGGGAAGAAGGCATATGTTCCAAAGCCTGGAGGCCACGTTGGCTTTGGAGGCAATCAGAGGGGAAAGATAATTGGCTCTGGAACTGTAGGTAATGGAAATCTTCCCTCTATAAATAATGTTCTGCTAGTAGGTGGATTAATGCATAATCTGTTATCCATAAGTCAATTAAGTGATAACGGTTATGATATAATCTTTAATCAAAAATCATGTAAAGCTGTTAGTCAGAAAGATGGGACTATCCTATTTAATGGAAAGAGGAAAAACAACATTTACAAAATCAAACTTTATGAACTGAAAAGTCAGAATGTAAAGTGTCTTCTGTCTGTTAACAACGAGCAGTGGATCTGGCACAGAAGATTGGGGCATGTTAGTATGAGAAGAATATCTCATATTAACAAACTCAATCTGGTCAGAGGACTTCCTAATCTGAAGTTCAATTCAGATGCTCTGTGTGAAGCATGTCAGAAAGGCAACTTTGCAAAACCTTCTTTCAAATCTAAAAATGTTGTTTCTACCTCTAAGCCATTAGAACTTCTGCACATTGACTTATTTGGACCAGTTAAAACTGCTTCAGTCAGTGGCAAGAAGTATGGGTTAGTAATCGTAGATGACTATAGTAGATGGACATGGGTAAAGTTCTTAAGACACAAGGACGAGTCACACTCTGTGTTTGTTACCTTCTGTAACCAAGTTCAGAATGAAAAGGATCTTAGAATCATTAAAGTCAGAAGTGATCATGGTGGAGAGTTTGAAAACAAAGATTTTGAGTCATTCTTTAATGACAGAGGCATTCTGCATGATTTCTCTTGTCCTAGAACTCCCCAACAAAATGGAGTTGTAGAACGAAAGAACAGAACATTGCAAGAAATGGCCAGAACCATGATCAATGAGACAAATGTTGCTAAGATCTTCTGGGCAGAGGCAATAAACACAGCGTGCTACATTCAGAATAGAATCTCAATAAGACCTATTCTGGAAAAGACTCCATATGAATTGTGGAAGAACAGAAAGCCCAATATTTCATATTTTCATCCATTTGGATGTACTTGTTTTATGTTAAATACAAAAAATTATTTGAACAAGTTTGACTCTAAAGCACAGAAGTGTATTATGTTAGGATACTCTGAACGCTCAAGAGGGTACAGCGTATACAATACAGAAACACAGATTATGGAAGAATCAATCAGTGTTCATTTTGATGATAAGCTTGACTCTAAAAAGTCAAAGCAGAATGAAGTTTTTGCAGGTATGGAAATTGAATTTACAGGTTCTGAAGATAAGTCATCAGAAGCTCTCAACACAGACACTCGTTCAACATCTGAAAGGAGCACTGCTAGCAATCCTACAACAGCTGCTGATCAACCTCAGAAGAGACTACCCAGAAGCAGCTTGGATCACCCAGAAGAAACTATCTTAGGAAGAAAGGAAGATCCAATCAGAACAAGAGCCAACTTCAGAAACTCTGAAGAATCCCTCATGGGACTTGTGTCTCTGATTGAACCTTCTTCTATTGATGAAGCACTTCTGGACAACGACTGGATTCTAGCAATGCAAGAAGAGCTGAATCAATTCACCAGAAATGACGTATGTGATCTTGTTCCCAGACCAAAAGGATTCAACGTCATTGGAACAAGATGGGTGTTCAGAAACAAGCTAAATGAACAAGGTGAAGTTATCATAAACAAAGCATGACTGGTAGCACAAGGTTATAGTCAGCAAGAGGGGATAGACTATACAGAAACCTTTGCGCCAGTCGCCAGGTTAGAATCTATCAGACTTTTAATTTCATTTGCTATTAATAGAGGCATCACTCTGTATCAGATGGATCTCAAGAGTGCATTCTTAAATGGTTATATAGAAGAAGAGGTTTATGTGCACCAACCCCCTGGTTTTGAAAGTACAAAACATCCAGAACATGTTTTCAAACTAAAGAAGTCACTATATGGTCTGAAACAAGCTCCCAGAGCTTGGTATGAAAGACTAAGTAACTTTCTGTTAGAAAATGAATTCACCAGAGGGAAGGTGGACACTACCTTATTTTGTAAGTCAGTTAAGAATGACATCTTAGTTTGTCAAATTTATGTTGATGATATTATTTTTGGATCTACTAATCCTTCTCTTGGAAGAAAAATTGCTAAGTGTATGCAGGCAGAATTTGAGATGAGCCTCATGGGGGAACTGAAATTCTTTCTAGGAATTCAGATCAATCAAACTCCAGAGGGAACTTACATTCATCAGAGCAAATATGTCAGAGATCTTCTGAAGAAATTTGACCTCTCAGAATGTAAGCCATCAAAGATTCCAATGCATCCCACGTGCATTCTGGAAAGAGAAGAGGTAAGCAAAAAGGTAGAACAGAAGGTCTACAGAGGTATGATTGGTTCTCTCCTTTATCTGACAGCTTCAAGGCTTGATATCTTATTCAGTGTATGTATTTGTGCTAGATTCCAATCAGATCCTAGAGAATCTCACTTAACAGCTGTTAAGCGAATTTTCAAGTATCTGAAAGATACTACTAATATGGGTTTATTTTATAGAAAATCTAGTGATTACAGCTTAGTAGGCTACTGCGATGCTGATTTTGCTGGAGACAGAGTAGAGCGTAAAAGTACTTCTGGAAGCTGCCAGTTTCTGGGAGAAAATCTGATCTCTTGGTCCAGCAAAAGGCAATCCACAATTGTGCTATCAACAGCAGAAGCTGAGTACATAGCAGCAGCAGGATGTAGCACACAAATGCTCTGGATGAAAAGTCAGCTTGAAGACTTCCAAATTTTTGAGAGTAATATCCCTATACTCTGTGACAATACTTCTGCTATTTGCTTAAGTAATAATCCCATTTTACATTCCAGGGCTAAGCATATAGAAATAAAACATCACTTCATTATGGACTATATTCAGAAAGGAATTTTGAACTTAAAATTTATTGATACAGACCATCAATGGGCTGATATCTTCACTAAACCTCTTTCTGAAGATAGGTTCAATTTCATTCTGAAACATCTCAGCATGAAACTCTGCCCAGAGTGAAAATGTTTTAATTTTATATATTAACCTTCAGAATGTATTTGTTTTACTGTGACCTTCTGATCAATCTCCTTTCAGAAAGATAGACATGCAGATTTCATCTGATTCTATTCTTAAAGATCTGAGCGTATCAACTCAAGGATAGACGTGCTGCTCACTAAATCAAACAAGTGTCATCCAATCATCAGCAAATCTCTGAAGCAGAACGCGTGCACGCTTCTGAGAAGGCAAAACGCTGATTGGGTGCATTGAGACGCATGTCTGGTAACCGTTTCAAGTATCTTTCTCAAATCCCCCAAAATCAGCAAGCATTAAATGCACGTAATCATGTTTTAAAATGTAATCATGAATTATTTCTCTTTCTTGAAACCGTTTACGCTTTCAAAACATATTTTGAAATCTATTTAAGCACATTAACATCTCACATTAACAATCTTACACATATTTTCTGCATTTTCCTTGTGTGTTCATCTCTCTCAAAAGAAACCCTTTTTTTTTAAGTTTTCTCAGAAAACCCTAAGTGTGAACATGGCAACCTCCAGCAATGTTTCTGCAGGTTCTCAGAAGGAGGCTTCATCTGAACAATACCAAGTTCCCTTCAGAACACTCCTTACACCAGTGAAGAATTTGGAAGTGTTGTCTGAACTAATTGTTGATTTCTCCAGTCTGAAAGAAAATGGATTCGATTTGACAGAAGAAGTTAGGGCACAGGGATGGGAGAGATATTTTGATAGGTTGGTGGGACCAACATTCCCAGTCTTTGTCAAGGAGTTCTGGATTCATGCGTACTCATCAACACATCAAGTTACCTCCTACATAATGGGAAAGAAGATTATGATCACTGAGGATCACATTGCAAGATTGATTGGGTACAGTGGTGGTGGTATCCGCTGTATCGACATGGCTGAAAGATGCTCTGACGTTGCTGTCATTGCAAGGTAGATTTTCACCCATGGGGTTCCCAGCAGCAAAATCAGAGACTTAAAGGATCAGCACAGAGTATGGGCGAAGATTATTCTGGGGTGCTTTAATCACAGGAAGCCAACAAGCTCTCCTGATTATATTAACATAGATCAGCAGTTTCTGATCTATTTTATTAATGAGAAGGTAAAGATTAACTTGACTCATCTTCTGTTTAATCACCTCAGGACCAGCGTCAAGGAGGCAAGGGAAGAAGAAAGGACAAAAAGGGATTGGATACCCTTTGGTAGGTTAATATAAGATATTCTGACTGAGAATAGGCTGATAGAGCACCTTACAGAAGCTCAAGAATTAAGTTCTATTGAACCTACTGTTGGCAAGCCTCTGAACACCAAGAATCTGAAGAAAATGAAACTGATAGAGAATATCAGAAAGGATCCCAGCGTTACTCCTCTTGCTGACATCACCAGCAGAAGAGTCCCTCTGGACGACTTTCCACTATTTTCTGAGATTGAATCAAAACCAGTAGTGGTTCTCAGATACTTGGACGCTTGCAAGGCTGATGGTATAGATCCCAAACTGAATATTAAAGATCTGCACCAACAACATCCAGAAGTTACTGTGAAGAAGACGAAGAAAAGAAAGGCCACTTCAGAAGGACCATCCCAGCAGACACCTAAGAAGATAGGTAATCTATCTGCTGCTAATGTTTTAAATTCTTCTGCTATTCCAACATCAATCCCAACCCCAGCTTCTCATGAACTTCCACTCCCCATACCAAATATTGATGAAACCGAACCAGAAGATGACCTTTCTGCGTCACTGACTCTCAGGAGATCCCTTACCAAATCCCAAACTCCAAAACCCACAACATCAACAGAGTCAGAACTTGACAAAGTTCTGTCTGAAATTGATCAACGTGTTTCCGCTCACCTCTCAGAAAATCCAAACACTCAACCAGAGATTGTCCACTCTCCTCAACCAGAACATACTCTCTCACCCATACCAGAAGAACCAAAAATTCCACAACAACCAGAAATTCCACCTCCTTCTCCATAACCAGCAATTCCTCCTCCCTTTCCTCAACAAGAACCTCATCCACCTTCACCTCAACCATCACCTCTACAACCTGAGTCTCATCACTCTGAAACTCCACAACCTGAACCTCATTCTCCTCAATCCTCTGAGCCACAACCCTTGGCAATTCAGCTTCCATGTGGTACAACTATAAACATACCCCAGTTGCCATCCTCGCCAGAAACTACCCCTCCAAACACTCCAAACAGTCCAATTATCATCTCTGATTCTCCCACTCCATCTCCCAAACAAACTACTGAAGACCACAGCAGGACCTTCATAGATTTAACAATCCTTGACCGTCTTGCTGACCTTAAAAACAAAATAGCCATTCCCAAACCAAAACAGCTAGATGTTGGCTCTGGCATTGTGAACTTTGAAACAGGCTTGCAGCAGTGGATTGCTTCTCTAAAGCAAGTTTTCCCTGGAATGATTGATCTTGCTGCCTCAGACCAACTCTGGACACGTTTCAGAATGTGGGTACACGCTGAAGCCCTCAAATTGCAAGACATCGATTATGAGCAGGCACAACAGAACTTCAGCAAGCTGCTGAAGGAAGTTGGAAGTCAGCTGCTGAAGGAAGAAGTGCTCCTTCTGGATAGTGAGCCATGGTCTGAGAAGCGTCCAGCTTCAAAAGTGCGGCCAGAAGAGGATCAGACAACTCAAGCTGAAGGGGTTAGTCAAGCTGAAGATGTTGCAGAAAGCTCTCAAAAGCTTCCTACTTCTGACGTTTCTCAAGCTGCCTTGGACAGGCAGACTCTGGAAGAGATGAAGCTGAATGATATTCTTCTGCAGCAAAGAATGGATGAAAATGATCAGAAGATGAAGGAAAGGATGGATGTGTAAGACATCAAGATAGATACAGTAGTCAGCATGGTGCACAAGCAGAATGAAACTGCTGATCAGATTAAGACAATGCTGGAGACTCTGTTCACACACTTTCCGCCCCAACCTTAGTTTTTCATTCATGATATTTTCATTGTTTTCTTTGCATATCATCTGTACTGTTTGTCTGGCTCTGAATTTAATATAACAAGTTTTTCTGCTCTGATCGTTTTTAGCTTATATCACTTACACTTTTTGATTGCTGACAAAAAGGGGGAGAACAAGAATGATATTTTTCAATAACGGATTACTGAGACAAAAAGTCTCAAACATTCTATATACTTGAATGTTTATTTTCTATTTTTGCATAAGTATACAGGTACAAGAAGTTAATCATCTCTGATACTCTGAAGCTCTGATATTCTGATCTGAAGCTCTGATATTCTGATGTTCAAAGAAAGGAAATAAAGATTTGATCCTGAAGAACTCTTGGAATTAAAAAGGGAAGTAATAAATTCAGGGGGAGTATCTCCGATCTAAACTCTGATATCTCTTTATCCCTTATCTTTGATAACTTCCTAATTAATTCTGATACAACTTATTATTTAGTTATCTCTGATACTTTTCATGCTAATTTTCAATTAAAAAATATCTAGTTTTTGTCATCATCAAAAAGGGGGAGATTGTTAGAACAAAGTTTGAATCTACTACCCTAAGTTTAAGTTTTGATGATAACAAAATGCTAAGATACATTAACTGTATGATTCATGTAAGACACATATGCTATCTAAAAATTACATTCTGTTTTACAGAAACTCTGATGGGTATCAGCAAGAGAACATCATCATCAGCATCAGAAAATTGGATATCAACATCAGCATCAGAAGATGTTATATCAGATACCAGAATCAGAATATCAACTTGCGCTTATGCTGAAGCTTGATGAACAGATCTGCGCTTAACCATCTGAACTCTGATAAAGACAACAACAGTTCATCAGCACCTAAGCAGCGTCAGAATGAGACAAAGCCATAACACGCGTAAGTGGCAACGGTACTGTGCATTCAAGATGATTTATTACCAACGACATCATTCGAGACAAGATCTGGTTAATAAGGAAAGAATGTTATTGGCATTGAAACAGAATTACTACTCCAACGTACACTATTTCCAATGCTATATAAACAAGTCAATAAAGATTGAATTGGCTAATACTCTACAACAACCTACACGCCAAAAGCTATTCATCATCTTCCTCACTCTCAGTTTGCTAAAAAGCTATCAAATTCTTTACTCAATTATTTTAGCAATCTAGTTCTCTTAAGCTTAATTTGTGTAGTATCACAGTTGTGATAAACAGTTTTTGTAGAAAACATTCACACACCTAGATTTCAATTCTTTGTAAGAAAGTATTTCCTTGAGAAACCGGTTTGTGGTTTGACTCAAGAAGGCTTTAGCAGTTGTTAAAGCAGATTGTAATATTGAGTTGAATCTAGTGGATTAAGACCTCGTTGGAGAGAGGCGAAATCACCTTGACGGGTGGACTGGAGTAGTTTGAGATCAAACGAACCAGGATAAAAATATCGTGTTGATTGCAATTGATTTCCAGTTTTTACAATTCAACTCCCCTTCTTGTGTTTTTCACTTCTTCAAACACCAATGGATATCTGAATGTTTAAGCGTCCTTAACCTTTGTGACCACCTCAAACCTTTCTCATTCTTTAAGACTGATTGGGGAAGATGAGAAATAAACCATCTTGCCAAGATAGGAGTGAAACATATAAGAACACCTCTTTCCCTCATTGTACGAGTGTGAAAAGAGTGTAAGATATCCCCAAGCAATGTAGGCACCGGGTTGCGAGACATGAAGATTTTGACAGCGCTCACATCTATGAGTTGGTCAGGATTGGGGAACAAGACCATCCCGTAGATGAGAAGAGCTACAATCTCCTCAAAAGCTTGCAAGTCTAAATAATTCCAACAACTTTGGGCTTTCTCAAACAGAAACTTTGCCAAGAAGCCTTTGACACCACTTCTAGTTTCCCAATGAGTCGTGACATCAGATGAGTGAAAGTGCAGGGCTTGAGCAATCTCTTATGGCTTTGGATCTCTTTCCTTACCGTTGAAAGGTAGTTGATTGAGAATAGGAATCCTTAAGAGTTAATAGAATTCTTCCAAAGTAGGCACAAGTTGATAGTCAGGAAATGTGAAGCAACGATGCAAAGGGTCAAAGAATTGGAAGAGAAGTTTCATCATATTCTCCTCTGTGTTGGAGATGACCAAGTTGAGTAGACGACCATGCCTCTCGGTGAATGGAGAGTTCTCAGGGATCCTTAAAGCTAGCTCCTTAAGTTGTGGAGGAATTCTTACAAGGTTGATTTGGATAGTTTTCCTACGAAGTGAATCCATATCCTAAAAAACAAGAACAAAGATGAATCTCCAAAATCCTTGAAATGGTTAGTGAATGCATATGATGTTCATGATGTCCATGATGTTATGCACAAGTATATATGTACAAGAAAATCAAGCAAGTTCTTAGTTTAGGCTTGCATGGGGTTTCATAGGTAAGTACCCTCTTGAAGTTTAGTTGGTTCAACCTGTCCTAAAAATAGTAATTGGGTTCTAAGGAGTTCAATATCACTGGATTGTTTCCTTGTTCATTGTTTCATCTCAAGCCTCTTTAATGGCGACTGAAATATCCCAAGAAACCAAACCTCAATGAGTGTAGTATCGAGTATCTACCAACTTCGGACTGCACCAAAGTCGGTCATCTCACTACATCCTAAAAGGCCATGTTGGTCATGTAAAGGGTTCTAGAAGTTCATTAGTGCTTCATGACATCACTCAGTAGCCCCGTATTCTCTTTGATTGACTCAAAGGCTACTGGTACCCACAAATATGTCACACTAACATAGCTATTGCTTAGACCATGTCGGTATACCCCGCACAATTTCCACAACGTATTTCTATTTACCTATAATGTTTCCCAAATCCGGGTAGAGGATTCAAACCCAAACAAAGAACCATAATGTAAAGCAAACCAGTCAAACAATGTAAGCAAATAAATGTGATCTAAACCCTAAGGTAACCCCACTTTAAAAATTAGTCCCCAACAGAGTCGCCAGTTCTGTGGTACGGTGGGAGAACTGACTTGAGGTTTTGCGTTTTATCGCAAATGTTGCAGTTTAGCAAGAGTCGCCATGACTTTTCTTTTATCCAAAAGGAAAGGTGAAAAAGCACGGGAAATACCTTTGAGATGTTTTCTTGAGTTCGGGGGGTAGATTATGAAAAGGGAAGGTGCTAGCACCCTTTTCATCCATGGTTTTCCATGGGCTCTTAGTTACTTGCTTTAGATCACTTGCTTTGGTTTGTTTGAAATGGTGTTTGATATGGTTTTGAAAATATTTTGTAAAAAGAGGCCATTCGTTTAGGCAATCTTTGTAATGATTCTCGTTCGTAAGAATGTATACAAAGACGTTTGTCTTTTGAAAATGTTTTTTATTGTTCGTAAGATGTTTTTGAAATGTGTGATGTATTTGTTTTGAAAATAGCAAAGATTGTTTGTTTGAAATGGAGCAAGTAACTAGAAGCTATCTACCTACTCACATGTCTTTCTTATGTATTTTCCATTCCTTTGACATTGTTGTCTTACCATTTATTTGGTAAGCAACCCTATCTTTGGATGTAAACGGGACGGGCGTGAGTCATCGTATAACCATGATTAGCAATTTTGCAAAGTATCTTAGTATTTTTGAGGGACTAAGATCATTTTTGTAAGGCAACTTTGAATAGCGTCATCGAGGGACTATGATCATTTGGTTTTGTTTGTTTTACCAAGATACTTTGCATGTGTAACATGGCTATTTTTGTACAAGGAAACCAAGTGGAGAAACCCTAAGGGTGTTTGTGTGCAAGTGTGTTTGATTGCATGCATGATTTTATCTTGAATTAGGATTTTCTATTTCATTGATTTTATCTTGCCATACATGTCCTAATTTCTAGCATTTACATTTGAAAGCAATTAAAAATGCGAAAATGTAAAATCCTACGCTATTACAATATTTAAGGGGTAGGGGATACACACTTATGAATGGGGAATCCAGCGAGAAAAATAAAGAAATATAACAAGGGGAAGAAAAAAAGAAAGAAGGAGGGGGTCGGCGCGCTGCTGAGAGGAAGTCAGGAGTTCTGACCCTGGCCTGCTGCAAAATATCAACCTGTTAGTGAAAATGTATGGGTCAGAACTTTTGACCCTGGTGCGCTACAAAACAGAAACCTGTTAGTGTTGAGGTCAGAAGTTCTAACCCAAGTGCACTGCAAAACAAAAATTTGTTAGTGGGAGGGGGGTCAGAAGTTCTGACCCTGCTGGGAACACAATAATTTTTAGAAGTTCTGATATTACTGATAATAAGACAGGCCTCAAAAGTGTTGGCGTCAAAGTCAGAGCTTGGCTTCCCCCTGTGCTAATCAGAACATCTGCAGTTTGATTATTTTTCCACAAAACAGAAGGCATGCTGTGATCGGTGGATCTGGAACTGACTGTTTAACGCTGGTTCGGGAAATGTCGCGGAAGCAAGAGTCGCCACCGTCTTTTATTTTCTCCAACAAGGAAAGGACAAAAGCACAGAAAAATTCCTTATAGAGATTTCTCTCTCGGTTCGGGAGGTAGATTTATAGAAAGGGAAGGTGTTAGCACCCTTTCTATCCATGGTTATCCATGGGCTCTTAGATACTTTCTCATTTGTGTTTTCAAAAGGTTTGTTTGCTTTTCAACTGTGGGTTTTAAAAAAAGTTTCTTGGAAAATTTCAGTTCGACTCTTGTATCAGTCCTCAAGAGTGTTTGAAAAGTTGCTTTCGAAAGCTTTTTGAAAAGTGTCGGTGTGAAAAGATTTTTGTTTTGAAATTAGAGCAAGTATCTATGAGTTCTCTACCTACCCTAAGGAATTCGTCTGTGTAAATGTCCTTAAAGTAGTGCCATCCCACCATTGAGAGGTAGGTAGCACCACCATTGGAGGTGTTCGGGTCAATTCGAGGGTTCGGGACATGATGATCACCGGAGCAATAGGAAGACACCTTAGAAGCTACCCTCATGCCATGTTCATGGACATGAGGACTTACTAAAACATCCTCTACTCGACGACCACCTTTCGAGGGGCAAGGCAACAGTGAGGCGTACCCTAGGGGTGGTGTGTGATTTGTGTGTCGTTTTCAGATATTTTTGTCTTGTCATGCATTGGTGATCTACGCTTGTTTTTATGTTTGGCATTCATTCTTTCACGTGAGTTATTAGCAGTTAAAAAGATGCGGAATTAAAAGTCCTACGCTATTACAAAGGCGCGGGTCTACATCGCCAAATTAATCCAAGACCCGATTTGAAATAAAAATAAAAATGCGGAAAATAAATGTCTAATGAATCTATTACACGGCTTTGGGATAAATACATTATATTCACAAAACAGAAATAAAGTAAAATGCGAGAAGAGGTAAAGTCGGGAATGCGAGGGCGTTGGACCCTTTTAAGGAAATTAAATTACGATTAATAAATTAATTAAGTTAAATGAGGAAAGGAAATTATTTTTGAGTTTTTTGTATTTATGGATTTTAGTAAGAAAATTAAATAAAATTAAAAAGAAAAGTTAATTAACCCTAATTCTAAATTGTTTTTAATTTATTAAGAAAATGTTTAAATTAGACCTAGTTTAAATTAATTATTTACATGGCAATTTATTTACAAAATAAATAATTAATTATTAATAATGGTAAAAGAAAAGAAAAAGAATAAAAAAGTATTTAAAACCCTAATTCTACATTTTTTAGTTTATTACAAAAAATATTAAAATTAAACCTAGAATTAACTAAATTAATGGTTAAATTTATTTACAAAAAAAAACATTTAAATAAAATATATTTTTTATTTTTATAGTTTCTGATTTTTTTTGGTATTTTTATGTTAAAGAAAAAAAATTAATTTAAAGAATTAAACTAAAACTAAATAAAACAAATAAAATAGAAAAAATAAAGAGAATGAAAAATGCAAACCAATAGGGGGTGTTGACCCCAATTTGGAGGTTATGTTGTGAGCAATTAGGCCCAATTATTGGAGGCCTCTTTTGACTTTTTTGGCCACGTGCATATGCGTTGACTGGGGTGTTCCCTGGACCTCCCATTCTGACCTTCAGATGCATCTTCCAGGACACTTGGCAAGCTTCCGTAATGGGTGTATGGTGAACCCCTGGGCGTACACTGCATGGAATCACATTAAAACAAAATGCATTGAGAAATATGGGGGACCTGGGAATCGAACCCAGGTCCCAATGCTTTTGTGATAACGCAGCTACCAATTGCGCCATTTGCTTTCTTTGTCATTATAGTGGAAGATAAATAATATATAAAACAAACCACGCTAATGATGTTAATACAAAAAGCGTGCTGAAACTTGAATGGTCCAACCATGATAGGACACGCCAGCTTCTTCTCTGTTGCACCTGTAATCAGAAAAGAGATAGCGGGGGTTTTAAACCCCCACTAAATATGCCCTGTGAAAAATAGCGATTACGCCATGGTTGCTCATAAATTGAGCGCGACTAGTAGTTCTGAACCGTGTGAAGCTTCTGAATCTAATGGCCTAAGTCTTGTGTCTCAATTTTACTGGACAAGAGAAACCCCAATTTTACAGTTTTGAAACCCTAGCGAGCTTCAATGGTGGATTCATATATATGGCACGAAAACTCAATTGAATTGCATGGTTAGCTTCAGAATGATTAGACTAATACAAATCAAGCGTTAGAAATCAAAAACATGGCATGAATTATGAAACACGATTATGCAAAAAGTATGAGGAAATTTGACTTCTATATACCAATTCTTGATGCTAGAAGCGTGGAAAAGGATTCAGTTAGGTTCCTTGAAGCCTTGGCAAGCTATTGGTGTGATTATTTCACTTTGAATTGCACTCTATGAGTGTTTTCAGTTTTGAACTTTTTTACAAAAAATTGCAAAGTGTGTATATGATATGAGGCGCAGCTTCAAGGTTCCTGTGACTAGGGTTATCATCTGCTTATGTATGCCAATGGATTAGGGTAGAAATTTGAGTCAAAAAGCCTTTGCATTGATGTATCAAATATTTGATTTTCAATGAATATTTTTTCAATCTTTTTCATGTCTTTTGATACCAATCATGGCCAAATCTTTCCTTTTTTGATGTGCACGAGATCTTGAGGTTTTGATGAGTGATTATACTGCATAAAAAGATTCAAACACATTTGTTTAGTATTTTTTTCATATTTTATTTAATTAAATGAATTAATGGTGATTAAAAATTCAAATAAATAATAAAAATGATGAAATAAATCCCCTTTGGGTCAAATGGTCGTGCATAGCCTTTGGATAATGATTCTTGGAAGAAAATGTGGCCCATTAGCAATTTTGAGGCATTTGAAGCAAAGTTAACTTTTCAAAAATCCCAAACATTTCCCAACTTCCACAAGGCATATCTTGCTCAATTTTTAAGCTTTGATCATCTTCTTGGACATTTTGGAAAGGTATTGAAGTCCTCTAACCAATGCCTTTGGTCCCATGTCATTTTGATTTACCAATATCAAGTTATGGTCTTTTACTTAAAGTGCCTTTTCGTTGACTTTTGAAAATGACCTATAATGTTGAAATTGATAACTTTTTGTGAGAGCATTTCTTGGACTTGAAGTGTGAAGAGGAGTTGTAGGAAATGTCTTTCTATTCAAAATGAGCTTTGGATGGAATTTTTCTGATAAACCATGTGGAAGTTATGCCTTGGTCAAGTTACAGTTGACTTTTTCAACTGTCCAGATATGGAAACTTTTGCATCTTGAGACTTTTTGAGCCATGCCTTGAAAATCATGATCAAGAATTGATCAAATGATGTTTGTGGCTTCAAAATAAGATGTTTACCAAAAATTTGAACTTTTGACTGTCAAATGACCATTTTGCCCCTGCAGTTGACTGTTGAGCAATTAGGGTTTTTGACTGTGCAATTTTGTGCTGTAAGTCTTGAAACTTGGCATGAGGATGCTTGACCATGTTTGTAGGTATGTGGGATTTTATTGGACCCTTGGAAACTTCAATTTCTTTTCCAGAACCAAAACCCTAGTTTTTGACTGTTAGGAGGCCCTTGAACTGTGCAACCCTTGGGGAGATTTTGAAGCATGCTCTTTGCAAATCTTGAAGAATATGGGAGGGCAAATTTTGGGGTACAACAGTTGCCCCTGTTCAATCTTCTTAGACCTGAGGATGTAGATTGGCTGACGTGCCTTTTGTAATCCGAAGGTGGAAGATGATTGAACACTAGAGTGCCCAGAAATTTGCGCTCACATGTTGGCAGTGTGATGGTAGGAATGGGCTTATAGATGCCATTTTGGAGATTGATGGATAGGATGATGGGCTTATAGATGCCATGCTAAGAGATGATGGAAGGTGGATGGGCTTATAGATGCCATCTGGTTATCGATCGCATAAGAGATTCCTTAGCGAGAACTTGCGTACCTGAAAAAGAAAGATGATTACCTGGCCTGTTACAGGAGCTGGTCTTCAAACTCTTTGTATAGATGCACCCTGACTGGTTACAGGAATTGAATCTGGAGCTTCAAAAGGTGATGAATGAACCAGGGATGGTTACTACCTTAACGGGACGGTGAGAGAACCTTGGATGATTACTACCTCAACAGGAACGCTGAGAGAACCTTGAACGATTACTACCTCAACAGGAACGCTGAGAGAATCTTGGAGCGATTACTACCTCAATCAGTAACGATGAGAGAATCTGGGGTGATTACTACCTCAACAGTAACGCGGAGAGAATCATGGGCGACTTCAACCTCAACAGTAACGCTGAGAGAATCTTGGGCGACTTCAACCTCAACAGTAACGCTGAGAGAATCTTGGGCGACTTCAACCTCAAAAGTAACGCTGAGAGAATCTTGGGCGACTTCAACCTCAACAGTAACGCTGAGAGAATCTTGGGCGACTTCAACCTCAACAGTAACGCTGAGAGAATCTTGGGCGACTTCAACCTCAACAGTAACGCTGAGAGAATCTTGGGCGACTTCAACCTCAACAGTAACGCTGAGAGAATCTTGGGCGACTTCAACCTCAACAGTAACGCTGAGAGAATCTTGGGCGACTTCAACCTCAACAGTAATGCTGAGAGAATCTTGGGCGACTTCAACCTCAACAGTAACACTGAGAGAATCTTAGGCGACTTCAACCTCAACAGTAACGCTGAGAGAATCTTGGGCGACTTCAACCTCAACAGTAACGCTGAGAGAATCTTGGATGTCTTCTACTGAGTCTTCATCAGTAAAATCTTTTAGGGATTGATTTAACTGGACTAGAGAAGGCCTTTGACTGGATAAGAAACAGGAAAATCTTAGGGTCAATTTAACTGAACCAGTCTAGGTCTTGGAATCTTCAACTGGATAAGAAACAGGAAAATCTTAGGGTCGATCTGACTGAACCAGAGAAGGCCTTTGACTAGATAAGAAACAGGAAAATCTTAGGGTCGATTTAACTGAACCATACTAGGTCTTGGAATCTTCAACTGGATAAGAAACAGGGAGATCTTAGGGTCGATCTGACTGAACCAGAGAAGGCCTTTGGCTGGATAAGAAACAGGAAAATCTTAGGGTCGATTTAACTGAACCAGGCAAGGTCTTGGAATCTTCAACTGGATAAGAAACAGGGAGATCTTAGGGTCGATCTGACTGAACCAGAGAAGGCCTTTGGCTGGATAAGAAACGGGAAAATCTTAGGGTCGATTTAACTGAACCAGGCAAGGTCTTGGAATCTTCAACTGGATAAGAAACAGGGAGATCTTAGGGTCGATCTGACTGAACCAGAGAAGGCCTTTGGCTGGATAAGAAACAGGAAAATCTTAGGGTCGATTTAACTGAACCAGGCAAGGTCTTGAAATGTAGCTGAGAACTTAACTGGATCTTTCCTGAAAGGTAAAGGTCAGTCATATGCAATGCGTGATATGGATCAAGCAATGATGTTCTCAACATAAATGAGATTTGTAAGATATGATGCGTATATGCATGCTATAATGTATGGAAATGCGATGTTTATGAACGTATGTTTTTGTCTAGGAAAATGAATCCTTGACGGGTGCCGGGAAGTCACTCCTGGGCTGATGTTGCAGAATAGATCTTTGCTTCCGCTGGGGATGATAGTTGCAAGAATACCGGTAGGAGAAGATAACTCCGTTGGGGAATAAACTTGGCAGATGGATTACTCTTGCGGGGCGAAAAGTACTCTAGTGATCTTGCTGGGGAGCAATACTCTGTGGGGAGAGAGGTACTTTTGCTGAGATATTGATGATAACTTCGCTGGGGGTACCGTTGTTAGGTTGGAAGTGTTAATAGACTTCGCTGGGGATAAGAAGACTTCGTCGGGGACGATCTTTCCGTGGCTTTTAGCTGAGGATAACCCAGTTATATCCCGGTAGGGAAATAACCTTTGAATAAAGCCGGGGGACGCGTTCGTGCTCTCCGGGGGAGAAGCTTCCAGAATCTACTGGGGATAAGCTTTAAGACCTGCTGGGGATATGGATTCCACTTTCCTGGGGAAACTGGATTGGACTCTCCTGGGGAAGTTTTGAACTGTATTGGGGAAGTGACTCCATTGAATGTTTGATATACCGCCGGGGAACAATCTTTAGGTCAAGGCTGTCGGGGATGCTTGTTAAGAATATCCGTATATTGATGGGGAATGTTTAGATCTGCTGGAGAATACTCAGCTTCCTTAAGGTTGATAGCATAGCTCTGCTTGGGGAGAGTGTGTTGACTTGCTGGCCCACTCTCTGGGGAATTAAGATGTACTGGTTATGTTCTTCAGCCGAACTTACCTTGGTACCTTGGCGGTCAGAGCAATTAGATCGTTTGGACAACTCCTCCTTGCCCCTGTTTCTGATGTGGGAGAGGAAAACCTGTGAGGTGCTGATAGTTGTTGATGGACAAACCTTCTTCTGGTAGGCAGGTGACAAGATGATAGGACGTAGTCGTACGCTTTGATCCCTAACTTTTGCCTGGACTGCCCTTTCGGGTTTTCAGCCCACCGGGATACCCATTTTTGCCCAAGCCGCCTTTTCAGGTTTTCGACTTGCCGGGTGTACAGATTTTTTCATTTCATCCCTTATTTTTGCCCGAACCCTTTTGGTTCGCCGGGAAGCCTTTTTTTTTGCCTAGGTGTGTCAACCTAGCGGGTCTTGGATTTTGCGTAGTATTTTTTCGACTATGTCCATGCTCTCAGAACGTAGGGAATTGCCCCTGTTAGAAGTGTTTTACCAGAAGATGTTTGATCAGGCAAGATTCGTTGCTAGAATGCCCCAAGTGACTCAGGTGGAGATTTGTCCCAAGCTATTTGGCATTTGAGAGATTCTCTGAATCTTGATTGGACTGCCCCAGATAATAGACCATGATCATATCATGCCCCTTGATTGGAAGTGCTTCTGTTCATTAGGCATTCGTCGTGCGAATTTCTATGCTGTTCAAACAAAAAGTCATATGCAAACAAAGTTATGTTAAAAATGCAAAGCTTATGTCTGTCTTGAAGATTTTGAAAATGCATTCTTTTTCATAAAACAAGTGATTGTTTGTAAAACGTGATGTCAACTCTGTATTTACCGTAGGCCTTAAGGAGTCAGGATACCTTTCGTAATAGTATGCTTTCGAACTAAACCATGCTTCAGCTAGGACTTTTTAAGGGTTATAGCATGGCCTGGCTCATGGTTTAAGAAAAAAAGGATAAAGGCTCAAATTATTTGTACCCACCCGCTCTTCGTGATGTTCTTCAAACCTAAGCTCAATTGATCGTGCGTTAGACCTTGTTTGAGTCTTTGCTCTGATTTTCCGGTGATGATTCGGATGTCGATAACTTATTTTGAATAGGCAGTCATCTTTTGTCGAGGGTTTGTATGACCTCTTTCTTTTTTTATATTTTTGTTATCCCTTTTTTTTGCCTGAGCTATTCTTTTGTGATTACAGTCAGCAGGATTCCCCAGTTTTGTAAGTCTCCTTCCTTGGTTTTGACTTAATGGGTTCTTATTTTTGAGATGTAATGACTGCCTATCCTTATGATTATTCGGAACCATCACTGTCTTTTCCTTTGTAAGGACTTCTTTGGTGCCATTCGTTGTGCACTTGGATCAACTGAGAGAACTACCCTGCCCCAGGTTATGATAAAGGGTTTTAATTTTCGAAAAGAAAAACTCCTACTTCTTTGGCTCAGAGGGGTTGACGAGGTATTATCATCCTTATAACTCCAGTGTTTAGGGATTGAAACAATGCATGTACCTCATCAGCGGGATCTGTTCAAAAGCATACTGTAAATGTCATGGTATCGTTTTCGTCATCCTCCCTCAAGAGGCTTAGAATTATTAATCGAGTGTTGATCATCAGAAAAAATATGAAAATAATTTGCATATAGTGAATACGAATATATTGCTTCAAAACAGACATATGCGATGCATTAATGAAATAACAACGTTTAACATGAGTAAATGTTTGAACAAAAGAAAATTATAACTTGAAAATCCTAATGAACAAAAGTATTTTCATCTCAGGGCTTGTTACTTCAAGTGGTGAGCCTTGGAGGGATGGTAGAAAAACTCAGCTTGACCATCTTGTGTGAACTCCAATGCTCCTTTATCAATCAGGTCCTGGATCTTGTTCTTCAGAGCCCAACACTCATTTGTATCATGTCCTGGACTGGCAGAGTGGTAGGCACGCCTTTTATTGGGATGATAGGTAGGAGATGTTGTGTTGGGGTTCCGGGGATGGTCCCGTAATGTGATCAGATTCAATCTCAACAGGCGTTGTAAAGCTTGAAACAGTGACATGTTGAGCTGGGTGAATTGCCTCCTGGGCCTGTCTGGCTGAAGCTGGTGAGGTTGATGCTGAATTTGTGACACTGGAGCCATTTGAGGAGCTCTCCCCTTATTTCCTTGTCTCAAAGATGGTTGAATGACGACTAACTCTTTACCCTTAGACGTTTGCCCCAGTTGATTACCCCGAAGCAGTTGGTTGATGAGAACTCCGAGATCTTCTTGTCTTTGAGCTAAACCTTGAATGGCAGTCACCTGCCCCAGCATCTGGGCTTTCATTGCATCCATCTCAGCTTGCAGGTGTTTCAGCCGTTCATCCTCAGCACTGTTCCTGACCAAAGTCCCCATGAGAGGTACTCTCAACTCCTCTTGTCCCTTGGATAGATTCAGGAGGATTTCCCCGAACCGAGTCTCTTGAGCATGGAAGTCCTGGTTGTCTTGTTGGCAAGCCATTGCTGAAATAAACAGCGGAGAAGGTAAGTGACCTATAACAAGGGTACCTGTAATGCAATGATATGTATGATATGTATGCAATGTTTTCAAGGGCCTCGTAGGGTAAACAAAAAAATTGTTAGCATTTGAATTTGTAGCTTGATTGAAGGAACTCCGTATTGCTGAGAATCCTTCTTCAAGGGTCAAGGCTCACCATATCGAGTGGGTCATAGCCCCTGACAATCTTGGCTCAGGGAACCTTCTTCAAGTGTCAAAGCTCACCATATCAAGTGGGTCATAGCCTCTGACAACCTTGGCTAGAGGAAAATAAATCCCCTTTGCCCCTTGCTTAGACATTCTGGTTCATCATGACCTGCATCACAAGCCCTTGAGATCCTTGAAATGGGTTAGGATGTATGCAATGGTATGATGTTATGGTATGCATGGGGTAACGTAGGTAAACCCTGTTATGAGTCCCAATTAAGGACTGAAAACAAAACCTGCAAGAAAACCCAGTAAACCCTGTTATGAGTCTCAATTAGGGACTATAAACAGAACCTGCAAGAAAACTCAAGTGTCAGATAACAAGTAGTCAAGTTGGAAGGCACACAAGTCACACAAGAGAAGCCCTTAGAGTTTAGGCCAGCATGGGGTCTGGGTATTACCATCTTGAAGTTGGTGGGCTCAACCTGTCCTATTAGAAGTAACCGGGTTCTAAGGGTCCCAATATCACTGGATTGCTTTCATTGTTCATCGTTTCAATTTAGCCACTGAACTGGCGACCGAAATATTCCAGGAAAGCAACCCTCAATTGAGTGTAGTATCGAGTATCAACCAACCTCGGACTGCACCAAAGTCAGTTATCTCACTACCCTAAATAGGCCAAGATAGTTCAATTAAGGTTCCTAAGGTCAGTTGATGCTTCATGACACCACACGGAGGCCCCGTACTCTCCTTGACTGAACTCAAGGGTTACCGGTACACACCAAAGTGCCACATCAATGTAGCAGATTGTTTCAACCATGTCGGTATACCATGCACAGTTCCCTCACATCCTTGTTGCTACTTTCTAAGAAGGTATCTCCAGATCCGGGTTAGGATCTATAGAACTCCCAAGACAGTCCCACAATTTAAAGCAAACAAGTCAAAGCAATTGAAAACACAGTGATCTTAGTCCTAAGGTACACCTTACTTTAAAAGATATCCCCAGCAGAGTCGCCAGTTCTGTGATCGGTGGATCTGGAACTGACTGTTTAACGCTGGTTCGCGAAATGTCGCAGAAGCAAGAGTCGCCACCGTCTTTTATTTTCTCCAACAAGGAAAGGACAAAAGCATAGAAAAATTCCTTATAGAGATTGCTCTCTCGGTTCGGGAGGTAGATTTATAGAAAGGGAAGGTGTTAGCACCCTTTCTATCCATGGTTATCCATGGGCTCTTAGATACTTGCTCATTTGTGTTTTCAAAAGGTTTGTTTGCTTTTCAACTGTGGGTTTTAAAAAAAGTTTCTTGGAAAATTTCAGTTCGACTCTTGTATCAGTCCTCAAGAGTGTTTGAAAAGTTGCTTTCGAAAGCTTTTTAAAAAGTTTCGGTGTGAAAAGAGTTTTGTTTTGAAATTAGAGCAAGTATCTATGAGTTCTCTACCTACCCTAAGGAATTCGTCTGTGTAAATGTCCTTAAAGTAGTGCCATCCCACCATTGAGAGGTAGGTAGCACCACCATTGGAGGTGTTCGAGTCAATTTGAGGGTTCGGGACATGGTGATCACCGGAGCAATAGGAAGACGCCTTAGAAGCTACCCTCATGCCATGTTCATGGACATGAGGACTTACTAAAACATCCTCTACTCGACGACCACCTTTCTAGGGGCAAGGCAACAGTGAGGCGTACCGTAGGGGTGGTGTGTGATTTGTGTGTCGTTTTCAGATATTTTTGTCTTGTCATGCATTGGTGATCTACGCTTGTTTTTATGTTTGGCATTCATTCTTTCATGTGAGTTATTAGCAGTTAAAAAGATGCTGAATTAAAAGTCCTACGCTATTACAAAGGCGCGAGTCTACATCGCCAAATTAATCCAAGACCCGATTTGAAATAAAAATAAAAATGCGGAAAATAAATGTCTAATGAATCTATTACACGGCTTTGGGATAAATACATTATATTCACAAAACAGAAATAAAGTAAAATGCGAGAAGAGGTAAAGTCGGGAATGCGAGGGCGTTGGACCCTTTTAAGGAAATTAAATTACGATTAATAAATTAATTAAGTTAAATGAGGAAAGGAAATTATTTTTGAGTTTTTTGTATTTATGGATTTTAGTAAGAAAATTAAATAAAATTAAAAAGAAAAGTTAATTAACCCTAATTCTTAATTGTTTTTAATTTATTAAGAAAATGTTTAAATTAGACCTAGTTTAAATTAATTATTTACATGGCAATTTATTTACAAAATAAATAATTAATTATTAATAATGGTAAAAGAAAAGAAAAAGAATAAAAAAGTATTTAAAACCCTAATTCTACATTTTTTAGTTTATTACAAAAAATATTAAAATTAAACCTAGAATTAACTAAATTAATGGTTAAATTTATTTACAAAAAAAAACATTTAAATAAAATATATTTTTTATTTTTATAGTTTCTGATTTTTTTTGGTATTTTTATGTTAAAGAAAAAAAATTAATTTAAAGAATTAAACTAAAACTAAATAAAACAAATAAAATAGAAAAAATAAAGAGAATGAAAAATGCAAACCAATAGGGGGTGTTGACCCCAATTTGGAGGTTATGTTGTGAGCAATTAGGCCCAATTATTGGAGGCCTCTTTTGACTTTTCTGGCCACGTGCATATGCGTTAACTGGGGTGTTCCCTGGACCTCCCATTCTGACCTTCAGATGCATCTTCCAGGACACTTGGCAAGCTTCAGTAATGGGTGTATGGTGAACCCCTGGGCGTACACTGCATGGAATCACATTAAAACAAAATGCATTGAGAAATATGGGGGACCTGGGAATCGAACCCAGGTCCCAATGCTTTTGTGATAACGCAGCTACCAATTGCGCCATTTGCTTTCTTTGTCATTATAGTGGAAGATAAATAATATATAAAACAAACCACGCTAATGATGTTAATACAAAAAGCGTGCTGAAACTTGAATGGTCCAACCATGATAGGACACGCCAGCTTCTTCTCTGTTGCACCTGTAATCAGAAAAGAGATAGCGGGGGTTTTAAACCCCCACTAAATATTCCCTGCGAAAAATAGCGATTACGCCATGGTTGCTCATAAATTGAGCGCGACTAGTAATTCTGAACCGTGTGAAGCTTCTGAATCTAATGGCCTAAGTCTTGTGTCTCAATTTTACTGGACAAGAGAAACCCCAATTTTACAGTTTTGAAACCCTAGCGAGCTTCAATGGTGGATTCATATATATGGCACGAAAACTCAATTGAATTGCATGGTTAGCTTCAGAATGATTAGACTAATACAAATCAAGCGTTAGAAATCAAAAACATGGCATGAATTATGAAACACGATTATGCAAAAAGTATGAGGAAATTTGACTTCTATATACCAATTCTTGATGCTAGAAGCGTGGAAAAGGATTCAGTTAGGTTCCTTGAAGCCTTGGCAAGCTATTGGTGTGATTATTTCACTTTGAATTGCACTCTATGAGTGTTTTCAGTTTTGAACTTTTTTACAAAAAATTGCAAAGTGTGTATATGATATGAGGCGCAGCTTCAAGGTTCCTGTGACTAGGGTTATCATCTGCTTATGTATGCCAATGGATTAGGGTAGAAATTTGATTCAAAAAGCCTTTGCATTGATGTATCAAATATTTGATTTTCAATGAATATTTTTTCAATCTTTTTCATGTCTTTTGATACCAATCATGGCCAAATCTTTCCTTTTTTGATGTGCACGAGATCTTGAGGTTTTGATGAGTGATTATACTGCATAAAAAGATTCAAACACATTTGTTTAGTATTTTTTTCATATTTTATTTAATTAAATGAATTAATGGTGATTAAAAATTCAAATAAATAATAAAAATGATGAAATAAATCCCCTTTGGGTCAAATGGTCGTGCATAGCCTTTGGATAATGATTCTTGGAAGAAAATGTGGCCCATTAGCAATTTTGAGGCATTTGAAGCAAAGTTGACTTTTCAAAATTCCCAAACATTTCCCAACTTCCACAAGGCATATCTTGCTCAATTTATAAGCTTTGATCATGTTCTTGGACATTTTGGAAAGGTCTTGAAGTCCTCTAACCAATGCCTTTGGTCCCATGTCATTTTGATTTACCAATCTCAAGTTATGGTCTTTGACTTAAAGTGCCTTTTCGTTGACTTTTGAAAATGACCTATAATGTTGAAATTGATAACTTTTTGTGAGAGCATTTCTTGGACTTGAAGTGTGAAGAGGAGTTGTAGGAAATGTCTTTCTCTTCAAAATGAGCTTTGGATGGAATTTTTCTGATAAACCATGTGGAAGTTATGCCTTGGTCAAGTTACAGTTGACTTTTTCAACTGTCCAGATATGGAAACTTTTGCATCTTGAGACTTTTTGAGCCATGCCTTGAAAATCATGATCAAGAATTTATCAAATGATGTTTGTGGCTTCAAAATAATATGTTGACCAAAAATTTGAACTTTTGACTGTCAAATGACCATTTTGCCCCTGTAGTTGACTGTTGAGCAATTAGGGTTTTTGACTGTGCAATTTTGTGATGTAAGTCTTGAAACTTGGTATGAGGATGCTTGACCATGTTTGTAGGTATGTGGGATTTGATTGGACCCTTGAAAACTTCAATTTCTTTGCCAGAACCAAAACCCTAGTTTTTGACTGTTAGGAGGCCCTTGAACTGTGCAACCCTTGGGGAGATTTTGAAGCATGCTCTTTGCAAATCTTGAAGAATATGGGAGGGAAAATTTTGGGGTACAACACATGCCTATGACAGTCTCAGCAAGTGTCATAGCGTTTCAGAAGATAGAACCAAAAAGGTCACAGGCAAGTTCTGTACTGATTCACTTCCTACTTAAGCATACAGAGGCGTTGTGATACGGTGGGAGAGAACTGGCTGTTTTTGGAATGCTGGTTCGCGTTTTGCATTTGTTTTCGAAAAATGTCGCGGTAAGCAAGAGTCGCCACCGACTTTTATTTTATCCAACAAGGAAAGGAAAAAAGCACAGAAAAATTCATTTTTCGAGATATTTCTCGGGTTCGGGGGGTAGATTATAGAAAGGGAAGGTGTTAGCACCCTTTCTATCCGTGGTTATCCACGGGCTCTTAGGTACTTGCTCAAAGTGTTTTCAAAATTTGCTTTTCTTTGTGTTTGTGGGTTTGAAAGAAGTTTTAGTTTGAAAGGTGTAAGTGCGAAAAGTTTTTGTTTTGAAGGAGCAAGTACTTAAGAACCATCTACCTACTCGAAAAGGGAATCAAACTGTGCTAATGTCCTTTAGACAATGTTATCCCACTATTGATGAGTAGGTAGCACCGTCGTTGGAGTTTAAGGGTCAATTCGATTAAGGGGCGTGTGGTCACTAAAGCAATGTTAGGACGCCTTAGCGGTAACCCTAATGTCTTAGATCATTTTTCCGAGGCAACCGTTTCGAGGAAACTATGATCTTTGGACAAGAGTGCGATCTCTAAAACTTCCTATACTCAATGACCACGTTCGAAGGCAACCAAGTGAGGCGTACCCTAAGAGTGCGCATGTGCGAGTGTGTTGTTTCGGTTAATTTTATCTTTGTACATGTCAATGGTTATCTATGTTGATTTTAGGTTCAAACATTTGATCTTGTCATGCATTCCCTATTATCAAACATCTAACAGTTTATAAGTTGCGGAAATTAAATTGCGGAAATTAAAGCTAACTATTATAAGGCGTCAGGTATTTACATCGCCAAAAACAACCCTTGAAATTTAAAATGCGAAAAATAAATAAAGCGATAAAATATTTAAAGTCCTAATTAAATTATTAAATTCCGAGAAACAGATACAATATTGAAACAAAATAGATCGCGTGCGAGAAATTAAATCGGGCGAGTTCTAGGGTTTTGACCCTTTGATTACTAAATAAAATATTTTTTTGTTATTTTGAATTAAAAAGAAATTAGACCTAAGTTAATTATTAAATTAAATAAGCTAATTAATTAATTAAAAAAATATATTTTTGGATTTTTGGATATTTAAAGAAATAAAAATAAATTAATCAAAGTTAATAAAACCTAATTGTCTAAATTAATTTTAATTATTTGCAAAAGATATTAAAGTTATTTTCTAATTAAACTAAATTGATTAAGTTAATTATTTATTAATAAAAATAAAATACTAAAAATTAAACTTAGTAAATAAAATATATTTTGGTTTTTGATTTTATGAGAAAAAAGTTTAATTGGTTAATTAAATAATAAAAATAATTAATCAAATAAATAAGTAAAATAAAAAGAAAGAAAGAAATAGAAATAACCAAGGGGGTTTTGGGCCCAGATTGGAGGTCTGATTAGCAAATTCAAGGCCCATTTGTATGCAAGCCTGGCTGACTTTTGCAATTCCATGTGGCACGTTGACTAGGGCACATGGTAGGCATCCCATCTGGGCCATCAGATTTGTCCTGGGGGCCATCTGTCCACTGATTGTATGAGGGAGCATGGTAGGCTACGCATTTGGGCTTGTATTGAATAACCTGTTGAAAAATAACACAAATGCATTTGGGGGACCTGGGTTTCGAACCCAGGTCCTGTGAGTCACTGGACAACACGCTTACCACTACACCACTATGCTTCATTTGTTAGTGTATTAGGTAATAATTATAATATGGGAAACAAGTTAATATGCCTGAAATAAAAAGAAAAAGCGCGAATTATTTGAATCAGCAAATGGGAGGAGGACGCGTCATCGTCTTCCTCATTGAAACCTGGTTTTTTTACCTGCGGATTTGTATCTGCAGCTAAATGCGCATGGCCATCCTAAAATCTATCGTAGGCCATAGAAATTTATTCTAAGACCATGGTTCGATTCGTCTGAGCATCCTGAGTACGTCTATGTCCCTCTTGGATCTTGATTTCACCTGTACAAGAAATGCCCAAAAACAAACTACCAAAACCCTAGGTTCGGTTACAGGGCTATGGCTCATAAAAACGCAATTAAATAATGCAGAATGCCTCTAATTTGAACGATAAGCATGAATATACCAATAATTTGTCAAAAAGATGCAAGAACATGAGGATACGATTTCAAATGCCAAGCGGTTTTGTGAGATACTTACAGCGCGATTGAGAGGGTGTGATGGATTGCTTTTGATTGCTTCTCACTCAGTTATTGCCCAGCAATGGAGTGGTGTTGGGATTTTGTGTTGAAACCGCCTCTAAGAAGGATTTCAGTTTCAAGCTTTTTTCAAGTTTTCTAAAGTTTGGTTCTTGTGATTTCGCAGCCTCCAACCTCTAATTCGTGTGCCTTTGCATTGTATATGTATGCTGCATTGGATTAGGTCAACAATTGGGTATTGAATCTTTGCACATTGATGCTTGGAGATATGATTTGATCCTCCATTGATAACATTCCAAAATTGCCCAAAATCCATCTTTTTGTTCATGATATGGTGAGATACGAATTTGATGCTGATCATGATGTTAATTAAGACCTATAACAACTAAAAAGATCCTAAGTCATCAATATTTAGATTTTATTTGATTTAAATTGATTTAAAATGAATTAATTCAATAAAAAATCAAATAAAATAGAAAAATTAATAAATGGACACAAGGCTGAAGCTAGGACACGTGTGTAGTGTGACAAGATCAAATCAAGTGGAAAAGAATGGGCCCATTTGACAAAATTTGAAGTTTTGTGGATAGTTGACTTTTGGCAATTTTGCAAAAATGCCCAACTTCAACAATGCATAACTTCTTTAATTTTGAACTTTTGGAAGTGTTATTTGACCTTTTAGAAAGCTTAAGATGTCCTCTAACCAACCATTTTGGTCTCATCGCATTTTGATATTCCATGCTCAAGTTATAAGCTTTGGCAAAAAAGGTGTTTTTGTTGACTTTCAAAAATGACCTATAATGTCCAAATTTGCAACTTTTTATGAGTGCATTTCTTGATCTTGGGGTGTGAAGATGGATTGTAGGAAATTGCATCGTCTTCAAAATGAGATTTGGATGGGTCATTTCTCATAAAGTATGAGAATGTTATGCTTGGTCAAAGTTGAGTTGACTTTTCCTACAAAACCCTAATTTGGCAACTTTTGGGTCTTGATGAATTTTGAGCAATCCTTGATGAATCATGATCAACCCTTGATCAAATGATGAAATATCCTTCAAAATGAGAATGTTGACAAAAAATATTGAAGTTTGACTGTTTATAGGTCACAGTTGACTTTTGCCCTAGCACAGTCGATTTTTGGACCTCTTGAGCAATTAACTGACCAAACTTCCTCTGCAAGGCTTGAAATTTGACATGGATGATCTTGAAATAATATTAGGACATTGGGGAACACTTGAGGTCATTTGGATACAAGGACCTTCATGCAACACAAAACCCTAATTTGAGGTTGACTGCCTTAGGAGATGATTTGACTGTCCAACTCTTGAGCAATCTTGAACCACTTGGAGATTTTTCTTGCCATGTCTTGGGAAATATGGGAGGGAAAATTTTGGGGTGCAACAGGCGTGAAAGTCTCAAAACATGTACAGCAACAGCATGATATCTACATTGTGTGTTTTTTGAGCATGTAAATCTGATGATGTTTAAGCAGTGTGGTGAGAGTCAGCAGGTGCTTACCTTGCTGTTGGAAGAAATTTTATGAACTGGAGTTAATCTTAACTCTGATAGTATTCTGGATAGGTTCTTGGAATGGATGGATGAAGGATATATATGAGTCAGAAAACTGTATGGGTGTTCTTTAGTCAAAAAATCATTTGGGTACAAATGAAGTTTGGAGGTAGAAGATTCAAAGTTGTGTTTAAGGCTCTTGAAACACTAGGAATTTAGGCAGAGTTTCAATGTGTTTTCTTGCTAAAATTTTCTGTTTTCTTTTCTAGCAATTTTTCTGATGTTGGACTGGGCCTTTTCAATGGACAATGGTGTTCTATTTATAGGCAAAGCTTTGTGGTTTTTTTAAAACGTTAAGTGGCGCCAATACCATGCAATAGATGCTGACTTACTCTTGAAGAAAGTTCATAAAAAGTTGTGATGATTGACAGCTTTTAGCCTAGGCTGGGTTAGTAAGCGAGGATTAAGGAAAAGTGACACCCATGAGCGAAAAGTAGCGCATGAACCCATACCTAAGTCTGTACAAGAGCATTGTTATACTGCACGTGGAGAGACCCTTTGGACAAATGTTCAAAAGTGGTTGTGAGCATTAATGAGCATTAAATGGTGATGAGATTGGTCAAGACTAAGAAATCTTGTAATGTGAGATTTGCATCATTTACTTAAATCTGAGCCAGCTGTTCCTTCTTCAGCATAAGTCTAGAACAACGCACCCAAGTTCTGATCTTAATATACTGCTGCCTCAGCAAATTCTGAGGGTTCTCTAGACTTTCTAGCATGTTCTTTGGATTTGCTTCTGAAAATTCTGGACTTAGAGATTCTGCTTCAGTGTAACACCCAATCTTCTGACCCCCTTACCTTCTGATTCTAACATGTTCTGAAGGAGTTTTCGGGCTTCTTTGCTTTCTTTGCATTCCTCTAGCAAACTCTGACTGAACTTACGTAACTACTGAAAGAGCCATGTTCTGTTTGAAGATTACGTGTTGAACCACTTTTACAACTTCTAACTGAGTTGGCGTAGCTGCTGAAGAGCCACATTCTGACTGAATGTTATATGCTGAGCCTAATTTGCAGCTTCTGACTGAGTTGGCGTAGCTGCTGAAGAGCCACATTCTGACTGAATGTTATATGCTGAGCCGAATTTGCAACTTCTGACTGAGTTGGCGTAGCTGCTGAAGAGCCATATTCTGACTGAATGTCATGTGCTGAGTCTAGTTTGTAACTTCTGACCGTTTCTACCTGGAGGTTGGTTCAGAAGTTCTGGAGTATCATTTTTCTTAAATACTTTAGAAAAAATCCAAGTATTTTAGAATTTAACTCTTTCAAGGTAAAATTTGATTTTTTGAGCTTGCAAATGACCACTTTGCCCTTGTAAGTGGCTTGCTTTGGAAAGAAATGATGATTCAAGGCTTGGATTTGTTTAAGAGAGAACTTTGAGAATCCAGGATGATTTCCTAAAGAGTGAGAGGGCAAATTTTGGGGTACAACAACCAAGAACACAGGATCACCAAAAACACTTCAAAACTTGTCATTTTTGAGTTTTGAATCCAATCTCCAAATTGGCTCGTACGTTTCTTGGCCTTTTACTTTCAAAAGCTTCTAAACAATATACATAAACAATCCCAACACCTGCAGCACCACTGTAACACCTCCATCATCATCCATCATTTTTAAAAACAACACCTTGCACCTTGACTTCTTCAGAACTCCTCAAGCACTTTCAGCTCAAGCTAAGCATCCTATTAGCTTCCTGGGAACTTGAGGAAGCTAATCCAATCATTGGAACTCACTAAAAGCTACCCAAACTCCAAAATTGATACCCTCTTACAAGGTAAGTTTTTGACTTTTGAACTCTTCATACAGGCATCATTAATGGTTTATTTGTGAGTGAAAAATGTAGATATCATTGCCCTAAAGCTAACCATGTCCATAGTTTTCATTTATTTTTCTTAAGCTTAGAGAATTTTAGGATTGAAGTTTCTGAAATTTTTAGGGTTCAGATTAGGGCAATTAAAATTCATGCTTATCTTTAATCTATAATTTTATTGCTTTGCATTTCTGAAATCGTGAGGAAATTTGCTAAAAGTTTCTTGTTTATAGTTTTCATTTTTGTTGAGATTTGAATAAGATACAGAGGCTCTGTTTAGGCGTGAGGTTGAAGATGAAGTTCAGGCCATGGACTTGTTTACTATCATATATTTATTATTTTGATTATATAAACGGATGTATAGCCACCCTAGTGGTAGAAGCACGTGTCTGTGACTATAGGGACCTGGGTTCGAGCCCCAGTGGTACCCTTTTGGATTTTTTTTCATATTTTTTGCATTCTGACTCTTTTTTGGCACCGCTAGGCCTCCCTTGGGCCTTATGTTTTTCTTTCTTACTTCTGACCCCCTGCTGGCTTTTCACACCCTGACCCATTTTTATTTTCTTTTTCTTATTTTTATTTATTTATTTTCTTAAATATTTTATTTAATATTAAAAAATAAAATAAAAATATTAAAAAATATTAGATTTATATTTTGACTTTATTTATTTATTTTTTTACACAAAAAATTATTTTATTTAATCATTACTTTATTTATTTAACTAATTGATTTTGTAAATTTAATTAAAAAAAACTAGGGTTTAGTTATTTTCTTTTACACAATTAAAATATATTATTTTAAAAACAAAAAAAGACCAAAAATATTTTATAATACTATAAATCATTTTTAAGACAAAAATGCCAAAAATATTCTTCTTATGAACTTAATTTCCTTTTTTTAATTAACATTTAGATTAGAGTTTTATTTAAATTCTTTTCCTAGTAAATTTAGGTTTACTTTTTATTATTTTAATTAATTATTTTCTTTTAATTAATTAGGTTAAAACAAAATCCTTTCTCCCTAAAAAATCCAAATAAACATCCATTTTCTTTACATTTACATTCTTGTATATTTATTCATTTTTGTACATTTATTTATTCAATTCTTGTACAAATTCAATATGGTTGTAATAGATAATTAGGTTTATTTTCTTGCAATCCCATTTATAATTTGTACACCCCCTTTCCACAATTATTGTAATAGCGTAGTAATTTTAAATTCCACAATTTATCGCTTTATATGTAAATGCTAGTAATTAGGGTTTGTATGGAAAGAATAAAACCAATCAATTAGAAAACCCTAATCAAATACAAAATCAAGCATGCAATCAAATAAACTTTGCACACAAGCACCCCTAGGGTAAAATCCACTTGGTTGCCTTACAAAATGGCCATACTACGCATGTGAGGTATCTTAGCAAAAACAAGCAAAAATACAAGATCATAGTCCCTCGATGACGCTATCTATGTTGCCTTTCAAATGATCTTATTCCCTAAAAGATAATTCTATGATACCTTGCAACATTGCTAATCATGGTTATACAATGACTCACGCCCGTCCCGTTTACATCCAAAGATAGGGTTACTTACCAAATCAATGGTAAGATAACAATGTCAAAGGAAAAAGGAAATGAATATGAAAGACTTTTGAGTAAGTAGAATGTTCCTCGTTAATTGCTCAATTTCAAAACAAAACATCCTTGCTATTTTCAAAAACAAACACTTACACTTTCAAAACATCTTACAAACTTGAAATCATTTTCAAAAGATCAGCATCTTTGCATGCATTATTACGAATGAGAATCATTACAAAGTTTTCCTAAACAATGGCCTATTTACCATACAAAGCACAATTTCAAACAAAAGCAAGTGATCTAGCAAGTAACTAAGATCCCATGGAAAACCGTGGATGAAAATGGTGCTAATACCTTCCCTTTTCATAATCTACCCCCCGAACTCAAGAAATAAATCTCTAAGGTCTTTCCTGTGCTTTTTCACCTTTCCTTTTGGATAAAAGAAAAGTCGGTGGCGACTCTTTCTAACCGCAACATTTGCGATCAAACGTAAAACCTTCAAGTCAGTTCTCCCACCGTATCACACTTATTGATCCCTTGTCTTTTATGTACCAACAAATATTGGCTACATGACCCTACTTTTAACAATTATAGCACTACACACCTTTTTTATCTTCTTTGTCCTTTCGATAGTTTCCTACTCTTCTTTTAGAGGATTCAGAAGAACTATCTTCAACCTGATGCTTGTGAAGATTCGACCGAGACTTCTTTCCCTAAGTCTTGTCTAACTTGACTTTTAATTTTTTGGAACCACCATCCTTTTTCCATGACTGAGCTTGCAATGCCTGTACCAAGTCCTAAACTCTTTTTTCGATAATCCTCATCTCATGCGCCTCCAACGAACCAACCAAATCCTCCACTTTAGTGGTTTCAATATTGTTGGATTCTTGAATAACTACGATAATGTGATCAAAGTGAGAGGTCAACATTCTTATTACCTTTTAAACTATCATCTTATAAGTTATGATTTCACCATAACCCTTCATAAGATGGACGACTTTATGAAACTTCGACACATGTTCTATACCTTTTTCATCTTCTCCCATTGACAACATCTCATATTGTCGACTCAAGGTTTGTAACTTGATAACCTTGACTTTCCACCTCCTCCGTAATACTTCACCAAAATATCCCATGCCTTCTTCATCGTTTCAGCATGAGAAATCATATCGAAGTTAAAGCTACTGGCAGAAAACATAGAGCTGCCACCGAACTTTATTTATCCTGAAGGAAAGGGAAATATCGATAAAACCACAAGAGGATGGATAATATGGTCTTGTGACCAAGAGAAAGGGTAAGGTAGTCAGTTACGCGGGGGAAAGGTATTAGCACCCCTCCATCCGTTGTACTCAAAGGGATCCATTTTGTTTTTTTATTTCTAAGGGTGTGTTTATCTATACTATACTTGCTTAAAGGGAAAGAAAATGGTTTTTTTATTATTACGTTCATGAGGGTCTCGCAACCCTTTGCCTAATTATCCAGTGAAGGAATCAGAACACTGTAGTTCCTCTAAAAAATGTTGGTTTGTTGGTGTTTTTGATGGGCGACGTTAACGCACGCATTCTAGTAATATGCACGACCTATATCACGGTAGAACGGATATAACATGCCCTTTGGGGGGAGTTTTGATTGGGTGAGTGTTTTGCGAGTTTTAAATGAGTTTGAATAATGATTAAATGTTTTTGGATTTTTGATTTGTGGATGATAAGTTTTAATTACAAAAGAAGAAAAAGGGGAAACTCTACCCTAATGTTGTCATGCATTGGTTCCAACCTAAAGTCTAATTAGTTCGCATCTTAAAGAAGAGGAAACTATTATCCTAAGGGAGCATGTTATAAACATAAAGTAAAAGGAGACAGTGTTTGTGAAGAGTGCACATGTATGGTGATAATGGCAAAAGTGAGGATAAAATGAGTAGTATCATGAAAGGTGTGAATGGAATGCTTGGTGTATGGGAATTGAATCGGGTTATGATTAACCAAGGGGTGTACTTGATTAATCTCGTGAGAGTAGGTGCTCCTATCCTCAACCATGAGACCCTTTGTGCCTGGAAACACTTGGTATATGGACCAAAGTGGTTGATTCAGATTATGGTTAACCAAGGGCAAGACTTGATTAACCTCGTGAGAATGGCCATGCCCAAACTCAACTATGAGACCCTTTAAGAAGATGCTTGGTATGTAAACCAAGGGGAGAGAAGTTTCTTTAATGGATAAGATAAGAATCAAAAGCCCATACAAGGTGGCTATATGAATGCTCCTAGAAAGTGGGACTAGCGTGGCACTAGTATTATAAATGACCAATTGAAATAATCGATCAAATAGTTGCCACCGTAAGAAAGCCCAGGACCAAGCTATGAAATGTGTGAAAGTGTGCATTTGTAAGTGTATACATTTTCATTGATGATGAGCCCAAGATAAGGTCATGTGTTCTAATTGGATGACATATGCATGATTAAGCAACAATTAAAACATACAAAAATAAACCCTAAGCTATTACAATCATATGGGATGGGGGTACAAATTTATAAATGGGGATGAAATACAAGCCTAATTAAACTATTACAACCGTATTGAATAAGTGAATAGCAATAAAAAAATTAAAAGAAAAATATTGTACAAAGAAAGAAAAACAAACTTTATGTATTGAAACATAACCTTATGCATCAACACATGCCACTTCCTATTTCTGAAAAAAATCAAAATCAAATCAGTATGAGTCGATACATAATGGTATGTGTTGAGTCATTTCTTGTTTGTGTCGACACATTCGTGCTTTGTGTCGACTTATACACCTTTCTTGCCCCTGGAAATAAAAAATAACACAGTATGAGTCGACACATAAGGGTTTTTGTTGACTCATTTCCGTTTTGTATCGACACATTCGCGTTTTGTGTCGACTCATAACCTGTTTTGTGCCTGATATACATCGACTCATAGAGACATGTGTTGACTCATACTGCTATTTTAGGGTTCTAACATTGCTCTGCTACATGTAAAAGTCAGTTCTCAACATATAATGGATAAAAATGAAAAGCAAGCATGTGGTTAGCTTCAAGGGTATGATATCTACATTTATCTTCAAAAATGAATCACTAATGATGTTTGAAATGAAGAGCTCAAAGTCAAGAAGACTTACCTTGAAACTGACATTTGTGTTTTGAGTTTGTACACCTTTCAAGATGCTGTGATGATCAGAATGGCTTCAGTGAACCTCCAGGAAGTTTCTGTAGTCCTTACTTTGTATGGAGAGATGTTGAATCACACCAACCCAGTCAAGTTGTACAATACTGTTTTTTATTTGTGTTTTGAAGATGGTGAGAATGGTATCAGAGAAACTGTTTTTGTATTTGAAGAATCTCTCTGTGATGTATATGAAATGTTTGTATAGTTGGTTTAGGGGAAAGCTTGCAAGGTTGAACAGGGGGTTGGGGTTTTGTTTTTGTGAATGAAGATCCTTTTGGTTGCTACTATTTTTTGTTGCTGCTGTTTTTCTCTCTTTCTCAGTGTTTTTCTCTCTTTCTTTTCACAAAAACTCTCTTTCAATATTGCTATTGTATCCTCAATATGGCTCTTGTCTCCTCTCCTTTTTCTTCTTCTTCCCATTCTATCATTTGTATATCAGCTAAGAGGCGGAAATTGGGGGGAAAGGTTGGTGAGATTTAAAACAATTTTGACATGTTATTTCACTACTTTTCCATTACAGATTTGGGTAACTTCTATTTTGTGTAATGTTTGGCATTTGTTGGCAGCAGCTTTGACAGTTTTAGCAGTCTGTCTTTGCAGGTTTTTGGACTCTTTGCTTAGACTATTTTGTTTGTTTTGCAATGTGATGCAGGTTTATGAAGCTGTATTGCATAATGGACATCATGATTGGGTTTTGCAGCTGGCTTGGTGCAGACTTTCAGCTTTATACAGCAGTAAATTAGACAATATTATTATGCAGGTTTTGATAGTTTGGACTGGTTTTGGGCCTGTTATATTTGGACATCTTGGCCTGGTTTTTGGCCTGTTATATTTGGACAGTTTGGACTTGTAATGAGAATTCCTTTGTATGGTTTCAAATGGTCATGGCATGAATCCAAAAATAATTGCAAGATAATCAATAGTGACTTGAATCTTGAATATAGTAACTTGTGATGTAAGGAATTGGTGACTTGTGAACCAAAGACATTGTATGAAATACCAATTTCCATTATTTCCAATTTTCCATCAAAATCCATGCTTTCTTTCTCTTTAAATTTCAAATCTTCATGACAAATTCAGACCACTTTGAAAATGATAGATGCCATCTTAGTTCAACATTTAGTCCCTCAAGAAACTCCTCAAATAAAATTTTAATCCATATGAGAAGAATTCCTTGGTTTCACCCCTTAAACCTCTTGATAAGCAATTGACTTGTAGAAGGAGATAAAGCTCAATGTAACCTTGAAGAAAAAATCCTAGTTTTCTGAAAACACTGTGAAACTTTAATATTGCACAACCACAAAACTCTTGGACCTCAAGTGTATTTATTCAATGAAATGCAAGATATGCAAATGAACTAATGAAGATGATGTAGATGAAATACGAAGCCTAAGCCAAACAAAAGTAAAAAAGGTAGGACAAATTTAGGGTATGACAATAGTTAGCAGTGTCGACCTCTGTCTGAATGCAATAAGCTACCTTGCAATATTTCTTCTTGAGTTTGTTGTGGGCTTTTTTTTGTTTGTTGATTGCATTTGCAGTCAGCGCAAGAACACCGTCAGTAACCACTTCTAGAGTTTCATGGAAGTCAAACAAGGATTGCATCTGTTTTTTCCATCGGGTCCAATTCTTACCGTCAAGCATTGGAATAGAATTTGGAATGCCCTTATCACTAGCTACCTTCACAGTGGTTGAGTTACTTGCCCTAGAAACATGATCTCTGACGTGGAATTTTTGAAAACTCGATCAAGAACAATAATCAGAAGCTCTGGATACTAATTTGTTAGTTCTTGAGGCACTTTTAGTAGGGGGAGAAAGAGAGAATAATAAAGGAAATAAGGATTTATATTATTTAATTATACAAAATAAAGATACACACTATGACTATTTATATACAACCCTAATTGGGCTTGGGCTAACAAAACTTGGATTATATTTAAATATTAAATCTAATCAAATCTAATATAATATAATATTTTAACAAATCTAATTTAATATTCAACAATGATGGTTATCACAATGACGTTAAGAGCTTGACTCGTAATGTGGTAGAACAAGGAAAGTGTGATACGGTGGCAGAACCGACTGTTTTTTTTAGGAATTGTTGGTTTGTGTTTTGCGTTTGTGTTTGCAAAATGTCGCGGTAAGCAAGAGTCGCCACCGGATTTTATTTTATCCAACTGGAAAGGAAAAAAGCACAAAAAAATTCCTTTTTTCGAGATTTTGAGTACGGGGAGTAGATTATAGAAAGGGAAGGTATTAGCACCCTTTCTATCCGTGGTTTTCCACGGGCTCTTAGATACTTGCTCATCATTTTAAAAATTGCGTTTGTGTGTTTGTGTGATTTGAAAAGTTTTTGACTTCGATTTAACTCTTGCTTCTGTCTTCAAGAGTGTTACGAAGTGTTTTTGAAAACTTTGTTTGAAAGGTGTGTATGTGTGAAAAAAAGTTTGTTTGGATAGAGCAAGTACTTAAGAACTAATCTACCTACTCGGAAGAAAAAAAGAATCATTCTATGCTTGTTTCCTTTAGACAGTGCTATCCCACTATTAGTGAGTAGGTAGCATCGTCGTTGGAGTTTTGAGGGTCAATTAGAAAGGGACGTACGATCACTAAAGAAATGTTAGGACGTCTTAGTAGTAACCCTAATGTCTTAGATCAATTATTCGAGGCAACAATATCCGAGGCAACCATTCCGAGGCAACTTTTCCGAACGGGACTTTAATCTTTGTTTATACATGAGAGCGACCACTAAAGTATCCTATACTTAATGACTGTTTTATCGAAGGCAACCGAAGTGGGAGTGTACCTTAGCAGTGCGCATGTGAGAGTGATTATTATCTTTACACATTTAGGGTTAGATAATCATTTTAACATTAATCATACATTCTTGTCATGCATCCCTATTATCTAACAGTTTAATATTTTGCGGAAATTAAAGTGCGGAAAGTAAACTACACTATTACAAGGCTTCAGGTATTTACATAGCCAAAAACAAACCCATAAAACAAAGCGATAAATGAAAATAAAAGGTCCTAATTAAACTATTACAACTTGTGAGCAATTACATTAATAGGGTAAAAATAAATGATAAAACGCGCGCGAAGAAATTAAGAACGGTAGGGAATTAGGGTTTTGACCATTTCTAACCTAATTGAAAGAAAAATGTTTTTGTTGTTTTTAATTATTTTTAAGAAAAGAATTAGGTTTTTAAAGTAAATACACAATTAATTAGCTAATTAAATTAAGAAAATAATTAAATTTAACCTATTTTCATGTTTTTGGTTATTTTAAGAAAAAGAAAATATAATTAAGTTAGAAACAAAACCCCAATTGTTCTAATTAATTTTAATTTATTTACAAAAAGAAATTAAAGTTACCTAAAATTAAAATCTAATTAAATTAATTAATTTATTGATAAAAAATAAACATAAATCTAATTGGATGAAAAATATTTTTTGTGATTCTTTTTTATAAAAGAAAAATTAATTTGTGTTAGCAATTATAAATGAATAAATTAATAAAAGAAAATATAAATGAAAAGAGGAAGAAGAAAAATGGCCTGGTATCAGCGGCTCTGATCAGAGGATGATGACCCAGAAGATGATGGTGATCAGAAGGTGATGGTGATCAGAAGATGATGGTGACCAGAAGATTGTGATGATAAGAAGATGGTGAGGATCAGAAGATGATGGTGACTAAAAGATAGTGATGCTGGATTTGGCTGAGACTGATGGATCCAGAGGATAACGCCTAGGGGACGCTTGATCTGGTCCTGTTTGATGAAATCAGAGGATAATCCTCAGCAAATGTAAGCGTTGGATCTAGTGAAAACAAAAGGAAAAAAATGCCATAGGGTCACGCTTGGGCTCGAACCCAGATTCATGAACTTCTGGCTTCCTTCTTCTGACCAACTACGCTGGATGTTAGTTTAACAATACAATAGAACAAATCAAATAGATCAGAACTATAGGTTTCTGGCCAGAACCAACGTGCCAGAATTCAAATGGCCCAGTAAAGCTGTGACACGCTATCGTTTTCTTCCCTGGATCCGTCGTTTAAAACTCATAACCTTTACCTACGGATGTAGCGCTGTAGCTGTAACCCTGTGCATCTCAGAAATTACATAAAAGCAATATAAATAAAACTTAAGACCATGTGTTGTACCCCAAAATTTTCCCTCCCATATTTCTCAAAACATTTCAAGAAAGATCCTCAAGTTGCTCAAGGTAGTCCAAGGGTTGGCCAGACAAGCTCTCTCCTAAGGCAGTCTACCTCAAATTAGGGTTTCATGTTGCATCAAGATACTTGAGTCCAAGGGACCCCAAATGCTCACCAATGTCCTAATATGTTCACAAGATCATCCATGTTAAGTTTCAAGCCTTGTAGAAAAAGTTTGCTCAGTCAATTGCTCAAAGGCCTGAAAATCGACTGTGCTAGGGCAAAAGTCAAATGTGGCCTACATACAGTCAAACTTCAAGATTTTTGGTCAAAATCCTCATTTTGAAGTATATTTCATAATTTTATCCAGGGTTGATCATGATTCATCAAGGATTGCTCATAATTCATCAAGAACCAAAAGTTGCTAAATTAGGGTTTTGTAGGAAAAGTCAACTCAACTTTGACCAAGCATAACTTTTTCATATTTTATGAGAAATGACCTATCCAAAGCTCATTTTTAAGAGGATGCAATTCCCTACAATCCATCTTCAGATCCGAAGTTCAAAATATGCACTCACAAGAAGTTATGAATTTGGACATTATAAGTCATTTTGAAAGGTCAACAAAAACACCTTTTTTGTCAAAGCTTCATACTTGAGCATGGAATATCAAATTGAGATGAGACCAAACGGGTTGATTATAGGACATATCAAGATTTCTAAAAAAATCCAAGAACACCTCCAAAGAGTAAAAATTGAGGAATTTATGCATTGGTGAAGTTGACCCTTTTTGCAAAATTGCCAAAAGTCAACTATGTCTAAAACTTTAATTTTTGCCAAATGGGCCCAATCTTTTCACTTGTTTTAAGTTGGAAACATAGTCCACGAGCTCTAGCCCTTTCCACTTGTCCTTTTCATGTTTTTATTATTTATTTTGATTTTTATTTGAATTAATTCAATTTAAATAAAAACAAATCATATAAAATCCAAAATATTGAAAACAAAAGATTTTGTGCTTGTTTCAGGTTTTAAATTATAGCTAGCATCAAATCAAAATCGTGCAAGGCATTGGGGTTGAAAAAAAGATTGATTTTAGGCCAATTTTGGAATGATATTCAAGAGAATCAAATCACAATCAAATTCAACAATGGAAGAAGATTGAGTACATTCTATCAACCCTAATTCATTCCTTGATACATATAGAACGAAGGCATACCAAAAACTAGGAGAAAGAGGTGCATGAACCAGAAACAAAACTTGAAAAAACAAGAAAAAGTGTTGAGTCAAATTCTTGGTTCCAGGCAATTTCAAAGCTTCCTGCCCATCCCAATCGTTTCCTGGAGTCACCAGCAAGAAAAATCAATCAAGAACAAGACTTTTCCAGTACCAAAACACGCTGTAAGTCAGCCACAACAATGGCTTCTTCTTGAAATCCAATATCATGATTCTGGCATTTGTAACATGAATTACGTACATATTCTGGTTCATTGAAACATTTGCAAGCTATTGATAATAATTAATTGCATTTTTGGTAACAATACAGAGATATGCCATTGTTAGGTTTTCTTGGTTCGTTTTAGGGTTTTCTCATGCAGATGAAATTGGCCCAAACGGAGGGGACCATCGTGATCAGTGGATCAAACCCAGTTGATCCATGGTTTTAAGTTTTATTTATATTACTTGTATGTAATTTCTGAGATGCACAGGGATACAGCTACAGCGCCATGTCTGTAGGTAAAAGTTATGAGTTTTAAACGACGGATCCAGGGAAGAAGATGATAACGTGTCCCCACTCTATTGGCCGGTTTAAATTCTGGCGCGTTTGTCCTGGCCAAAAACCCATAGTTCTGATATGTTTATTTGTTCTGCTGTATTGTTAAACTAACACCCAATGCAGTAATTCAGAAGGAGGAAGTCAGAAATTCATGATTCTGGGTGTTGATCCCAGGCGTGACCCTATGGCACCTTTCCCCTTTGTTTTCACCAGATCCAGCATTTACGTCTGTTGGAAATTATCTTCTAATTTCATCGAACAAGACCAGATCAAGTGCCTATGGGGCATTATCCTCTGGACCTATCAGTCCCAGCCAGATCCAGCGCACATCATCTTCTGACGGTCACAATTTACAGAGTCTACTAGCCACGAGTAGGCCCAGTACCATCATCCTCTGGACCATCATCCCCAGTACCATCATCCTCTGGACCATCATCCTCTGGACCATCATCCTCTGGACCATCATCTTCTGGACCTTCATCCTCTGGAACATCATCTCCTGATCAGAGCCGCTGGCAGTGGGTCCTTGGGTTATTTCTTTTACTCTTTTTTATTATACTCTTTCAATACTAAAAATAATTTCTTTTCTTTTAACCAATCAAAATTCATAAAAATGATACTTTTCACAAATTAGGTTTAGAGTTTATTTTTTTTAATCAAAAAATTCATTAATTTAATTAGATTTTAATTTTAGGTAAAACTTTAATTATTTTGTAAATAATTAAAATTAATTAGAACCATTAGGGTTATAATTTAATTATATTTTCTTTCTCCTAAAAATAACCAAAACATAAAAAATAAGTCTTGTAATTATTTTCATTAATTAATTTAATTAAACTAGTTATTTATATTTAATTTTAAAACCTAAATTCTTTTCTTTAAAAAATATTAAAAACAACAAAAACATTTTTCTTTTGATTAGGTTAGAAGGGTCAAAACCCTAATTTCCTCCCGATCTTAATTTTTCTCGCGCGCTTTATTTTTATTATTTATCATATTGATGTAACTGCCTACAATTTGTAATAGTTTAATTAGGACGTTTGTTTCCATTTATCGCTTTATTTTCAAAGGGTTTGTTTTTGGCTATGTAAAAACCGGAAGCCTTGTAATAGCTTAGTTTAATTTCCGCACTTTAAATTCCGCAAAATATAAATTGTTAGATGTATGATATAGGGATGTATGACAAGAATGTATGTTAAACTTTAAAACAGTTAGATAACCCTAAAATGTGCAAAGATAAATAATCTGAAATTGAATCACTCGCACATGCGCACTCCTAGGGTACACTCACCACTTGGTTGCCTTCGGTAAACGGTCATTGAGTATATGATGCTTTAGTGGTCTCTTTTTGTCTAAACAAAGATCAAAGTCCCAATTCAGAAAGTTGCCTCGGAATGGTTGCATCGGAATTGTTGCCTCGAATAATTAATCTAAGACATTAGGGTTATTACTAAGACGTCCTAAAGTTGCTTTAGTGACCGTACATCCCTTTCGAATGACCCTCAAAACTCCAACGACGGTGCTACTTACTCCTTAATAGTAGGATAGCGCTGTCTAAAGGAAATGAGAATAGAAACAATCCTTTTTCGAGTAGGTAGATGCTAGTAAGTACTTGCTCAAACAAAACAAACTTTTCACACTTACACTCCTTTACAAACAAAGTTTTCAAAACACTTCATTACACTCTTGAAGACAGGAGCAAGAGTTAAATCGAAGTCAAAACAAAAACTTTTCAAAGCACACAAACACAAAGAAAACAATTTTGAAAATGATGAGCAAGTACCTAAGAGCCTGTAGATAACTACGGATAGAAAGGGTGCTAATACCTTCCCTTTCTATAATCTACCCCTTGTACTCAGAAATATCTCGAAAAAGGAATTTTTCTGTGCTTTTTTCCTTTCCTTGTTGGATAAAATAAAATACGGTGGAGACTCTTGCTTACCGCAACATTTTGCAAACATAAACGCAAAACGCAAACCAACAAATTCCTTAAAAAAGGGGAAATATGTCCCGATTCTGGCCACCGTATCACAGAACTGGCGACTCTGCCGGATGAAGGACCTGAGGAGGGATCCCGATGGTCTATGTATTTTGATGGAGCTTCAAACGCTTTGGGTAATGGCATTGGCACCGTGATCATATCTCCTGAAGGCTGTCATACTCCGTTCACCGCCCGATTATGTTTTAACTGCACCAACAACATGGTGGAGTATGAAGCATGCATCATGGGTCTTCGAGAAGCTATTGACCTAAGGATTAAGTTCTTAAGTGTCTTCGTAGATTCTGTTCTCGTGATCATTCAGATCAAAGGCGAGTGGGATACGAAGCACCCAAATCTTATTCCTTACAAAGAGTATGTGTTGACGTTGCTTCTGCACTTCGAGGAGATAACCTTTGAACACTTCCCCAGAGAGGAGAATCAGTTGGCGGACGCGCTAGCTACGATGTCTTCTATGTTCAAGGTCAGGTGGGACAATGAGGCTCCCCAGATTACCATTGAGAGGTTGGACGAACCTGCACATTATTGTGACATTGAGACTGAAGAGGTAACAGATAAACCCTGGTTTCACGAGGTAAAGAGGTATCTTGAGGCTCAAGAATACCCCGAGGGTGCATCTGTTAATGATAAGAAATTTCTGAGGAGGTTCGCAGTAAAGTTCTTCATCAGTAATGGTATCCTTTACAAGCGTAACCATGATTCAACCTTACTGCGATGTGTGGACAAGAACGAGGCAGAAAGGATCATGGCGGAGTTGCATGAAGGTACTTTCGTGACTCATTCCAGTGGACACACCATGGCAAAGAAAATCCTACGGGCAGGATATTATTGGTCTACTATGGAAGCCGACTGTTATCAGCATTCTCGGACCTGTCATAAGTGTCCAGTCTATGCTGATAAGGTGCACATACCTCCAGTACCTTTGAACGTCTTGACAACTCCTTGGCCTTTTGCAATATGGGGCACCGATATGATCGGAGAGATCATACCTACTGCGTCCAACGGGCATCGTTTCATCCTGGTAGTTATTGATTACTTTACAAAGTGGGTTGAAGCAGCTTCCTTTGCTACAGTGACCAAGAACGTCGTAGCACGGTTTATTCGGCATAATTTGATCTGTCGATATGGTGTACCGGAGAGGATCATTACGGACAATGGTACAAATCTCAACAATACAATGATCACCGAGCTCTGCAAGCAGTTCAAGATACAACATCAAAACTCTTCTCCTTACCGGCCGAAGATGAATGGGGATGTCGAGGCGGCTAATAAGAATATCAAGAAGATTGTGCAGAAGATGACGGTAACATACAAAGATTGGCATGAGATGTTACCATTCTCTCTTCATGGGTACCGTACCTCAGCACGGACTTCAACAGGGGTAACACCCTACTCTTTGGTGTATGGCATGGAGGCCGTCTTGCCCATTGAAGTTCAGATACCCTCTCTTCGGATTATGAAGGATGCAGATTTGAGCGAAGATGACTGGATTCAGACCCGGCTTGATCAGCTGAACTTAATCGATGAAAAGAGACTTACTGCTAATTTTCATGGTCAAACGTATCAAAAACGGATGATCAAGGAATTTAACAAGGAAGTTAAACGACAAGAGTATCAAGTTGGGGATCTGGTGATCAAGCGCATAATACTGCTGCAAATGGACCCCTACTTACGAAGGGCCATTTGTGGTTAAGAACATTTTCTCAGGAGGAGCTATGATCCTAACCACCATGGATGGTGACGACCTTCCTCACCCCGTCAATGCAGACATAGTGAAAAAATACTACGCATAATCAAAGACCCGCTAGGTTGATTGGCCTAGGCAAAAATAAGGGCTTCCCGGCGAACCAAAAGGGTTCGGGCAAAAATAAGGGATGAAAATGAATAAAAACTGTACACCTGGCAAGTCGAAAACCTGAAAAGGCGGCTTGGGCAAAAAAGGGTATCCCGATGGACTGAAAACCCGAAAGGGCAGTCCAGGCAAAAATTAGGGATCAAAGCGTAACACTATGTCTCATTGGATCACCTTGCAACCAGACTTCAGTATTGACTATCAAGCTCAAACGGCGCCAAACAATCTGATCTACCTTCAACCAAGTAGCAAAGTGATGAGATGCTCGAGGACATAAAGGTGATAGCAGAGTTGGAACCCAGTGGGATTGTTCACATAGCTGTTTTTCTTTGTTTTTCACAAATTGTATAAACTCTATTGTTCGGTGGCATTCTCTTACTAGGACGTCAGCCTCTTGTACAAAAAACGCCTATTTACAGGCTAATTTCAAAGTTAATACAATTCATTTTCACAAAGAAATTTCAAATTGTTTTCTTTTTTCTGTTTTGTCTTGCAACAACCTCCAATGTTCATTTTTGATATATGCATTTGACAATAATTGCTGCTCATGAATATTTACATGCGAAACAAAAGACGATTACTCGTAATATCAGAAACAGGGGCTAACAAGAAATGTCCAAAACGTACAGTTGCTATGTCCACCAGGTATAGGGATAGACCTAATTGGAGAAAAAGATTAAAGGTATATTCACTCCCCTTGGAGTAAGAGAAAGATAGTGGTGTTAATTCTCCCCAGCTGAGGCTCACAACCACAAATAAATCGACAATATTCTCCCCAAGCAGAGTTTATCTACCATCAGCACTGGAAAATTATCCCCAGTGGAGTTTGGAAAATTATCCCCAATGGACTCTGGAAGATTGTCCCCAGTATAGTCTAAAAGATTATTTCCAGTGAAGTCGCAACTGGAAAATCATCCCCAGTGGAGTTCATTCCTTTTACAAATAGAAACTCAATCCCGAACAAAATTTATCATCGCCAACAACGGTAATTCACCCTCGGCCGAGGTTATTTCTCCAAATCAACAGGTTCTCTAGCAGAGTACGACCTCCCCACAGAGTCATTTCCTCATCAGTTCATTCCCCAGTGGAGTTATCCTCTCCTGCAGGTTTATTCTCACAATCATCTTCATTCATTATCCCCAGCGGAAACGAAGAATTCAACTCATTTCTCCAGCAGCAACCCGGGGTTTATTTTCCCCATCTAGAAAAACATCACATTGCCATACATCATGACACATGCATATACGCATCATACAAACACAATCTCATTTATTTTGAGAACATCATTGCTTGATACATATTACGCATTACATACAACTAACCTTTACCTTTCAGGAAAGATACAATCAAAATTCAAGTTGTGAAGCCCAGGTACGACTGGATAATAGTTTAATCCCCAGTAAGTCGCTGTAAAGCCTGGACCACAACCAGATAGTAGTTTATTCTCAACTTTCCTCTTCAACAGAGATGATTCCTCGGTAGAATACGGACGACCGAAGTTCCTAAAATTCAACATAGATGATTCCTCAGTCGAATACGGACGACCGAAGTTCCTAAAATTCAACAGAGATGATTCCTCAGTAGAATACAGACGACCGAAGTTCCTAAAATTCAATAGAGATGTTTCCTTAGTCGAATTTCGACGACCGAAGTTTCTAAAATTCAACAGAGATGATTCCTAGGTAGAATACGGACGACCGAAGTTCCTAAAATTCAACATAGATGTTTCCTCAGTAGAATACGGACGACCGAAGTTCCTAAAATTCAACAGAGATGATTCCTCAATCGAATACGGACTATCGAAGTTCCTAAAATTCAATAGAGATGATTCCTCAGTAGAATACGGACGACCGAAGCTCCTAAAATTCAACAGAGATGATTTTTCAGTAGAATAACGGACGACCGAAGTTCGTAAAATTCAAATAGAGATGACTCACCGGCAGAATAACGGACGACCGAAGCTCCTAAAATTCTACTTCTCTCAACAGAGATTAGTATTCCCCAGCGGAATCTTCCTCAAATGATAGGTATACAAGCTCTCGCTAAGGAATCTCTTATGCGATCGACACTCCTTCAGATGGCATCTTTAAGCCCATCCCCTCGTCAGCAATTTCCAAATGGCATTTGTAAGCCCATTCCCAATATTGCAAGACGGACACCACTTCATGCGAGTGCAAATTTCTGGGCACTCTAGTGTTCAATCATCTTCCACCTTCGGATCACGAAAGGCATGAAAGCCAATCTACATCCTCAGGTTTAAGAAGATTTAACAGGAGCAGCTGTTGTACCCCAAAATTTTCCCTCCCATATTTCTCAAAACATTTCAAGAAAAATCCTCAAGTTGCTCAAGGTAGTCCAAGGGTTGGCCAGACAAGCTCTCTCCTAAGGCAGTCTACCTCAAATTAGGGTTTCATGTTGCATCAAGATAATTGAGTCCAAGGGACCCCAAATTCTCACCAATTTCCTAATATGTTCACAAGATCATCCATGTTATGTTTCAAGCCTTGCAGAAAAAGTTTGCTCAGTCAATTGCTCAAAGGCCTGAAAATCGTCTGTGTTAGGGCAAAAGTCAACTGTGGCCTACATACAATCAAACTTCAAGATTTTTGGTCAACATCCTCATTTTGAAGTATATTTCATCATTTGATAAATGGTTGATCATGATTCATCAAGGATTGCTCATAATTCATCAAGAACCAAAAGTTGCTAAATTAGGGTTTTGCAGGAAAAGTCAACTCAACTTTGACCAAGCATAACTTTCTCATACTTTATGAGAAATGACCCATCCAAAGCTAATTTTTAAGAGGATGAAATTCCATACTATCCATCTTCAGCTCCCAAGTTCAAAATATGCACTCACAAGAAGTTATGAATTTGGACATCATAGTTCATTTTGAAAAGTCAACAAAAACACCTTTTTTGTCAAAGCTTCATACTTGAGCATGGAATATCAAATTAAGATTATAAAAAAAGGGTTGATTAGAGGACATCTCAAGATTTCTAAAAAATCCAATAACACCTCCAAAGAGTCAAAATTGATGAAGTTATGCATTGGTGAAGTTGACCCTTTTTGCAAAATTGCCAAAAGTTAACTATGCCTAAAACTTCAATTTTTGCAAAATAGGCCCAATCTTTTTCACTTGTTTTGATTTGGCAACATAGTCCATGATCTCTATCCCTTTCCACTTGTCCTTATCATGTTTTTATTATTTATTTTGATATTTATTTGAATTAATTCAATTTAAATCAAAACAAATCATATAAAATCCAAAATATTGAAAATAAAAGATTGTGTGCTTGTTTCAGGTTTTAAATTACAGCTAGCATCAAATCAAAATCGTGCAAGGCATTGGGGTGGACAAAAAGATTGATTTTAGGCCAATTTTGGAATGATATTCAAGAGAATCAAATCACAATCAAATTCAATAATGGAAGAAGATTGAGTACATTCTATCAACCCTAATCCATTCCTTGATACATATAGAACGAAGGCAGACCAAAACCTAGGAGAAAGAGGCGCATGAACCAGAAACAAAACTTGAAAAAACAAGAAAAAGTGCTGAGTCAAATTCTCGGTTCCAGGAAATTTCAAAGCTTCTTGCCCATCCCAATCGTTTCCTGGAGTCACCAACAAGCAAAATCAATCAAGAACAAGACTTTTCCAGTACCAAAACGCGCTGTAAGTCAGCCACGACAATGGCTTCTTCTTGAAATCCAATATCATGATTCTGGCATTTGTAACATGAATTATGTACATATTCTGGTTCATTGAAACATTTGCAAACTATTGATAATAATTAATTGCATTTTTGGTAACAATACAGATATATGCCATTGTTAGGTTTTCTTGGTTCGTTTTAGGGTTTTCTCATGCATATGAAATTGGCCCAAACGGAGGGGACCATCGTGATCAGTGGATCAAACCCAGTTGATCCATGGTTTTATGTTTTATTTATATTGCTTGTATGTAATTTCTGAGATGCACAGGGTTACAGCTACAGCGCCATGTCCGTAGGTAAAAGTTATGAGTTTTAAATGACGGCTCCAGGGAAGAAGATGATAATGTGTCCCCACTCTATTGGCCGGTTTAAATTCTGGCGCGTTTGTCCTGGCCAAAAACCCATAGTTATGATATGTTTGTTTGTTCTGCTGTATTGTTAAACTAACACCCAATGCAGTAATTCAGAAGGAGGAAGTCAGAAATTCATGATTCTGGGTGTTGATCCCAGGCGTGACCCTCTGGAACCTTTCCCTTTTGTTTTCACCAGATCTAGCGTTTACGTCTGCTGGAGATTATCTTCCGATTTCATCAAACAGGAACAGATCAAGCACCTCTGGGGCATTATCCTCTGGACCTATCAGTCCCATCCAGATCCAGTGCACATCATCTTCTGACGGTCACAATTTGCTGAGTCTACTAGCCAGGAGTAGGCCCAGTACCATCATCCTCTGGACCATCATCCCTAGTACCATCATCCTCTGGACCATCATCCTCTGGACCATCATCTTCTGGACCTTCATCCTCTGGAACACCATCTCCTGATCAGAGCCGCTGGCAGTGGGCCCTTGGGTTATTTCTTTTACTCTTTTTTTCTACTCTTTCAATACTAAAAATAATTTCTTTTCTTTTAACCAATCAAAATTCATAAAAATGATACTTTTCACAAATTAGGTTTAGAGTTTATTTTTTTTATCAAAAAATTCGTTAATTTAATTAGATTTTAATTTTAGGTAAAACTTTAATTATTTTGTAAATAATTCAAATTAATTAGAACCATTAGGGTTATAATTTAATTATATTTTCTTTCTCCTAAAAATAACCAAAACATAAAAAATAGGTCTTGTAATTATTTTCATTAATTAATTTAATTAAACTAATTATTTATATTTAATTTTAAAACCTAAATTCTTTTCTTTAAAAAATATTAAAAACAACAAAAACATTTTTCTTTTGATTAGGTTAGAAGGGTCAAAACCCTAATTTCCTCCCGATCTTAATTTTTCTCGCGCGTTCTATTTTTATTATTTATCATATTGATGTAACTGCCTACAGTTTGTAATAGTTTAATTAGGACGTTTATTTCCATTTATCGCTTTATTTTCAAAGGGTTTGTTTTTGGCTATGTAAATACCCGAAGCCTTGTAATAGCTTAGTTTAATTTCCGCACTTTAAATTCCGAAAAATATAAACTGTTAGATGTATGATATAGGGATGCATGACAAGAATGTATGTTAAACTTTAAAACAGTTAGATAACCCTAAAATATGCAAAGATAAATAATCTGAAATTCACTCGCACATGCGCACTCCTAGGGTACACTCCCACTTGGTTGCCTTCGTTAAACGGTCATTGAGTATAGGATGCTTTAGTGGTCATCCTTTTGTCTAAACAAAGATACAAGTCCCGATTCGGGAAGTTGCCTCGGAATGGTTGCCTCGGAATTGTTGCCTCGAATAATTGATCTAAGACATTAGGGTTATTACTAAGACGTCCTAACGTTGCTTTAGTGAACGTACGTCCCTTTCGAATTGACCCTCAAAACTCCAACGACGGTGCTACTTACTCCTTAATAGTAGGATAGCGCTGTCTAAAGGAAACGAGAATAGAAACAATCCTTTTTCGAGTAGGTAGATGCTAGTAAGTACTTGCTCAGACAAAACAAACTTTTCACACTTACACTCCTTTACAAACAAAGTTTTCAAAACACTTCATTACACTCTTGAAGACAGGAGCAAGAGTTAAATCGAAGTCAAAACAAAAACTTTTCAAAGCACACAAACACAAAGAAAACAATTTTGAAAATGATGAGCAAGTACCTAAGAGCCCGTAGATAACTACAGATAGAAAGGGTGCTAATACCTTCTCTTTCTATAATCTACCCCCGTACTCAGAAATATCTCGAAAAAGGAATTTTTCTGTGCTTTTTTCCTTTCCTTGTTGGATAAAATAAAAGACGGTGGCGACTCTTGCTTACCGCAACATTTTGCAAACACAAACGCAAAATGAAAACCAGCAAATTCCTTAAAAAAGGGGAAATAGGACCCGGTTCTGGCCACCGTATCACACCATGGATCAACTGGGTTTGATCCACTGATTACAATGATCTCTCCCATTTAGGCCAATTTCACCTGTATGAGAAAATCCCAAAACAAACCAAGAAAACCTAACAATGGCATATCTTGATACAGTTCATAAAAATGCAATTAAACGTTACAGATCATTTGCAAATGTTCCAAGGAGAGAGAATATGTAATTATTTCATGCTATCAATGTCAAAATCATGCAATTAGATTTCAAAAACACATCAAAGTCGTGGCTGACTTACAGTGAGTTTCAGGGCCTGAAAGTGCTTTTTCTGGATTGGTTTTGCTTGCTTGTGATCTCAGGAAGCCCTGGAATAGCCTGGAACTATGAATTCGAATCACCACTTTTCTTTGTTTTTTGCAAGTTTGTTCTGACCTTGTGCGCCTCTCTCTATCCTTGTTTTTGGTTTGCAAATACTCCTTATGTATTGAGGAATGGATTATGGTTGCCAACCTCATCTCAATCTTCCTCCATTATTGACTTTGATCTTGATTTGATTCCTTTGAATATCTTTCCAAAAATAGCCAAATTCAATCTTTTTGTGCACACCAAAGCTTCTGCATGATTCCAATCTTATGCTAGCTGGATATAGGACCTGAAACATGTACAAGATCTTTGGATTTCAATGTTTTGGATTTTCTATGATTTGTTTTGATTAAAATTGATTTAATTAAAATAAAAATCAAAATAAATAATAAAAACAAGATAATGACAAGTGGCAAGAGCTAGGGTTCGTGGACCATGCTACCAACTCAGAACAAGTGCAAAAAGTTAGGCCCATTTGGCAAAAATTGCATTTTTAGGCATAGTTGACTTTTGGCAATTTTGCAAAAAAAGGTCAACTTCACCAATACATAACTTCTTCAATTTTGACTCTTTGGAGGTGTTCTTGGACTTTTTAGAAAGCATGATATGTCCTATAAGAAACCCTTTTGGTATCATCTCAATTTGGTATTCCATGTTCATGTATGAAGCTTTGACAAAAAAGGTGTTTTTGTTGACTTTTCAAAATGACCTATAATGTCCAAATTCATAACCTCTTGTGAGTGCATATTTTGAACTTGGGAGATGAAGATGGATTGTATAGAATATCATCCTCTTTAAAATGATATTTGGATGGATCATTTCTCATAAAGTATGAGAAAGTTATGCTTGGTCAAAGTTGAGTTGACTTTTCCTACAAAACCCTAATTTAGCAACTTTTGATTCTTGATGAATTGTGAGCAATCCTTGATGAATCATGATAAAAACTTGATCAAATGATGAAGTATACTTCAAAATGAGGATGTTGATCAAAAATCTTGAGGTTTGACTGTATGTAGGCCACAATTGACTTTTGCCCTAGCACAATCGATTTTCAGGCCTTTGAGCAATTGAGTGAGCAAATTTTCTCTGCAAGGCTTGAAACTTGACATGGATGATCTTGAGAACATATTAGTTCATTGGTGAGAATTTGGGATTCCTTGGAATCAAGTATCTTGGTGCAACATGAAACCCTAATTTGAGGTAGACTGCCTTAGGAGAGAGCTTGTCTAGTCAACCCTTGGACTTCCTTGAGCAACTTGAGGATCTTTCTTGAAATGTTTTGAGATCACCCATGTCAAATTTCAAGCCTTGCAGAGAAAGTTTGCTCAGTCAATTGCTCAAAAGTCCAAAAATCGACTGTGCTAGGGCAAAAGTCAACTGTGACCCAAATACAGTCAAACTTCAAGATTTTTTGTCAACATTCTCATTTTGAAGGATATTTCATCATTTGATCAAGGTTGGATCATGATTCACCAAGGATTGCTCAAATTCATCAAGACTCAAAAGTTGCTAAATTAGGGTTTTGTAGGAAAAGTCAACCCAACTTTGACCAAGCATAACTTTCTCATACTTTATGAGAAATGACCCATCCAAAGCTCATTTTGAAGAGGATGCAATTCCCTAAAATTAATATTCATACCCCTAATGTTGTGACTGCTCACATGCGCACACCTAGGGTACACCCCACTTGGTTGCCTTCGTAAACGGTCATTGAGTATAGGTCGCTTTAGAGGTCGCCCTCTTGTCTAAAAGATCATAGTCGCCTCGAAATGGTTGCCTCGGATATAATTGCCTCAAACAAATGATCTAAGACATCAGGGTTACCGCTAAGGCGTCCTAACATTGCTTTAGTGACCGTATGTCCCTCATTCGAATTGACCCTCAAACTCCAACGACAGTACTACCCACTCACTAATAGTGGGATAACATTGTCTAAAGGACATTAGCATAGAACGATTCCTTTCTCGAGTAGGTAGATGGTTCTTAGATACTTGCTCTTTCAAAAAAAACAAATTTTTCACACTTACACTCCTTTTCGAACGAAGTTTTCAAAAACACTTCATTACACTCTTGAGGACAGAAGCAAGAGTTAAATCGAAGTTTTCAAACAAAAACTTTTCCAAACCCACAAGCACAAAGAAAATAATTTTGAAAACAATTGAGCAAGTACCTAAGATTCCGTGGATAACCACAGATAGAAAGGGTGCTAACACCTTCCCTTTCTATAATCTACCCCCTGAACCCGAGAAATATCTCAAAAAAGGAATTTTTCTGTGCTTTTTTCCTTTCCTTGTTGGATAAAATAAAAGTCGGTGGCGACTCTTGCTTACCGCGACATTTTGCAAAAACAAACACAAACCAGCATTCCAAAAAACAGTCAGTTCTTCCCACCATATCACAGAACTGGCGACTCCGCTGGGGAACTTATAAGTGGGGTGTACCTTAGGAATAGTTCATAATGTTTTTAATTGCTTGACTTGTATGCTTTATCTTTGTGGGTTGAATCGGAGTTACTATAGATCCTAACCCGGATCTGGGAGATACCTTTTAGGTAAATAGCAATAAACTGTGAGGGAACTATACGACATAGACCGATACAGTTGAAGCAGTAGCTACATTGGTGTGGCACTTTAGTTTGTACCGATATCCCTTGTGGCGCAACGAGGAGAATATGGGTCTTCTAAGGGGTCATTAAGCACCAACTGACCTTAGAACCTTTAAATTGACCAACTTGGCCATAGAACAGTAGCAGTATGCTACACTCATTGAGACCAAACTCTCGCGATGATTCCGGTCACAAGAAAAGGTTGCTAAACTGGAATTATAACCAATCGAGGGTGGTCAATGATATTGAGATCCTCTAGAACTCGGTTACTATTTCTAGGACAGGTTTAAACCAACTGAACTGAAAGAGGGTAATACCTAAACTCCTTGCCAGCCTGAAATCTAAGGGCTATCTGTGTGACTTGTGTGCCCTTACCATGTTTACTATTTGCGGATACTTGTGATGTGTTTCTATCATGACATCATGCATCATTACATTGCATGCATCTTGCATTGGACTAACCCAGTTCAAAGACATAGGGGATTCATCTTTGTTCTGTTTTGTAGGTCATGGGACCCATGCGTAGAAACACTATTTGGATCAACTTTGTCCAGACTCCCACTCAGCTTAAGGAATTGGTTGCAAAGATTTCAGATAATTCCTCCTTTATCCGAAGACATGGGCACCTCCTTGGTTTGGTCACCTCCAAGATGGATGAACAGATGATGAGTGTCTTTGTCCAGTTCTTTGATCCACTGTACCACTGCTTTACTTTTCTGGACTACCAGTTGGTCCCTACCTTGGAAGAGTTCTCTGATCTACTTGGTATCTCTATTCTAGAGCAGACCCCGTTCACAGGTTGGGAGAAAATCCTTAGGCCGGAAGAGATTGCTTCAGCCTTCCATCTGACAAAGGCTGGGTAATGTCTAATTGGGAAACTCGTAGTGGAACAAAAGGCTTCTTGACTAAGTTCTTGGTTGGTCGGGCTAATCAGTTCTGGGACAGTCTAGACTTCCAGGCATTTGAAGACATTATGGCTCTTCTCATATATGGTCTGGTTCTGTTTCCAAACTCAGATTCTTTCGTCGACGTGAATGCAGTGAAGATTTTCATGTCCGGTAATCCTGTGCCCACTCTCTTGGGTGACATCCTGCACTCTCTTTATGCTCGTACTGCTCGGAAGCGGGGAACCCTTATGTGTGGTGCACCATTGCTGGCGAGGTGGTTTATTTCTCACCTCCCCAAATCAGTTTTGAAGAACAAGGCATGGGTTAGGCCTATAGGATTATGTCTCTCTCTCTCTCATAATGACATCATAGAGGAATCACTTATAATCTATGTTTGGCCTTATGTCAGTTTGGGCGAGCTAGAAGGGAAGGACCTCATGAGTTGCTAATTCCAAGTATTGTCTTTGATTTCTAAGGGGATAGTGACGAGCAACGCCGCAGGTTCATACGAGCTTGGGATAGAGTACACAGGTCTAATCCGTGCCCAAAAGCTGGGAATGTCGTATGAAGTTGTATTACCTGTAATTGTTGAGGTTGCTGATGAAGAAGGGGTTCCTCCTACCATCCTCCATCCATACATGCCTACTGACATTGGGGCATTAAAGAGGTCCTGGATGCAGCTTAGAGAAGAGCGGGATACTTACAGAGAAAAGTATCACGAGCAAGAGCAGAAAATCCAGAAGTTGACAAGGCAATTGGAGAATGAGAAGATCCTCAATGACAATGTCCACACCGACGGGAAACGACCATGGGAGCGCTGATTGTCTTTTGTTATTTCTAGTTTTGATTTACTTTTCAGTTTTTCTTTCTTGTAACGCCTTAAAAGGCATCTGTTGAACAATTAAATTCAAAGTTTATCTAATAAAAGTGTGTTTCATTTTGGTTTACGAATTTGAATCCCTAAAGTCTTTGAAATCATATCATACACATATCATTCCCATGCACTTCATAACAGGTACCCTTACAGGTTTCTCATCTTCTTCGCTGTTTATTTCAGCATCATGTCTTCTGAAACATCAACTGAACAAGCCATCAAGGCTCTGCAAGCTTAAAATGCTCAGTTCCAGGAATTTTTCATGAGTTTGGCTAAGGGTCAGCAAGATCTGAAGACCCTTATCTTGAAAGAGAAGAAAAAGAAGAAGAAGAAGAAGACGGTCATACTGAACATGGGTCATAGATTTGGAAAAGATTTAAGAGAAGAGGTTGATTTGACCCACTCATATGGAGGGGGAGATAATCAGGAAGAAAGGAGGCCTCCTAGCCATGTGGTTTCAGACAACGAGACTCACTTTGACGAAGACCATTATCCTCCGGCTGAGGATAGATATAAGCAGCACGAAGACCGGTTGAGCGCGATGGAAGTTCAGAAAGTCCCTGGATTGGACTTTGGTGATTTGGGTCTGTCATATGGGGTGGTGATTCCCCACAAGTTCAAAGCACCAGCCTTTGCTAAATACGATGGGGTTTCTTGCCCAAAGCTGCACCTCCGTTCGTATGTTAGAAAAATCCAGCCATACACCGCTGACAAGAATCTCTGGATCCATTTCTTTCAAGACAGTCTCTCAGGGACTCAGCTTGAATGGTTTTACCAGCTGGAAGGAGCTAGTATCCATAATTGGGAAGATTTGGTTGTTGCTTTCTACAAGCAGTACCAATACAATTCTGACCTCGCTCCCACGCGTACCCAACTTCAGGGTATGTCTATGGGTGAGGGAGAAGGTTTCAAAGATTACGCTCAGAAGTGGAGGGACCTTGTTGGTAGAGTGCAACCTCCTTTGGCTGATAGGGAGCTAGTGGATATGTTTTTGGGGACCTTGTCTGGTCCGTATTTCAACCATCTGATTGGAAGTTCATCATCCAGATTTACAGAGCTGATTATGACCGGGGAAAGAATTGAGGCTGGTATCAAATCTGGTAAAATACAGAAGGGTGCTTCGTCAAGCACCGAGAAGAAGCCTTTTAAGAAGGAGTCCAGTGTTGTTTACAGTTCAAAAAGCCATAATAAACCTGAGCGCCGCCAAGCAGTTAATGCGGTGGTTATATCAAGACCCGCTGTTTCTCCTCAGTGCAATAATCAGCCAAGGGCCTAAAGGCCACGAAGACAATTCACTCAGCTCAACATGACTTTATCCCAAATTCTGCCACAGTTATTGAAGACCAACTTGGTGATTCCGAGGGAAGCCCCGAAGAATCCCAACACAACATCACTGATGTACAATCCAAACGCCCGTTGTGCTTTTCATTCCGATAGCCCAGGGCATGATACGGATGATTGTTGGGTTTTAAAGAATAAATTATAGGATTTAATTGATGCTAAAGATATTTAGTTCGAAGCGCCAGAAAGGCCTAATGTTGTGACTGCTCCTATGCCCAAGCATGGAGTAAATGTTGTAAAAGAAGACTCGTTTGTGGTTTCTGTGAAAGACATTGTTACTCCATTGATGACTGTGAAGAAGAACCTTCTGATAGCCGGTTTATTTCCGGGATGTGACGAAGTTTGCCGTATGTGTTCCGTCCTACCTACCGGTTGCCATCTTTTGAAGTCAGGTATCCAACGCCTGATGGATAATAAAGAAATTCTATTTGAGAAGACTTTTGTTCCTTTGGTTCCTATTGAAGTAGTTGCTATAATCATCATTTTCAACAATTCTTCCAAGGCTTCCTCGAGAAAGCCTGTTAGAGTTACATCTGTTCCAAGAATCGCTCCCTTGATCATCACCGTTCCTGGGCCTATCCCCTATACATCAAATAAAGTTGTCCCTTGGCACTACGGGGCTGACGTATATTATCACGGAGTTAAACAAGATTTGGATGCCGATACTGTCGTCAGCAATATTGTTGGACCTGCCAAGGTCACCCGCAGCGGAAGGCTTTTCTCCCCTGAGATCTATCCACCAACTGTCTAGAAACCTGTTGTTATTACACCTGCCAGTGCACCTGCTACTGTCCCTATTCAAGTACCAATTCTTACCCCTGTTGCCGAGTCATCTGACACTCGTGGCAAAGGGACCACCGGTGAGCCTGCCCAGACGGAGGCACCAAAGAAGATTACTATTGAAGCCTCTAGACAAGAGATGGAGGAAATTTTGAAGATCATCAAAAAGTGCGACTACAATGTAGTCGAGCAGCTGGGGCAAACCCCATCCAAAATCTCTATGTTGTCTCTATTACTATGCTCAGAAGCCCATGCCAAGGCTCTGATTGCTTTCCTGAAGACTGCACACATACCACAAGAAACATCAGCTGATCAGTTTAAAGATTGCGTGGCTAGTCTGACTGCTGATAATGGGTTGGGTTTCTCCGATGCCAACTTGACTGCTAAGGGGAAGAATCACAATGACGCCTTGCATGTCTCTATTGAATGCAGGGGCACTACTCTTGCTCATGTATTGGTGGACACTGGGTCTTCGCTGAACGTTTTACCCAAGAAAGCTCTAGACCGGTTGGACTGTGAAGGTTTAGAGTTGAAGCCGAGTAATATTGTAGTCAGGGCCTTTGACGGGTCCAAGAGGATGGTACATGGAGAAGTGGATATTCCGATTAAGGTCGGTTCTCAGGTTTTCGCATCTACGTTATATGTGATGGACATTCGGCCATCTTATTCTTGTTTGCTGAGTCGCCTGTGGATTCACAAAGCTGGGGCAGTGACGTCTACGCTCCACCAGAAGCTAAAGTACCCAGTGAAAGGGAAAATTGTGACAATGCAAGGAGAAGAGGAGTACATGGTGAGCCACCTCAACTCTTTCCGATATGTAGAGATGGACGGGGAGTTCATTGAAACCCCATTTCAGCATTTTGAAGAGGTTCCCCAGACGCTGGTGTCAACTAAGACTGTTGTTGAAGACCCTCCAATGAAGATGGCTTTCTTCAAGGATGCTCGGGCTGTTGTCGAGAAGGGTGGGTGTGCAAATTGGGGCCAACTCCCTGATTTTGCATATAAGACTAACAAGTTTGGTTTGGGTTTCACTGCAGAAGCTCAAAGGGTTGTTCGGAGCGCACGGATCGGAAGACCTCCCCTGTTTATCAACAATTCAGGAGTAAATGTCGTTTAAGACGATGTTGAAGAGTCTGAGTTTGATAGTTGGATCTACCCGACTGCCGATGGTGGATTAAGCAATTGGACGGCAAGGGACTTCGTCCCAATTTCTTTTATTACCCAGTAATGAGACTTTTTGTTTTAAGTTTGTAACAGACAATGTTTAAACTTTACGGCCCGGTGTCTTACCTGGGGCATCGTGGCTTTATTTGTGAGGGCTTTATGTGTGTCATTTCCATATATCATTAATAAAAGCATTGGACATTTCTTGCATTTCAAATTTTGCGTTCCTTGTTTTTCTTTTATTACATATTAAAAAACAGCTATTTTACACACACTCACATATACAGGTCTACATCCACTCTGGATCTCACTGGTAACAACTCTGCTACTGCCGATTATAACTTCGAAAGTCCGATCAACTTAGCTGAAGATGAAGGTGAAGATGATTGCGAAGTGCCTGGTGAACTTGCTAGACTGCTACTTCAGGAAGATAGGGTCATACAGCCGCATGAAGAGCCGGTGGAAATAATAAATCTGGGTACAGAGGAAGATAAGAAAGAGGTCAAGACCGGTGCAAATCTAGATGTTAGTGTTAAGCAACGGTTGATTCAGATGTTGCGTGACTATGTTGAGATCTTTGCCTGGTCTTATGAATATATTCCTTGGTTAGATACTGATATCGTGGTTCACCGCCTGCCTACCAAGGAAGACTATCCTCCAGTGAAACAGAAGGTCCGCCGAATACGCCCAGAGATGTCTGAGAAAATCAAGGCTGAAGTTATGAAACAGTTTTATGCCGGTTTTCTAGCAGTTACTTCTTACCCGCAGTGGGTTGCCAATGTGGTTCCTGTGCCGAAGAAGGATGGTAAAGTTCGAATGTGTGTCGACTATAGGGATCTGAACAGGGCAAGCCCCAAGGATGATTTCCCTCTGCCTCATATCGACGTTCTGGTTGACAACACCGCACAGCATAAGGTTTTCTCCTTTATGGATGGTTTATCCGGTTATAACCAAATTAAAATGGCTCCCGAAGACATGGAGAAGACAACCTTTGTTACTCAATGGGGTACCTTTTGCTACAAGGTCATGCCTTTTGGATTAAAAAATGCTAGGGAAACGTATCAGCGCGCCATGGTCGCTTTGTTCCATGACATGATCCATCATGAGATTGAGGTATACGTCGATGACATGATTGCAAGATCTCATATTGAAGAAGAGCATCTTGACCACCTTCAGAAGCTATTTGATAGGTTGAAGTTGTACAAGATAAGGCTAAACCCGAACAAGTGCACCTTCGGGGTGAGATCTGGTAAGCTTATGGGTTTCGTCGTAAGCGATAAAGGTATTTAAGTGGATCCTGCAAAGGTGAAGGCTATACAGGAGATGCCAGCTCCCCGAACAGAAAAAGAAGTCAGAGGCTTTCTGGGACGTTTGAACTATATTGCCCAATTCATCTCACACCTGATTGCTACTTGTGATCCAATCTTCAAGCTACTGAAGAAAGATCAAGTGGTAAGATGGAACAATGAATGTCAGGCCGCTTTCGAAAGGATCAAAGAGTATCTCCAAGAGCCACCTATTCTGATGTCACCAGTTGAAGGGAGACCTTTGATCTTATACTTAACAGTACTCGACAACTCAATGGGGTGCGTGCTGGGGAAGCATGACGAGTCTGGCCGAAAAGAGCATGCTATTTATTACCTTAGCAAAAAGTTTACCGACTGCAAGACCCGATACTCGTTGCTCGAGAAAACTTGCTGCGCTTTGGCATGGGCTGCTCGCCCGCTGAGACAGTATATGCTGACTCACACTACTCTATTGATATCAAAAATGGATCCAATCAAGTATATCTTCGAGAAGTCTGCCTTGTCCAGAAGAATAGCAAGATGGAAGATGATCTTGACTGAATATGACATCCAGTACACGACCCAAAAGGCAATCAAGGGAAGTGTGTTGGCAGATCATTTGGCACATCAGGAAGTGGACGATTACCAGTCTATGAACTTTGAGTTCTCGGATGAGAATATCATGATAGTAACTGACTGTGAGAAACCTGGACCGGAAGAAGGACCTGAGGAAGGATCCCGATGGTCTATGTACTTTGATGGAGCTTCGAACACTTTGGGTAATGGCATTTGCGCCGTGATCATATCTCCTAAAGGCTCTCATACTCTGTTCACCGCCCGACTATGTTTCAACTGCACCAACAATATGGCGGAGTATGAAGCATACATCATGGGTCTTCGAGCAGCAATTGACCTAAAGATTAAGTTCTTGAGTGTATTTAGAGATTCCGCTCTCGTGATCAGTCAGATCAAAGGAGAGTGGGATACGAAACATCCAAATCGTATTACTTACAAGGAGTATGATTTGATGTTGCTTCCACATTTCGAAGAGATAATTTTGAACACTTCCCAAGAGAGGAGAATCAGTTGGCGGACATGCTAGCTACAATGTCTTCTATGTTCAAAGTCAATTGGGACAACGAAGCTCCCCGGATTATCATTGAAAATTTGTATGAACCTGCACATTGCTGTGACATTGAGACTGAAGAGGTAGCAGATAAACCCTGGTTTCATAAGGTGAAGAGGTATCTTGAGGCTCAGGAGTACCCCGAGGGTGCATCTGTTAATGACAAGAAGTTTCTGAGGAGGTTCGCGGCGAAGTTCTTCATCAGCAATGACATCCTTTACAAGCGTAACCATGATTCAACCTTACTGCGATGTGTGGATAAGAACGATGCAGAAAGGATCATGGCAGAGTTACATGAAGGTACTTTCAGAACTCATTCTAACGGACATACCATGGCAAAGAAAATCCTTCGGGCAGGATATTATTGGTCCACAATGGAAGCCGACTGTTATCAGCATTCTCGGACCTGTCACAAGTGCCAAGTCTATGCTGATAAGGTGCACATACCTCCAGTACCTCTGAACGTCTTGACAGCTCCTTGGCCTTTTGCAATGTGGGGCATTGATATGATAGGAGATATCAGACCTACAGCATCCAACGGGCATCGTTTCATCCTAGTAGCAATTGATTACTTTACAAAGTGGGTTGAAGCAGCTTCCTTTGCTACCGTAACCAAGAATGTCGTGGCACGGCTCATTCAGCACAACCTGATTTGTCGATACGGTGTACTAGAGAGGATCATTACGGAAAATGTTACAGATCTCAATAATAAGATGATCATCGAGCTCTGCAAGCAGTTCAAGATAAAACATCACAACTCTTCTCCTTACCGGCCGAAGATGAATGGGGTTGTAGAAGCGGCTAATAAAAATATCAAGAAGATTATGCAGAAGATGACGGTAACATTCAAAGATTGGCACGAGATGTTACCATTTTCTCTTCATGGATACCGCACCTCAGCGCGGAAATCAACAGGGGCAACACCCTATTCCTTGGTATATGGTATGGAGGTCGTCTTGCCCATTGAAGTTCAGATACCCTCTCTTCGGATTATGAAGGATGCAGGTTTGAGCGAAGATGACTGGATCCAGACCCGGCTTGATCAATTGAACTTAATCGACAAAAAGAGACTTACTTCTATTTGTCATGGTTAGACGTATCAAAAACGGATGATCAAGGCATTTAACAAGAAAGTTAGAAGACAAGAGTATCAAGTTGGGGATCTGGTTATTAAGCGCATCATATTGCCTCAAGGTGATCCCAGGGGCAAATGGACCCCTACTTAAGAAGGGCCATTTGTGGTTAAGAACATTTTCTCAGGAGGAGCTATGATTCTAACCACCATGGATGGTGACGACCTTCCTCACCCCGTCAATGCAGACATAGTGAAAAGATACTACGCATAATCAAAGACCCGTTAGGTTGACTGGCCTAGGAAAAAATAAGGGCTTCCCGGCGAACCAAAAGGGTTCGGGAAAAAATAAGGGATGAATATGAAAAAATGTACACCCAACAAGTCGAAAACCTGAAAAGGCGGCTTGGGAAAAAAAGGGTATCCCGGTGGACTGAAAATCCGAAAGGGCGGTCCAGGAAAAAATTAGGGATCAAAGCATAACACTATGTCTCATTGGATCACCTTGGAACCAGACTTCGGTATCGACTATCAAGCTCGGACGACACTAATCAATCTAATCTACCTTCAACCAAGCATGCATGGTTCACATAGCAAAGTGATGAGACGCTCGAGGACATGAAGGAAATAACAGAGTTGGAACCCAGTGGGATTATTCACATAGCTGTTTTGTTTAGTTTTTCACAAATTATGTAAATTTTATTATTCGACGGTGTTCTCTTACTAGGACGTCAGCCTCTTGTACAAAAACGCCTATTTACAGGCCAAACTTCAAAATCAATACAATTCATTTTCAGAGAAATTTCAAACTGTTTTTCCTTTTTTCCGTTTTGTTTTGCAAAGAACGTCCAATGTTCATTTTTGATATATGCATTTTGACATTAATTGCCGCTCATGAAAATTTACATGCAAAACAAAAGACGGTTACTTGTAATATCAGAAACAGGGGCAATAATATTTGTCCAAGCTTTACAGTTGCTCTATCCACCAGGTACAAGGTAGATTCAGCTGGAGAATATGGCTAAGGTACTTTCACTCCCCGCAGAGTAAGACAGTAATGATAGATCTCCCCAGCTGAGACTTGCCACTGTGAATGAATCAGTAATATTCTCCCCAAGTAGAGCTTATCTACCATCAGCACTGAAAGGTCTTAATATTCTCCAGCAGAGTATAAGAATATTCCCCGGCAGAGTACAAAATATCCCCAGTGGAGTTTAAAATTTTTCCCAGTGCAGTCTGAAAAAGCTTCCCCAGTGGAATTTGGAGTCATCCCCGGTAGACTTTGGAAGATTGTCCCAGCAGAACTCAAAGGATTATCCCCATTAGAGTCTAAAAGGTTATCCCCAGTGAAGTCGCAACTGAAAGATCATCCCCAGCGAAGTTCTTTCCTTTTCACACACAATAAGTCAATCCCCAACAGGATTCAGCATCACCAGCAACTGTAATTCATCCCCAGCGGAATTTATCGATGGAATCCTCAGCAGAGCATCTCTTCCCCACAGAGTAATCTCCTCATCAGTTTATTCCCCAACGGAGTTATCCTCTCCTGCAGGTTTATTCTCGCAATCATCTTCGTTCGCCATCCCCAGCGGAAACGAAGAATCCAACTCTTTTCTCCAGCAGCTATCCGGGATTTATTTTCCCCAACTAAAAGCATTACATTTCCATACATCATGACACATGCATATACACATCATACATAACAATCTCATTTATTTTGAGAACATCATTGCTTGATACATATCATGCATTACATACAGCTAACCTTTACTTTTCAGGAAGGATGCGGTTAGATTCCCATATAAAAAAATCAAAAGCTATGAAGCTTTTACCTCAGTCGAACTACTGACCGGTTCTTAAATCTCAATGGAATTATCCTCGGTTGAATTACAGATAAGGTTCTAAATCTCGACAATTCTCCTCCGTCGAAGTATAGACAATTCTTAAATCTCAACAGAATTATCCTCGGTTGAATTACAGACAAGTCCTAAATCTCAATGAAGATGTTTCCCTCAGTCGAACTACTGACCGGTTCTTAAATCTCAACCGAATTATCCTCAGTTGAATTACAGATAAGGTTCTAAATCTCGACGAAGTTCCTCCATCAAATTACTGACAGTTCTTAAATCTCAACAGAATTATCCTCGGTTGAATTACAGAAAAGTCCTGAATCTCGACGAAGATGTTTCCCGCAGTCGAACTACTGACCGGTTCGTAAATCTCAACCAAATTATCCTCAGTTGAATTACAGATAAGGTTCTAAATCTCGACGAAGTTCCTCCATCGAATTACTGACAGTTCTTAAATCTCAACAGAATTATCCTCGGTTGAATTACAGACAAGTCCTAAATCTCGATGAAGATGTTTCCCTCATTCGAACTACTGACCAGTTCTTAAATCTCAACCGAATTATCCTCAGTTGAATTACAGATAAGGTTCTAAATCTCGACAAAGTTCCTCCGTCGAATTATAGACAGTTCCTAAATCTCAGCAGAGTTTTCTCAGTTGAATTACGGGCGAGTTCTTAAATCTCGATGAAGATGTTTCCCCCCAGTTGAATTACGAACAAGTTCTTCAAACTCAGCAGATATGTTCTCTCAGTTGAGGTACAGGCAAGTTCCTAAATCTCAACAAAAATCAGACTTCCCCAAGCGGAATCTTCCACAACAACAAGTATGCGAGTTCTCGCTAAGGAATCTCTTATGCGATCGACACTCCTGCATATGGCATCTTTAAGCCCATCCTCCCGCCAATAAACTCCAAATGGCATCTGTAAGCCCATTCCCAACATCACAAAGCTGATACCACTTCATGCGAGGGCAAATTTTTGGGCACTCTAGTGTTCAATCATCTTCCACCTTCGGATCACGAAAGACGCGAAAGCCAATCTACATCCTCAGGTTTAAGAAGATTTAATAGGGACAGTTGTTGTACCCCAAAATTTTCCCTCTCATATTCCTCAAGACATTGCAAGAAAAATCTCCAAGTTGCTCAAATTTGCTCAAGAGTTGGTCAGATAAGCTATCTCCTAAGGCAGTCAACCCCAAATTAGGGTTTTGTGTTGTATCAAGATCCTTGAGTCCAAATGGCCCCAAGTGCTACCCCATGTCCTAATATGTTCTCAAGATCACCCATGTCAAATTTCAAGCCTTACAGAGAAAGTTTGCTCAGTCAATTGCTCAAAAGTCCAAAAATCGACTGTGTTAGGGCAAAAATCAACTGACCCAAATACAGTCAAACTTCAAGATTTTTTGTCAACATTCTCATTTTGAAGGATATTTCATCATTTGATCAAGGGTTGATCATGATTCACCAAGGATTGCTCAAATTCATCAAGACTCAAAAGTTGTTAAATTAGGATTTTGTAGGAAAAGTCAACCCGACTTTGACCAAGCATAACTTTCTCATACTTTATGATAAATGACCCATACAAAGCTCATTTTTAAGAGGATGCAATTCCCTACAATTCATCTTCATACCCCAAATTCAAAAAATGCACTCACAAGAAGTTATGAATTTGGACATTATAGGTCATTTTTGAAAGTCAACAAAAACACCTTTGTTGCCAAAGCATATAACTTGAGCATGGAATATCAAAATGAGATGAGATGAAAAGGGTTGATTAGGGGACACCTCAAGCTTTCTTGAAAGTCCAATAACATCTCCAAAAGTTCAAAATTGAAGAAGTTATGCATTGTTGAAGTTGGACTTTTTTGCAAAATTGTCAAAAGTCAACTATCCCCAAAACATCAAATTTTGTCAAATGGACCCATTCTTTTTCACTTGTTTTGAGTTTGCATTATAGCCCACGTGCCCTAGCTTCAGCCATGTGTCCATATCTCATTTTTATTTTTTAATTTGATTTTTATTTGAATTTATTCATTTTAAATCAAATAAAATCATATAAAATCAAAAATATTGATAATCAAAGATTTTTTGTTGATTTTAGGCTTCAATGGACAGCTAGCACATCTCCAAACTCGTATCAAGGCATAAGTGTACAAGAAGATATGATTTGAATCAAATTTGGAAAGGTTTAATGGAAGAATCAAATCCAATTCATGGGCATTGATATGGAGAGATTTGAACCAAGTTTGTAGACCTAATACAAAGCACAATACATAAGGAAGCAAAACACACAAAAATAAGGGTTGGCAAGTGTTGGAAGAGGCAGAACAAAAGTGCAAAAAATCTCAAAAAAAGTGAGAGATAAAAATCCGGGTTAGAGGCGTTTTCAAGGATCAAGACATGTCCCAATCGATTCCTGGACGTTCATACAAGCTATCTCGATCAAAACCATGCATCCTCAGGCTTCCAAACACACTGTAAGTCTCATGTAACGCAGCCCTATTCTTGAATTCGATTTGACTTGTTCTTGCATCATTTGAGAAAACTAATGGCAGATTCATAATCACAAGAACATTTCCAAACTTTCTGTATCATTTAATTTCATTCATATGACCTGTTTTGCAAAACGCCATGGCTAGGGTTTTGTTGTTGTTTTTAGGGACTTTTGTTTCAGGTAAAATTGAGACTCAAGAAGAACATGGTTTTGATCAGGAGGCCATGACGAGTTGAACCATGTTCTTGGAATGGATTTATATGGCCTGGAGAGAATTTTAGAATAGGCCTGCGCTTTTAGCTGCGGATTCAAATCCGTAGGTTTTTTTTTTACAGGTCTGAGGACAGGGACGATGAGGTGTCCTCCGTCCACTGGCCATTTCAAATCTTGGCGCGTTTTATTTTTTTTCTGACCAACACTTCATGTTTTATTATATTATTATTGATTTGTGTTAATATAACAAATGAAGCAGCGTGGTGTAGTGGCAAACGTGTAATGCATTCTCCTTCAGGACCTGGGTTCGAATCCTAGGTCCTCCACTTTCTCAATAATATTGGTTTTCAAGTATTCCCATACAGGCGCCTATCTGCAGTCCATCATAATCCCTCATGCATCCAAGAGCCAGATGGCCAATGGCCAGATCTGATGGCTAGGGATTGAAGGTCCACCAAGGCGACAGTCAATGCGTGAACACTAGATCTACAAAGTCAAAAAAGGCCAGCACTAATGGGCCAAGGAATTGCTATCAACACCCCAAAAAAAGGCCCAAATTCTTCTCCTCTCTTATTATTTATTTATTTACTTTAATTGTTTTTTATTTTATTTTATTAACTCTCTAACCAATCATAAAATTATGTTTTTATTAAATAAAATCACAAATATTTTTTTCAATCAAACTTTAAACTTTTATTTTTTTTCTTAATAAACACTAATTAATTAATTAGGTTTTTAATTCTAGAAAACTTTAATCCATTTTTGGTAAATAATTTTAATTAATTAGATTTAATTAGATTTAACCACTAATTCAATAATTTTAATTTCTTTCCTAAATAATCAAAAATTCCAAAAAAAATAATTTACTTTTCATTTAATTAATTTATTAATTTAATTTGGTCATTTAATTTAGGTTTAATTTCTTTCTTAATTTAAAAACAACAAAAAAACCAAAAAGACATGTTTTTTAACCAAAAGGGTCAAAATCCTAAAACTCGCACTCGATCTAATTTCCCGCGCGCTTTATTTAATTTTATCATATTAATGTATCTGCTTCCGGATTGTAATAGTTAAATAGGACATTTAATTATTTTTATCGCTTTACTTTATTTTTCAAAAGGTTTGTCTTTGGCGATGTAAATACCCGACGCCTTGTAATTTAATTTCCGCACTTTTAATTCCGCAAATTATAATTGTTAGATGTTTGATAATAGGGTTTGCATGACAAGACTGAATGTTAATCTTAAAATAAAATTAGATCACCATTAACATGTACAAAGATAAAAATAACTAAAAACGACACACTCGTACATGCGCACTCCTAGGGTACACCCCACTTTGTTGCCTTCGTACACGATCATTGATTATAGGTCGCTTTAGAGGTCGCCCTCTTGTCTAAAAGATCATAGTCGCCTCGAAATGGTTGCCTCGGATATAATTGCCTCAAACAAATGATCTAAGACATCAGGGTTACCGCTAAGGCGTCCTAACATTGCTTTAGTGACCGTATGTCCCTCATTCGAATTGACCCTCAAACTCCAACGACGGTACTACCCACTCACTAATAGTGGGATAGCATTGTCTAAAGGACATTAGCATAGAACGATTCCTTTCTCGAGTAGGTAGATGGTTCTTAGATACTTGCCCTTTCAAAAAAAACAAATTTCACACTTACACTCCTTTTCGAACGAAGTTTTCAAAAACACTTCATTACACTCTTGAGGACAGAAGCAAGAGTTAAATCGAAGTTTTCAAACAAAAACTTTTTCCAACCCACAAGCACAAAGAAAATAATTTTGAAAACAATTGAGCAAGTACCTAAGAGCCCGTGGATAACCACGGATAGAAAGGGTGCTAACACCTTCCCTTTCTATAATCTACCCCCCGAACACAAGAAATATTTCGAAAAAGGAATTTTTCTGTGCTTTTTTCCTTTCCTTGTTGGATAAAATAAAAGTCGTTGGCGACTCTTGCTTACCGCGAAATTTTGCGAAAACAAACGCAAAACGCAAACCATCATTCAAAAAAACAGTCAGTTCTTCCCACCGTATCACAGAACTGGAGACTCTACTGGGGAGCTTATAAGTGGGGTGTACCTTAGGAATAGTTCATAATGTTTTCAATTGCTTGACTTGTATGCTTTATCTTTGTGGGTTGAATCGGAGTTACTATAGATCCTAACCCGGATCTGGGGGATACCTTTTAGGTAAGTAGCAATAAACTGTGAGGGAATTGTATGACGTATACCGATACGGTTTAAGCAGTAGCTACGTTGGTGTGGCACTTTAGTTTGTACCGATATCCCTTGTGGCGCAACGAGGAGAATATGGGTCTTCTAAGGGGTCATTAAGCACCAACTGACCTTAGAACCTTTAAATTTACCAACTTGGCCATAGAACAGTAGCAGTATGCTACACTCATTGAGACCAATATCTCACGATGATTCCGTCCGCAAGAAAAGGTTGCTAAACTGGAATTATGACCAATCGAGGGTTGTCAGTGATATTGAGATCCTCTAGAACCCGGTTACTATTTCTAGGACAGGTTTAAACCAATTGAACTGAAAGAGGGTAATACCTAAACTCCTTGCCAGCCTGAAATCTAAGGGTTATCTATGTGACTTGTGTGCCCTTACCATGTTTGCTATTTGTGGATACTTGTGATGTGTTTCTATCATGACATCATGCATCATGACATTGCATGCATCTTGCATTGGACTAACCCATTTCAAAGACAAAGGGGATTCATCTTTGTTCTGTTTTGTAGGTCATGGCACCCATGTGTAGAAACACTATTCGGATCAACTTTGTCCAGATTCCCACTCAGCTTAAGGAATTGGTTGCAAAGATTTCAGATACTTCCTCCTTTATCAGAAGACATGGGCACCTCCTTGGTTTGGTCACCTCCAAGATGGATGAATAGATGATGAGTGTCTTAGTCCAGTTCTTTGATCCACTGTACCACTACTTTACTTTTCCAGACTACCAGATGGTCCCTACCTTGGAAGAATTCTCTGATCTACTTGGTATCTCTATTCTGGAGCAGACCCTGTTCACAGGTTGGGAGAAAATCCTTAGGCCGGAAGAGATTGCTTCAGCCCTCCATTTGACAAAGGCTGAGGTAATGTCTAATCGGGAAACTCGTAGTTGAATAAAAGGCTTCTTGACTAAGTTCTTGGTTGGTCGGGCTAATTAGTTCTAGGACAGTCTAAACTTCCAGGCATTTGAAGACATTATGGCTCTTCTCATATATGGTCTGGTTCTGTTTCCAAACTCAGATTCTTTCGTTGACGTGAATGCAGTGAAGATTTTCATGTCTGGTAATCCTGTACCCACTCTCTTGGGTGACATCCTGCACTCTCTTTATGCCCGTACTGCTCGGAAGCGGAGAACCCTTATGTGTGGTGCACCATTGCTGGAGAGGTGGTTTATTTCTCACCTCCCCAAATCAGTTTTGAAGAACAAGGCATGGGTTGGGCCTATAGGATTATGTCTCTCTCTCATAATGACATCATTTGGACTATCAAAGGCATGGAAGACGTGGTTATTATTGATCGCTGTGGGTAATACCCAAATGTTCCACTGCTAGGAACCCATGGAGGAATCACTTATAATCCATGTTTTGCCTTACGTCAGCTTGGGTGAGCTAGAAGGGAAGGACCTCATGAGTTTCTAATACCAAGTATTGTCTTTGATTTCCAAGGGGATAGTGACGAGCAACGCCGCAGGTTCATATGAGCTTGGGATAGAGTACACAGGTCTGATCCGCACGAGCTAGGTGTGAAGACTTCTCTTCTGATGGAGCCATATCTCCGATGGGTTCGAATCTGTTCCCAAAAGCTGGGAATACCATACGAAGTTGTCTTACCTGTAATTGTTGAGGTTGCTGATGAAGAAGGGGTTCCTCCTACCATCCTCCATCCATACATGCCTACTGACATTGGGGCATTAAAGAGGTCCTGGATGCAGCTTAGAGAAGAGCGGGATACTTACAGAGAAAAGTATCACGAGAAAGAGCAGAAGATCCAGAAGTTGACAAGGCAATTGGAGAATGAGAAGATCCTCAATGACTATGTCCGCACCGACGGGAAATGACCATGGGAGCGCTGATTGTCTTTTGTTATTTCTAGTTTTGATTTACTTTTCAGTTTTTCTTTTTTGTAACGCCTTAAAAGGCATTTGTTGAACAATTAAATTCAAAGTTTATCTAATAAAAGTGTGTTTCATTTTGGTTTACGAATTTGAATCCCTAAAGTCTTTGAAATCATATCATACACATATCATTCCCATGCACTTCATAACAGGTACCCTTACAAGTTTCTCATCTTCTTCGCTGTTTATTTTAGCATCATGTCTTCTGAAACATCAACTGAACAAGCCATCAAGGCTCTGCAAGCTCAAAATGCCCAGTACCAAGAATTGTTCATGAGTTTGGCTAAGGGTCAGCAAGATCTGAAGACCCTTATCTTGAAAGAGAAGAAAAATAAGAAGAAGAAGACGGTCCTACTGAACATGGATCGCAGGCTTGGAAACAATTTGAGAGAAGAGGTTGATTTGACCCACTCATCTGGAGGGGGAGATAATCAAGAAGAAAGGAGGGCTCCTAGCCCTGTGGTTTCAGACAACGAGACTGACTTTGATGAAGACCAGTATCTTCCGGTTGAGGATAGATATAAGCAGCTCGAAGACCGGTTGAGCGCGATGGAAGTTCAGAAAGTCCCTAGATTGGACTTCGGTGATTTGGGTCTGTCATCTGGGGTGGTGATTCCCCACAAGTTCAAAGAACCAGCCTTTGCTAAATACGATGGGGTTTCTTTCCCAAAGCTGCACCTCTGTTCGTATGTTAGAAAAATCCAACCATACACCACTGACAAGAATCTCTGGATCCATTTCTTTCAAGACAGTCTCTCAAGGACTCAGCTTGAATGGTTTTACCAGCTGGAAGGAGCTAGTATCCGTAATTGGGAAGATTTGGCTGCTTCTTTCTACAAGCAGTACCAATACAATACCGACCTCGCTCCCACGCGTACCCAACTTTAGGGTATGTCTATGGATGCGGGCGAAGGTTTCAAAGATTACGCTCAGAAGTGGAGGGACCTTGCTGGTAGAGTGAAACCTCCCTTGGACGATAAGGAGCTAGTGGATATGTTTTTGGGGACCTTGTCTGGTCCATATTTCAACCATCTGATTGGAAGTTCATCGTCCGGATTTATAGAGCTGATTAGAACCGGGGAAAGAATTGAGGCTGGTATCAAATCTGGTAAAATACAGAAGGGTGCTTCGTCAAGCACCGAGAAGAAGCCTTTTAAGAAGGAGTCCAGTGTTGTTTACAGTTCAAAAAGCTATAATAAACCTGAGCGCCGCCAAGGAGTTAATGTGGTGGTTATATCAACACCTGTTATTACTCCTCAGCGCAACAATCAGCCAAGGGCCGAAAGGCCACGAAGACAATTCACTCAGCTCAACATGACTTTACCCCAAATTCTGCCACAGTTATTGAAGACCAACTTGGTGATTCCGAGGGAAGCCCCGAAGAATCCCAACACAACATCACCGATGTACAATCCAAACGCCCGATGTGCTTTTCATTCCGATAGCCCGAGGCATGATACAAATGATTGTTGGGTTTTAAAGAATAAAATACATGATTTAATTGATGCTAAATAGATTGAGTTCGAAGCGCCAGAAAGGCCTAATGTTGTGACTGCTCCTATGCCCAAGCATGGAGTAAATGTTGTAGAAGAAGACTCGTTTATGGTTTCTGTGAAATACATTGTTACTCCATTGATTACTGTGAAGAAGAACTTTCTGCTAGCCGATTTATTTCCGGGCTGTGACGAAGGTTTCTGTATGTGTTCTGTCCTTCCTACCGGTTGCCATCTTTTAAACTCAAGTATCCAACGCCTGATGGATAATAAAGAAATTCTATTTGAGAAGACTTTTGTTCCTTTGGTTCCTACTGAAGAAGTTGCTATAATCCCCATTTTCGACAATTCTTCCAAGGCTTCCTCGAGAAAGCCTGTTAGAATTACATCTGTTCCAAGAATCGCTCCCTTGATCATCACCATTCCTGGGCCTATCCCCTATACATCAAATAAAGTTGTCCCTTGGCACTATGGGGCTGACGTATATTATCATGGAGTTAAACAAGATTTGGATGCTGATACTGACGTCAGCAATATTGTTGGACCTGCCAAGGTCACCTGCAGCGGAAGGCTTTTCTCCCCTGAGATCTCTCCACCAACTGTCCGGAAACCTGTTTTTATTACACCTGCCAGTGCACCTGCTACTGTCCCTGTTCAAGTTCCAATTCTTACCCCTGTTGCCGAGTCATCCGACACTCGGGGCAAAGGGACCACCGGTGAGCCTGCCCAGACGGAGGCACCGAAGAAGATTACTATTGAAGCCTCTAGGCAAGAGATGGAGGAAATTTTGAAGATCATCAAAAAGAGCGACTATAATATAATCGAGCAGCTGGGGAAAACCCCATCCAAAATATCTATGTTGTCTTTGTTACTATGCTCAGAAGCCCATGCCAAGGCTCTGATTGCTTTCATGAAGATTGCATACGTATCGCAAGAAACATCAGCTGATCAGTTTAAAGATTGCGTGGCTAGTCTGACTGCTGATAATAGGTTGGGTTTCTCTGACACCGACTTGACTGCTAAGGGGAAGAATCACAATGACGTCCTGCATGTCTCTATTGAATGCGGGGGCACTACTCTTGCTCACATATTGGTGGACACTGGGTCTTCGCTGAACGTTTTACCCAAGAAAGCTCTAGACCGGTTGGACTGTGAAGGTTTAGAGTTGAAGCCGAGTAATATTATAGTCAGGGCCTTTGACGGGTCCAAGAGGATGGTACATGGAGAAGTGGATATTACGATTAAGGTCGGTTCTCAGGTTTTCGCATCTACATTCTATGTGATAGACATTCGGCCATCTTATTCTTGTTTGCTGGGTCGCCCGTGGATCCACAAAGTTGGGGCAGTGACGTTTACGCTCCACCAGAAGCTAAAGTACCCAGTGAAAGGGAAAATTGTGACAGTGCAAGGAGAACATGAGTACATGGTGAGCCACCTCAACTCTTTCCGATATGTAGAGATGGATGGGGAGTTCATTGAAACCCCATTTCAGCATTTTGAAGAGGTTCCCCAGACGCTGGCGTCAACTGAGACTGTTGTTGAAGACCCTCCAATGAAGATGGCTTCCTTCAAGGATGCTCAGGTTGTTATCGAGAAGGGTGGGTGTGCAAATTGGGGCCAACTCCCTGATTTTGCACATAAGACTAACAAGTTTGGTTTGGGTTTCACTGCAGAAGCTCAAAGGGTTGTTCGGAGCGCACGGATCGGAAGACCTCCCCTGTTTATCAGCAATTTAGGAGTAAATGTCGTTTAAGACGATGTTGAAGAGTCTGAGTTTGATAGTTGGATCTACCCGACTGTCGATGGTGGATTAAGCAATTGGACGGCAAAGGACTTCGTCCCAATTTCTTTTATTACCCAGAAATGAGACTTTTTGTTTTATGTTTGTAACAGACAATGTTTAAACTTTACGGCCCGGTGTCTTACCCGGGGCATCGTGGCTTCATTTGTGAGGGCTTTATGTGTGTCATTTCCATATATCATTAATAAAAACATTGGACGTTTCTTGCATTTCAAATTTTGTGCTCCTTGTTTTTCTTTTATTACATATTGCAAAACAACTATTTTACACACACTCACATATACAGGTCTACATCCACTCTGGATCTCACTGGTAACAACTCTGCTACTGCCGGTTATGACTTCAAAAGTCCGATCAACTTAGCCGAAGACGAAGGTGAAGATGATTGCGAAGTGCCTGGTGAACTTGCTAGACTGCTACTTCAGGAAGAGAGGGTCATACAGCCGCATGAAGAGACGGTGGAAACAATAAATCTGGGTACAGAGGAAGATAAGAAAGAGGTCAAGATCGGTGCAAATCTGGAAGCTAGTGTTAAGAAACGGTTGATTCAGATGTTGCGTGACTATGTTGAGATCTTTTCCTGGTCTTATGAAGATATGCCTGGGTTGGATACTGATATCGTGGTTCACCGCCTGCCTACCAAGGAAGACTGTCCTTCTGTGAAACAGAAGGTCCTCCGAATGCGCCCAGAGATGTCTGAGAAAATCAAGGCTGAAGTTATGAAACAGTTTGATGTCGGTTTTCTAGCAGTTACTTCTTACCCGCAGTGGGTTTCCAATGTGGTTCTTCCCACCGTATCACACTTAGCATGCACCTGACCGCATTTAGCACGAAAGTTATTGCCTCGAGAAATTAAACTCTATTATGGAGTGTCGTACTATCCCGTAATGATAACCATACATATTCTTAGTCTCATATGACTTCTATGAACATGGTATGAGGCAAAATAAGGCCTTTTAGGAACCATTTTTTCTAATGCTATTTGTGGTTGTTATGTTAAACATATGTAGAGACTATTCCCCGTGAGTGCAATCTGTTCTATATGTGAAGCGGATGCCTCCGTAATTTTTGTGAGTTAAGAAATGATCATAATGATATGAATGCCACTTATTACTTGATTGTTGATTACGTATGCTTAATACATGTTGATGATGAAATATATTATATGATATACGATATTGTATGAACAATTGTGGTTGCCCGTCATTCAATTTGAAAGTTCAATGATGTATATTTATGTGGATTGATGTGTGCCTTTGTGGCTTGATACACATTTTGATTTTGATGTATGCTTGAATCGGAGTAGGATCGGATACTAGGACATAAATCACTCATGACTTCGACATTGTGTGTCAATTGTACTGCTGTGATGTGCTTGTGTGAATCCTTGTGCAGCATTCCACTAGTAGTTAAGAACATATGCGTGCTTGGTATGTCATAAGCACATGAGCTACCATTTAATGTGCTTGTGTGGGTCCATGTGTGGCGTTGCACTAGAATTTAAGAACATCGCATGCTTGGTTTGTTCGAGTGGTGATGCCACGTAGGCAATGTCACTTTGTGGATTTCTAACTCACCTCTTATGGTTCCATGTAAGCAAAACCATTAGGTTTTTGCCCGGTGGGCTCGTGTTGTCGAGATGGAATTTTTACATCGACAGTTAATCACATGTGTTTGGATGACAGACGAGTTATGTCACCTCATCAGCAAATGTCAATATGGAACTTGGCACGGAAGAAACTCCAGTTAAGAATGACCTGTATCATCATGTTATGACCGGGGTAAGTCTCTTGATGTGATGCACGGGTGTAACTCACCAAGGGTGTGACAGTGTAACCTGAGTAGGGGAAATAACAAACTTTTGGATTCCTTGTACACGGGTACGGGTCTGCTTACTTGTTTGTATTTAGCTATGTGATTGCTTAATCTCATTGGAATGCCAAGGGACTACCAATGAAGATGTTCCTCTTTGTGTACTTGTACCTAGCCGTGAGAAAAAGCCTAATTCGCAGTGAATCTGTTTTGTTGCATGCACCCTGTAGAACTGAGCAAACCCGTAAGATAGAGAGACTCATTGAGATTTAGTAATCTTACCCCAATACTCTAATTATTTTTCAGAAACATGTTTTAGGTAGAAGAATTGTTAGACTGTCGGTTTTGAGGACTACAGATGAGTAGATGGTAGAAAGACCTTCTTAGATGTTATCTTTCTATTGTGCGTTGTTGAAGACAAGCTATTCCTATATGTTCTGATATTGGGATTTTATTGTATATGGTTTTAATTTTTTGTCTTTATCCAAATTTTTATGTTTCTTTGTACCATATTTAACATCATTGCATATTATTCTAGACATTTTGTACGGGGTGTTACAATTGGTATCAGAGTAGGTCGACTCTTGTCCCTACCAAGAAACTTCACTAGAAATTTTCTTCTCCCTCACATGTGTGTGTTTCTATCCCGATTTCTACTATCATAGAATTCAGTCGTTGAGACTGGCCACCTCACTGAGTGCATATGCGATGGATAAGGTCATGGTGGAGCCCCCACGAGGACGCGTAAGATTCGAAGTGACTCGAGACAGATTGATAGAAGCCTGCTAAGTTGGGAGAATGTTAGGATTGTCAAGCATAAATGGAGCGTTTGACGCAGAATAGGTGGCATCCCAAATGTCGCGGTGAGGTTTAAGACTACCAGAGTTCCCAATATTCAATTTGACGAAGTGGAATTTTCCTTAAGATTATGTAGCAGTGAAGGAAATCCAAAAAGCGCCTAAAATAACGTAAAGACCTGGTAATTGAATGTTATGAACTTGTTGAAGAAATATGGATTCAATATTAGGGCAAGGTATACACTTTATCATATCATGTTCCTCATATCTGTGAAAAAGCCAATTTATATTTCTGCTTATTTTACAGAAACAATAACCAAACAAAATCCTAATTTAAGTTTTTGTTTAATTGAACCACGAATTGAACTCAATACGTGCACGCAGTCCTTGAAATTTACATTAGGGGAATTTCCCTATTATTACAAGAGGCAAAATAGTACACTTGTTATTTTTCCGATCAATAATACTCCAAATTCTATTATTTAAGGCAAAATTTTATATTACTTTTTATTAATCAAAAGAAATACTTTATTGAAGATTCAAAAAGGAACAATGAAGCTCAAGTGATCACTATGATCCAATAGTCAAATAGACTAACAAAGCCAAAGGGGTAAGACAACTATAAAAACAATGCGAATATGCTTCCTAATTTTAGGCCCGGTCCAACACCTATGGATCACTGCATCCGTAATATTCTTAATAACGAACACTTGCTCAATTATGATCCCAAAGATAAGGTCATTTCTGTAGCGCCAACATTCATCATTTGTCTCAGTGAAAGCAAAAAGAGTAATAGCTCTCTTCCATCCTTTTTTCTTGCAAGTTTGAAGAATCCAGTTAATTTCATCAGTCCAAGTACCAGGGTCTCTGCCTATATTAATCCACTGTAACAACCTCGACTCGAAGAACTTTCATCTTTGGCGCCAGCAAGTTGAACCATACATTAATGCTCACAACCTCACAGATTTGGTGATTTCTTTGCGAATTCCTTCTCAATTTCTTGATGATGATGCCCGACGATCAGGTACGATTAATCCTGCGTATTCCGCTTGGTTGCAGAAAGACCAGATGTTACTTTCATGGCTTCAGTATACTCTCTCTCTCTCGAGATCTTGTCTCATGTTCTTGGATGCACTCATACACATCAACTTTGGGATCGCTTGTTCAGTTATTTTCATAAATGAACTCGTGCGAAGGCTCATCAACTTCGTGTGGAGCTTCGTTCCCTAATACTTGATAATCAATTTGTTCAAGATTATCTTCAAAAAATTTGTACTATTGTGGACTCGCTTGCCTCTGTTGGAGATTCGGTGCCCCTGTCGCATCATATTGATGTAATCCTAGAAGGATTACCTTCAGATTATGCTTCAGTATTTTCAGTCGTGGAAAGCAAATTTGGAGTTATGGACATTGATGAAGTTGAGATTCTTCTTATTGTGCATGAACTTCACTTGAACAAGTTCAAGAAACCTCCTACTTCAGATATTCTCTCACTCAATCTAACACACATTGCACCTTCCTCTCAGTCCCCTGAATCTACTCATCCTGGAAGTACTGAGTCTTTACCTGTGCCTGTTTCTCAGTCCACAGAACCTGACTACTCCAGTTTTAGAGGTGGAAGATCTCAGAGAGGTCGTGGTGGCAGAGGGAGAGGTGGCAAAAATTCAGGTATTCAATGCCAAGTTTGCTCTCGTTTTTGTCATTTTCCCTAGCTTGTTGGCACAGGTTTAATCAACATTTTCAACCTCCCTCTTCCCTCAATGGTCATTCCTATAATGCCACTCCCTTTCAGCAACCTTCTCTTCACCAAGCTCCATGGTTAACTGCTCCTATAGCCTTTGGTCAGTTCAATCCTTATACGTGAAATAGACCTCCTGCAGCTTAACCTAGACCTCAGTCTGCATATGCTCCACCAAGCACCTTTGTGGCTAACACTTCTCTCTCCTTATCTGCTGGCACTTGGTATCCTAATTTAGGTGCATTCTATCATGTCACCAGTAATGCTAGCAATCTCCAGCAACTTACTCCTTTTAAAGGCCATGAACAAATTTATATAGGGAATGACCAAGGTCTCCCTATAAATACTGTAGGATCTAGTGTTTTTACCTCATCTTCTCACCCTCACACACAGTTCACACTTAATAATCTGCTTCATGTTCCTTCCATTACCAAGAATCTTATTAGTGTCATCCAGTTTTGTCTTGATAATAATTTATATTTTCTGTTCACAATTGATAAATGTCTTGTCAAATGCCAGGTCTCTGTTGTTGTCCTGCTGGTTGGTCAACTTGGGTTTGATGGCCTTTATGCCTTCCCTTCATTATCTGTTTCAGCACCTGCTCAGTCTTCATTTGTTGCTTTACATTTTGTTTCCAATTTTGTACCTACTGCTAATCCAGTTAGTATTTCCCAAAATTTATCAAATGTATGGCATTTGAGACTAGGTCACCCTAATGAGCACACACTCAAATTAGTAATACAAAGCTGTAATATCTCTTTTAGTAATAAAGAACATAATATTTTTTGCTCAGCTTGTTGTATTGGCAAGGCTCATAGATTACATGCTCCCACCTCTCATACTGTCTATCACACTCCTTTAGAACTTGTATATTGTGATTTGTGGGTACCATCCCCTCAACCATCTACCTTAGGCTTCACATATTACATTTCCTTTGTGGATGCGTACTCTAAATTCACTTGTCTTTATCTCCTCAAATCCTAATCTGAAGCCCTTAACATATTTAAGCAATTCAAGAGTATGGCATAACTTCAATTTGGACATCCTATTAAATCAGTTCAGACTGATTGGGGAGGTGAATTTAGGCCCTTTACCAAATTTCTAAATGAGGTAGGTATTATTCATAGAGTGATATGCCCTCACACACATCACAAGAATGGTGTGGTTGAGAGAAAACATAAGCATATTGTGGAACTTGGTCTTACACTCTTAAGTCAAGCATCAATGCCACTCCAGTATTGGGATTATGCTTTCTCCACTGCTGTCTTTCTCATTAACAGACTCCCATCCTCATTCCTTAAGTTCAAAGATCCCTATACTCTATTGTTTAATTCCCAACCTGACTACAAGTTCTTGAAAGTGTTTGGATGTGCTTGTTTTCCCTTGCTTAGGCCCTATCATGCCCATAAGCTGGACTTCAGATCCCAAGAGTGCCTCTTTCTAGGATATTCCACCTCTCACAAAGGGTATAGGTGTCTATCTGCCCAAGACAGACTTTATATATCTAAAGATGTGCTTTTCAATGAGTCCACATTTCCTTTTTATGACCCTTTTTGCTCCACATCCTCCACAAACGCTGCACTTAAATATCAGTCTGCCACCTCTCTTGGTTATATCATCCCTTATTCACCTATGCCCTGCATCACCTCCTTACCAAATCCAGTCATTTCTGGTTCAACTAATTCTGTACCTACCACTGCTTTGGTACCTACTTAGACTGATTTTGGGCCTTCTACTACATCACCTACTTCATCTCATCAAAATACAATCTCTACTTCTTCACAGTCTGAAGCATCAGCCCCTTCCTCATCTTCCTCTACCTCATCTACAACTTCTATCCCTCTTAATGCTGTCCCTATATCTTACAAACTTGTCAATGAACACACTATGTAGACAAGGGCCAAATCTGGCTTTGTTCAACCCAGGTTGCAGCTTAGACTATTGCTGACATGTACTGAACCAAAAACTGTGAAAGTAGCTCTTCTTGATCCTAAGTGGAAACATGCTATGCAGGCATAATTTGATTCCCTCTGTCAAAATCACACTTAGTCCCTTGTTCCTTTTCCTCCCAGTAGATAGGCCATTGGCTATAAGTGGGTATTCAGAGTCAAGGAGAACCCTGATGGTAGTGTTAACGGGTATAAAGCCAGATTAGTTGCTAAGGGTTTTCACCAAAGGCATGGGCAAGATTTCACTGAAACCTTTTCTCTCGTGGTTAAGCCCATTACCATCAGGATCATTTTGAAACTTGCTATCACTAACAGCTGTTCCACTTAACAGTTGGATGTCAATAATGAATTCCTCAATGGAGAGCTTGATGAAGAAGTATATATGCAGCAGCCTCCTGGTTTTCTTGATTCCAACTCCTCTTTAGTGTGCAAGCTTCACAAGGCTTTTTATGGCCTTAAGCAAGCACCACGACAGTTATTTGAAAATTTGCAAACTGCCCTTCTTCAACTTCATTTTGTTCCAAGAAAGTGGGATCCTTCCTTGTTTATCTTATCCTCTAAAGGACATACCACATATATCCTAGTATATGTGGATGATATCATCCTAACTGGCAGCAATCCTTGCACTCTTACAGCTGTGATTACCAATCTTAATGAGGGCATTTCTCTTAAGCATCTTGGCAATCTTGATTACTTTTTGGGAATTGAGGTTAAATCCACTACTCAAGGATATCTTCTCCTATCTCAAACCAAGTACATTAGAGATCTACTACACAATACTAATATGACTGATGCTGCTCGCAGTTGGTACTCCTATGCATTCCACTTGTAAGCTTACCAAAGTAGGTTCAGCTTCTCTTTCTGACCCTTTCATATACAGGTCTGTAGTAGGTGCGCTTCAATATACCACTATTACCAGACCTGACATTTCTTACTCTGTCAATAAGGTGTGTCAGTTCATGTCTCACCCTTTGAAATCACACTGGGTTGCTGTGAAACACATTTTTCATCATTTGAAGGGCACTGTCAACTTTGGTCTTCATCTCACGACTTGCTCTCCTTACAAGGAACCTGCTCTGAAAGTTTTCTGTGATGCTGAGCTGGGCATCAGATCCTGATGATAGACGCAACACATCTGGAACTGCTATCTATTTTTGGCCTAATTTGGTGTCTTGGTGGTCCAAGAAATAACCTGTCATTTCCAGATTCAACACTGAGGCTGAATACAAGAGTCTCGCTCAAGCTACAACAGATCTCCCGTGGCTTCAAACTCTACTACAAGAACTTTGTGTTCCAACTCATCCCCCAGTTATTTTCTGTGATAATCAACTATTGTTATGCTGGCACATAATCCCATTCTACATTCCAGAATGAAGCACATGGAAATTG
>CATIWC010001927.1:0-215658 GCA_948472305.1 Vicia faba
TAAGCAAGGGTCGCCACCGACTTTTCTTTTATCCAATAAAGGAAAGGGTGAAAAGAATAGAAAAATACCTTTTTTTTTAAGATTTTCTGAGTAAGGGGGGTAGATTATGGGAAGGGAAGGTGTTAACACCTTTTCCATCCGTGGTTTTCCACGGGCTCTTAGGTACTTGCTCATTTTGAAAATTTCTTTTTTGTTTGTGTGTTTTTGAAAAGTTTATTTTCTTTATGCTAACTCTTGTATAAGTCCTCAAGAGTGTTGATAAAGCATTTTTTTTAAAATGTTTGAAAGTTTAGTATCAAAAAGGTTGTTTTGAGCATGTACTTAACAACTATCTACCTACTCGAAAAAAGGTTGTTTTTTCCTCCCTTCCTTTAGATAGTGCTATGCTACTATTAGTGAGTAGGTAGCCCTATCGTTGGATGTTGAGGGACTATCGAAGGGACATTTACGGTCACTAAGGCAACTTGGCAAGAACTCTTGGTAATAGTCCTAAAGTTCTAAGATCACTTTTTTAACCGAGGCAACAGTCGAAAGGGTCATCGAGGGACTTTTGATCTCTTGAACTCAAGGACAGTCATTAAAAATTCTCACATTTCGAGAATTGTGATTGTTTCAAAGGAAACCGAAGTGGGAGATACCCTAGGGTTGAGCATGTGAAAGTGTATTGATTCAGTTCATTTATCCTGCAATTTTAGGGTGATCTAATCGTTTTAATTTACAGTCTCTTTCATGCAATCTTATTAATCTAAACAGTTAATAATAGTGAAAGAAATTAAAATACGAAAATGAAACCTAGCTATTACAAGGCCTCGGGGAAGGGGATATATAAGCAAAACTAGGGAGTGCGGAAATTTAAAAGAATTAATAAACCCTAAGTTAAACTATTACAAACTGTTTACAGATGCAATAAATTGGAAAATAATAAAACAGAAAATGATAAACGCGCGGAGATTAAAACGGGCACAAGTTAGAAAACCTTAAAATCTAATTGATTAATGTGATACAGTGGAGAGAACTGACTTGAGGTTTTGCGTTTGTGTTCGCAAATGTTTCGGTTTAGCAAGAGTCGCCACCAAATTTTTATTTTGTCCTAAGGAAGGGTCAAAAAGCACAGGAAAGACCTTTGAGATGTTTTCTTGGGTTCGGGGAGTAGATTATGAAAAGGGAAGGTGCAAGCACCCTTTTCATCCATGGTTATCCATGGGCTCTTAGTTACTTGTTTAGATCACTTGCTTTGCTTTTCAATTGTTTGAAATGGTGCTCTTCAATTGTTTGAAATGGTGCTTTGTGTGTGGTTTTGAAAGATGTTTTGAAAAGAGGCCATCATTGTGGCAACCTTTGTAATGATTCTTATTTGAATGTATACAAAGGTGTTTTTGTCTTTTGAAAAGATTTGAAAGTTTGATTTGTTTTGAAATTGTGTTGTGAGGTGTGTTTGAAAATAGCAAGGATGTTTTGCAAGCTTTTTGATCAAGTAACAAAGAGTTGTCTACCCTATTTTACTCAAAGATCTTTCTTATGTTTTTAACCCTTTTAACATTGTTATTTCGCCATTGCATTTGGTGAACAACCTTGTGTTAGGATGTTAAACGGGACAGGCGCGGGTCATCGTGTAGACCATGATAGCAATTATGCTAAGTATTTTTGGCAATTTTATTTAAGGGACTTGATCATTTTTGTTTAGGCAACCAAGATAGCGTCATCGAGGGACTATGATCTTTTGTTTTGTTTTTGTTTTGCCAAAGTACCTAACATGCATACCATGGCCCATTTTTGAAGGCAACAAGTGGATTGTAACCCTAGGGGTGTAAGTGTGCATTGTGTTTGTTTTTCATGCATTTTGTCTTTGATTAGGTCAAACTAATTGTTAATTTGATTTTTTGCATACAAACCCTAATTCTCTAATCATGGCATAATTGAAAGCGTAAAGCGCGAGAAATTAAATACTAAGCTATTACAACATGATTATGGGGATGGGGGTACAATTTTGAATGGGGTGTATTTGACAAAAATATAAACCCTAGATTACTATTACATCCAAATTGAATCTTAAATGCATCAATATTTAAATGTACAATATTTAAATAAACAAAAATAGATAAATATTACATAAGATGTATTATGCAAAAAGAAGTTTCATTTCTTTATGTATGCAAAAGTATTATTGGTGTAAAAAAGTATAAAGAAATAAATAAAAAAAGGATTGATTTTATTTATTTAAGGGTAAACCCTAATTTACTTTAAATTAATATTATATATTATTTATATACAAAAAATATATTAATATGTGTAAAAAAGAAATATATTTAAAAAAAAGTATTTTTAGTATAAATAATAATAAAAATGAAAATGTAATATTTTTATATTTTATTCTAAGTATTTAATAAAATAAAAGTATATATGTATTAAATATATTAAATATGTATAATATAAAATAAAATATGTACAAAATAAATTATATTTTAAATGATATTTTCAGTGTGAATAAAATCAAGAAATAAAAATAAAAGTATAATTTACATTATTTTCAAGTTTTAAATAAATTATAAAAGTATTTAAAGCCTTTAATGTTAGAAAAATCAAAATAAAATTCCAAATAAATGTAAAAAATTATGAAAATATTTTTTAAACATTTTTTATGTTTGGAAATAAAATAACAAAGTCAGAAAAGAAAACAAAAATGCAAAAATGAAAAAATACAAGAAATTGGGCCAGGGGGTGTGAAACTGAAAAAAGGGGTGTTAGAAGCAAAACTGGTCAGGCCCAGCCCAAACCAACTTCATCTTCTTCCTCTAGACTGAAAAACGCATGCCTGTTATACAAACTTGAACATCTTGGAAACGTGATCTTTTGCCAAAACTCATAACATCAAACTTGTAGAAAATTTCAATACGATTCTAACCATATAAAGCGTTAATCCTAACTCTCAAAGACCAGAGAGAATTTCTTTGGCCCTAAAATCTGACCTAACTTTTTCAGCATGTTCATGGGTGAAATTCTCCTAGCACACTTAATATAAATGAAAACTGAGCATATGTACAACTTCATGGCATTCAATACTACATTTTTAATTCACAAACCTAAGGCTAAATGTTCCTATATAGAGAGATAGAAAGTGATGAAAAACCTGTTTCAGTTGGATTCGAGTAGGACAATGTATAACTTCTCAACAAGTTTTGAGGTGTCTGGTAGCTTGCCTGAACTTCACTTGATCTTTTCCAATAGCTAGCTTGCCTTGAATGTCCCTGAATTAGTTCCTAGAACTCAACCTGCACAAGCTTGAAATGAAAATGGTGAACACTGTAAATGGAGTTACAGTTGGCAATTGAGGTTTAGGATAGCATGAGTGAGTTGAATGGAATGTGTTTGAAGCAAAAAGGGGCAAAACGCACGAGCCAAGTGAGCTGGAGCACTCAAGTTGCAACACCTGCCCTGTTTTGCCAAAAGAATGTGATTTCTGGCTATGGGAGCTTTTGGGGATCAAGCATTCGTGTTTATGGCTCAAAGGGTTGTGTGAAAGTTGTTTGTGATCTTTGTTTTAGCTAACAATGGCTGGTTCTCAAGTTGGGAGGATTTTGCAAGTTTTCTTCTTTGTGAAGCAAGAATGTGTCACTTGTTAACACAGGCATGTACAAGCCATATATTATGTTGCAATCCTCTTCATACTTGCAATTTGTGGATTTGATTTGGCTTCAGAGATATGGCCCTATGATTCAAAGATCATGTTTTGACATAAAGCATACCTTTTACAAAATGGAAATGTACCTTTTCCAATTAGGGATTAGTTTTGTGTGCAATGTCCAAATGACCAAGATAATGCATTAGCTCAGTGGATTTGCATTCAATTAAGGAGTGTAAAATGGTTTAGAGGCCTGCAAACAAGTACAAAGCATGCTGGTTTGAAAAATGCAACTTGTATGAACATGTATTTGCCATGGATACAAAGTGAGTTTTTGCCAAGTTCAAGCATTCGATTCTCCGTAACCACAAATGTGTTTGAGGAGTTATTGGACAATTTGTAAAGCTTGCAACATTCTCTATAATCCATATTTGAAATGAAAATTGAGACTCCAAGTGTAACTAGATGAAAAATGGCCAAGAAGATGGGTCAAAATCTTGCCTAAACTAGGGCAAAATTTTTCTAAGTTAAAAGTTTTAGGGACCCTTGTTCCAAAAATCATAACTTGAGATCCAAGCTTCTTTTGAGAAAACTTTGTGTATAAAATTTGTAGACTTTATGTAGGACTACAACTTTCATGTTGTAAGTTTTTTTTGAATCCATTTTCATCATGGTGAAAATGTGGGACAAAGTTAAGAAAAATTAAGAAAATTTCATAACTTAGAAAAATTCTAAGTTATGAAAATTTTCAATTTCAAACCCTAATTTGCAATTTTGGGTTTCTTGATGAACCAGTTTCATAATTTGACATATCTTGATGAAAAATGACCCTTGGCACTTGATTTTGACCAAAAAGTCAAAGTTTGACTTTTCAGTGTACAGTCAAATTTTGATCAGTTGACTGAAAAATTCATCTGTCAATCCCATGCATTTGAGATCTTTTGAACTTGTTGAATATTTCAAGATGATTCCATTGAGTCCTTGAGTCCATGGTTGAGCTTGATTTTCCATTAGCTAGGTCAAAAAGCCAGAAGTTGCCTTTGTACAATTAAAAACCCAAAAAATGACCATTTTGCCCTTATGGTGACCTGATCAAATTTCTTGTGGATTTGTGGTCCAAACTTGATCAAATGGTTCATGTAAGTTCATAATGTTGATGTGGGTCAAAATTCATGAGGTTTGACTGTAAATTGGCCACAATTGACTTTTTCCCCAATATAGCTGATTTCTAGGTCAACTGTCCATTTGACTTGGCAAAAGTTTGATTCAAGGCTTGAAACTTGGTATGGACAAACTTATGAGTCCAACATGAAGTATGAAAGTAAATTTGGGCATTGAAGATCCAAAAATACTTGTGCAAACTCAAACCCTAATTTAGGTCAATAGTGTAAGGAGGTGTCTTCAGCAGAGCAAACCCTAGCTTGGTCTTGAGTTCCAAGAGCCTTGTGATGAGAAATGTTGATAAAATGAGAGGGAAAATTTTGGGGTACAATAGTTGCGCCTGTTCAATCTTCTTGAACCTGAAGAGTTAGATTGGCAAGTTTGCCTTTCGTGACTCGAAGGTAAAAGAGGATTGGACACTAGAGTGCCCGTAAATTTGCACTCATCAAAATATTGTTGAGGGAATGGGCTTAAAGATGCCATTTGGAGATGGTAGAATCTTGCTGGAGATGGGGTTAAAGATTCCATCTAAGATTTGTTTGTTGAAAATCAGTAGAATGAACATCAAAATGGTATCCTTATTTGGAACGTATCTGAGTTGTATCTGGAGATTGGGTTTGTATGAGCAAGGGAATGGCGTCTATGTTTAGAGCGTATCCGAGCTGTAACTATTTTTTATTCTTGAATGAATATCAGAGTCACTGTCGTGTCTGGAGTGTATCTGTATCCTGAATGGGTAACATAGAAACATCTGTGTATGGAGCATCTAGGTGCTGGGGATAAGTTCTGAATGAGTGGCAGAATGGCAACCGTGTCTGGAGCGTATCTGGAATGTATCTGAAGTTGAGATCTGTATGAGTAGCAGAATGACTTCCGTGTCTGGAGTATATTTGTACTGTAACTGGGATCCGGACAAGTGACAGATTGACTTCCGTGTCTGGAGTGTATCTGAACTTGAAGTTGATAGTTGAATCTGAATGAGAAATAGAATGGCTTTCGTGTATGGAGCGTATCTAGTCTTTATCTGGTTGCTGAAGTCTGAATGAGTAGTAGAATGACCGCCGTGTCTGGGGTGTATCTGTACTGTATTTTGACTTGAAATTCTAAATGAGTAATAGAATGACCGCCGTGTCTGGGGTGTATCCATACTATATCTGAATAATTGTTAACGATAGCCTTTTAATCTTATCTTGAAAAGGGTAAAATGTTAGCTAAAACACAAAGTTATGTTGCATGATATGTATGATGCAATGAACTATGTTTCATCAATGTTTATGATATATGAATGTAATGGATGTGCATGTAAGCTGAGTAGCTGTCTTGCTGAGGAAAATAAATCCTTGATAGCTGGAGACAATGAAATCCTTGACTGCTGTCGGGGAAAGTGAATCCTTGACTAATGCTGGGGATTCCAAAAAATCTTTGATTGTTGAAGATGAGAAATCCTTGCTGGCTGCTTGGGGATTAAAGATCTTTGATTGTTGAGAATGAGAAATCTAGGGACCACTGCTGGGGATTGAAAATCCTTGGTGACTGGTGGGGATTAACAAGAGCTTTGACAACTTCTGTGGGGAATGAGAATCCTTCATAACTTTCCTGGGAAAAAAGGAAAACTCTGAAAACCTCTACTGGGGAATTAAAACCTAGGAGGCTTCAAATGGAGAAACACGAACTAGAATCTACGTTCTGTTGGGAGATAACTCTGTGGGGAGAGTGCTTATTCTGCCGGGGAAATTAGGAGCTTGGGTTGTATGCCAATATACTGGAGAATTGTCCTAATTGGCGATAAGACAAATAGTTAACTGTTATCTGGTTGATTCTCGGACTTTTAAGATAACATGCTGGGGTAGTTGGGGAAATCTGAATGGTTCCCGCTGGGGATTGATAGTTGGAAATTTGACTCCGTTGGGGGAGAAGGTCTAGAATATTCTAGCTCCGCTGGGGATATGTATTTCAGGGTTTCCGGGCTCCACTGGGGATCAGGAGTTTGGAGACTTAACTCTGATGGGAATTTTGAAACTTAACTCCGCTGGGGGATAAAGTTTAGAATATTCTAGCTCCGCTGGGGATCTTGAAATTTAACTCCGCTGGAGATATATACTCCAAGGTTTTAGCTTTGTTGAGGATCTGGATGACATACTGTAGGGGATTTCTTTTGGAATAGCCTAAAGATGTTTTCCTATACTTTCGACCTACCAGTAATTATCCTTTCTCATTTCGTTTTATTTGTAAGCAGTGATCATATTCAAATGCATATGCCTATTTAACAAAACATTGGACATTTTTCAAAATAAAACATAAGGGTAAAAAGAAAAGAAATGCAAGCAAATTTCAGCACTTTGAAGTATCTTTGTATTAACTTTTGTAAATATCTTTGTACAAAGGAGACAGACACCCTAGTAAGAGAATGTTGTCGTAAAAATTGAAAAATTTTATACAAAAAGAAAGATGGCTTTGTGTAATAATTCCATGGGGTTCCCATTCTTCTATAGCCTTCACAAATCTGAGTATCTTGTCCATTCGTTGCTTCGTCCGCAGATGATTGGATTGATCAGAAGCTTGGAGTTTGGTCGTGAAGAGATTGTCCTTAAAGTGATCCAACGAGACATAGTCATACGCTTTAATTCCCTAACTTTTTCCTGGACCGCCCTTTCGGGTTTTCGATCCACCGGGAAACCTTTTTTTGCTTAAGTTGCCCTTTCGGGTTTTCAACTTGCCGGGTGTACAGATTTTTTTTGTTTATCCATAATTTTTGCCTGAATCACCCTTTCGGGTTTTCGATTCACCGGGATGCCCATTTTTTGCCCAAGTCGCCCTTTCAGGTTTTCAACTTGTCGGGTCGTTTTATGCGTAGTATCTTTTGACTATGTCTGCGTTCGCAGGGTGCGGCAAGTCGTCGCCGTCCATGGTGGTCAGAATCATTGCCCCACCAGAAAAGATGTTCTTGATCACAAATGGTCCTTCGTAAGTAGGAGTCCACTTGCCCCTGGGATGACTTTGCGGCAAGATGATCCGATTGATTACAAGATCTCCGACTTGATATACTTGACGTCTGAGTTTCTTGTTGAAAGCCTTGATCATCCGTTTTTGATACGTCTGACCATGACAAACAGTAGTAAGTTGCTTCTCATCGATCAAATTAAGTTGTTCAAGCCAGGTCTGAATCCAATCGTCTTCACTCAAACCAGTATCCTTCATGATCCTTAAGGAAGGAATTTTAACTTCCATGGGTAAAACAGCTTCCATTCCATATACCAAAGAAAAGGGGGTTTCCCCTGTTGAAGTACGTGTCGTGGTACGATATCTGTGTAGAGCAAACAATAACATCTCATGCCAGTCCTTGTAGGTGACTGTCATCATTTGAATGATCTTCTTGATATTTTTGTTCGCGGCTTCAACAACACCGTTCATCTTTGGCCGATAGGGAGATGAATTGTGATGATAAATCTTGAACTGCTCGCACAGAGCGGTGATCATAGTGTTGTTCAAATTTGTACCGTTGTCCGTGATAATCCTGTCGGGCAACCACATTCTTTGTAACAGAGGCGTAGGAAGATTCTTCGACCCACTTGGTAAAATAATCAATAGCGAGCAAGATGAAGCGATGTCCATTGGATGCCGTAGGCTTGATCTCTCCAATCATGTCGATTCCCCACATTGCGAATGGCCAAGGAGCTGTTAGAATGTTGAGAGGAATAGGAGGAATATGTACCTTGTCAGCATAGACTTGGCATTTGTGGCAAGTACGAGAATGTTGATGACAATCAGCTTCCATGGTAGACCAGTAGTAGCCTGCCCTTAGAATCTTCTTAGCCATCGTATGTCCGCTTAAGTGGGTGCCAAAGGTGCCACTATGTATTTCATTCATGATTAACTCTGCTTCGACCTTGTCCACACAACGAAGTAGAACACAATCGTGGTTGCGCTTATATAAGATACCATTACTCAGGAAGAACTTGGCAGCAAATCTCCTTAAGAACTTATTTTCATTGACTGAAGCTCCTTCAGGGTATTCTCGAGTCTGGAGATACCTTTTGATTTCATGAAACCAGGGTTGTTCCACTACTTCTTCGGTATTAATCTCATGATAGTGTGCAGGTTCGTCCATTCGCTCGATGGTGATTTGGGGAGCCTCATTATCCCAGTTGAGTTTAAACATGGAAGACATTGTAGCTAGAGCATCTGCTAGCTGATTTTCTTCTTGCGGAAAATGCTCGAAGGTAATCTTCTCGAAATGAGGCAGCAATGTTAGGACATGTTCTTTGTATGGGATAAGATTAGGATGTTTAGTATCCCACTCTCCTTTGACTTGTTTGATAACCAAAGCCGAGTCCCCAAATACGACCAAAGATTTGATTCTCAAGTCTATAGTAGCCTTGAGACCAAAGATACAAGCTTCATGTTCAGCCATGTTGTTGGTACAGCTGAAGAAAAGTCGGGCAGTGAAGGGTGTATGGCAACCTTCCAGAGAAATAAGTACCGCACCGATACCGTTGCCAAGTGCATTTTAAGCACCATCAAAGTACAGGGTCCATCGAGATCCTTGTTCAGGTCTGTTACTTTCGATGTTGTCCAATGTCATGATGTCCTCGTTAGGGAAGTCGAATCTCATAGATTGGTAATCTTCGACGACTTGATGAGCTAGATGGTCAGCTAGTACACTCCCCCTTTATAGCTTTTTGGGTAGTATACTGGATATCATACTCAGTCAGGATCATTTTCCATCTAGCGATTCTTCCAGATAAAGCAGGCTTCTCGAAGATATACTTAATCGGATCCATCTTGGAAATCAGCAAAGTGGTATGAGTCAACATATACTGCCTTAGCCGGCGAGCAGCCCATACCAAAGCGCAGCAAGTTTTCTCGAGCAGTGAGTAACGAGTCTCACAGTCGGTAAACTTTTTGCTAAGGTAATAAATGGCATGCTCTTTTCAGCCAGACTCGTCATGTTGGCCTAGTACGCACCCCATTGAGTTATCCAAAACAGTCAGATACATGATTAACGGCCTTCCTTCGACGGGTGGCATCAAAATAGGAGGTTCCAGTAAATACTCCTTGATCTTATCAAAAGCAACTTGAAAATCATTGTTCCATTCAACTACCTGATCTTTCTTCAACAGCTTGAAGATTTTCTCACTGGTAGATGTTAGGTGAGAAATGAACCTTGCAATATAGTTTAGGCGTCCCAAGAAACCTCTAACCTCGTTTTCAGTGCGGGGGGCAGGCATTTCTTGTATAGCTTTGACTTTAGCAGGATCAACCTCAATGCCTTTGTTGCTGACGATAAATCCCAAAATTTTACCAGACCTGACTCCAAAAGTGCACTTGCTTGGGTTCAGTCTGAGCTTATACTCCTTCAATCTGACAAACAACTTTTGCAGATGATCAAGGTGTTCTTCTTCTGTCTGTGATTGGGCTATCATGTCGTCTACGTAGACTTCTATCTCATGATGTATCATATCATTAAACAAAGCTACCATGGCGCGCTGATAGGTTGCTCCGGCATTCTTCAGTCCGAATGGCATTACTTTGTAGCAGAAGGTACCCCACTACGTGACAAAAGTAGTTTTCTATATGTCTTCGGGGACCATTTTGATTTGGTTGTATCCCGAGAATCCATCCATGAAGGAAAATACCTTGTGTTGAGATGTGTTGTCAACCAAGATGTCAATGTGTGGAAGTGGAAAATCATCTTTAGGGCTAGCCCTGTTTAAATCCTGATAGTCCACACACATTCTGACTTTGCCATCCTTCTTAGGCACGAGCACAATGTTAGAAACCCATTGTGGATAGGAAGTAACATCCAGAAAGCCAGCATTGAATTACTTCATTACCCCAGCTTTGATCTTCTCAGACATGTCGGGCCTCATTCGGCGGACCTTTTGTTTGATCGGTGGACAGTCTTCTCTTGTAGGGAGACGGTGAACCACGATATCTGTGTCTAATCCCAGCATGTCTTCATAGGACCAAGAGAAGATTTCAACATATTCATTCAACAACTGCACTAAGCGCTCTTTGACACTTGGTTCCAGGTTGGCACCCACATTAACCTCTTTCTTGTCTTCCTATGTTCCAAAGTTGATGGTTTCTAGCAACTCTTCATGGGGCAGAATAGCCCTCTCTTCTTTTTGCAAAAGTCTGGCTAACTCTCCAGGCACTTCACAGTCTTCATCACCTTCGTACTCGGCATGATTGACCAAATCTTCAGAGTTACCGAAGGCTAAACCAGAATAGTCACCAATGGAATCCGGAGTGGATGGGTACCTGCATTTTGTGAGTGTGGGTGTGTGTAAGGGATAGCCATCCTTAAATAAAACAAAATGTAAAAGGAAAGAAAATGAACAGAACAGTTTAAGATGAAAACGTCCAATGATTCATTAAACATGGAATATGATAATGAAAAAATCAAGCCCTTACAAATGGACCTATATGCCCCGGGTAAGGCATAAGGTGAAAAAAGTGTACGAATTGTTTAGTTATTACAGACCAAAATAAGAAATTGTTCAAAGATAAATTACTGGTTGATGAAAGTGATGGGAACGAAGTCTTTTGCTTCCCAGTTTCTTAATCCTCCTTTAACGGTTGGAAAGATCCAATCTTCAAAGTTGTCTTTTTCATCATCATCTTCTAAGGCATTAATTCCATGGTGAGTGATTTTTACGGGTGGTCCTCCAGCCCTGGAGCGACGCACAGCTTTCTGGCCAGCAGCAGTAAAACCTAGTCCGAACTTGTCCATCTTGTGAGGAAAATCAGGCATTTCCCCCACACTATACTCCTTCCTTCTTTGATTACGGCCTCCGCATCCTTGAGGGATGCCATCCTAGACATAGGCTTGGAAACGATATGCACATCTGTCATTGTCTTTGCAACTGCGACTTCGGGAGAAACTTCTTCAAAATGTTGGAAAGGCGTTTCTATGAATTCGCCATCCAACTCCACATAGCGAAAGGAGTTGAGGTGACTTATCATGTACTCTTACTCACCGTGAACTGTTATGATCTTTCCATAAACTGGATACTTTAGCATTTGGTGTAGAGAGGAAGTGACTGCCCCAGCATTGTGGATCCACGACCTTCCCAACAAGTAAGAATATGAAGGACGGATGTCCATCACATAAAAGGTAGAGTTGAAAATTTCTGTTCCCACCTTGATAGGAACGTCCACTTCTCCATGAACCATCCTCTTAGGACCGTCGAAGGCTCTAACAACGATTTTACTGGGCTTTAGGGTCAAGTCTTCACAGTCCAATCTGTCCAACGCCTTTTTCGGCAGCACATTTAAGGATGAACTGGTGTCAATCAGAACATGGGAAAGTGTGGTTCCCCTGCATTCTACTGAGACATGCAGCGCGTCGTTGTGCTTCCTTCCCTTAGGGGTCAAATCAGCATCGGAAAAACCAAGACCATTATCAGCAGTAAGGCTAGCCACGCACTCTTGAAACTGGTCAGCCGAGGATTCTTGAGGCACATGTGCCGTCTTTAAAAATTTGATTAAGGCCTTAGCATGAGCCTCAGATCAGAGTAGGAGAGCTAACATGGAGATTTTGGAAGGGGTCTGCCCTAGCTGCTCCACGACATCGTAATCGTTCCTCTTGATTATCTTTAAGATTTCTTCCATCTCTTTTTGGGTGGTCTCGGGGATTACCACGGTCTGAGCCTTCATCCTAACAGGCGCTTCTAGTATCCCCTTACCTTTGGTAGTAGCATCAGAGGGTCTAACTTCAGTTACATCAATTTCTTCAATTAATCGGGCTTTGCACATATGGCTTGACAGGCTCATAAACTTTCGTGGGTCCGAAGAATGCTCGTGGGGGAGCAATCTCTGGAGAGAAGATCCTTCCGCTGCGAGTTATCTTGCTCGTTCCCGCAATATTCCCTATATTAGGGGTTTCATCATCGGAATTCTCTTGGACTGATTCAATCTGTTTGATACCATGATAGAAGATTTCTCCTTCGTAGTTCCATGGTATCGTCTTGTTAGATTCATACGGGACAGGCCCCGGCATGGTGATTTTTAATGGCACAAACTTAGGATCAGGTGTAATTTTGACAGGCCTTTTGCAGGTCTTGGGAAGATTGTCGGAGATGGTTATTATTGAAATGTCATTGGTTGAAGCAACAAAGGTAGCAGGAGTATCATGAGTGATAGTATCAACAGGAGTCTTTTGAAAGAGGATCTCTTGGGTATCCACCACGCGTTGGATGCCTAATTTCAACAGTGGGCAGTCATCTTGCAAGTTTAAACAAAAGTAACAGTCTTTTCCACGGCCTGGGAATATCCCGGCTCTCATCAAATACACTTTAATCACTAGTAACAGAGTCAAAAGGTAAACAACATTGGTAACATGAAGCTCTTCCATAACGGCATGAACATTATGACCGTGCTTGTCCATTGTGGAAGAAATCACATTCGGCTTTTCGGGCGCATCGAATTCTACCTCCTTGGCGTCTGTCATAGTGGTAAGCACATTTTGCTTTAGAGTGGTAATAAGGAGAAGAGGTATTAGGGTTCTTCGGCGCTTCTTTCAAATTGGTGAGATTCAGCTTTACCAGATGAGGGAGGACTTGAGCCGGTGTCATGTTGATTCGGGTGAACTGCCGTTGTGGCCTTTCTACCCTTTGCTGATTAGATCTTAGCTGATTGCTGCGAGGTTGATCAGTTGAAGAGTTTTGGATCATCACAGCCCCCACCATTGTTTGGCGCTCAGTTCTTCCTTGGCTTTTCTGAAAATAAACAGCAGAAGCTTCCTTTTTAGTTGGGAAAGTCTTCCTAATAGCAGTGGACGCGGAGGCATCTTTCTGAATCTTACCACTTTTAATGCCAGCCTCGACCCTTTCACCGGTCATAATTAATTCGGTGAATCCTGCAGTGGAAATCCTGATTAAATGATTAAAGAAAGGGCCAGACAGGGTCCCTAAAAACATGTCAACCAGCTCTCTATCCTACAATGGTGGTTGCACCCTTCCAGCCAAATCCCGCCACTTTTGGGAATACTCTTTAAATCCCTCATTAGAAGCCATACCCATACTCTGTAGTTGAGTACGAGTAGGTGCTAAATCTGCATTGTATTGGTATTGTCGGTAGAAAGCAGCAGCTAAATCTTCCCAGTTATGAACCTCAGATCTCTCAAGTTGATAGAACCAGTCCAATTGTGTGCCTGACAAACTATCTTGGAAACAATGGTCCCAAAGATCTTTATCAGAAGAGTGGGGTTGGATCTTTCTGACGTAGGATCTCAGATGCATCTTTGGACAGGATAAACCATCATACTTAGCAAATGTAGGTACTTTGAACATGGGAGGAATGACGATCCCAACGACCAACCCTAGTTCTTCGAAATCTAAACCAGGTACCCTTTGCAACTCCATGGCTACCAACCGATCCTCAAGATTTTTATATTTATCATTCGCCGGGGGATATTGCCATTCGGAGTAATCTTCATCCTCTTCCTCTTCTTCCTCTTCAACTTCAGATTCAGAAGGCATAACAGTTCCTTTTCCTTTACCAATCCCTTCGTCAAACGTCGAGGGGAACTCGAGAACCTTTCTAGCCTTGTTTTCAAACCTTCTTCCCATAGTGACCATACCAGGACTTTTCTTATTTTTCTCTTTATCTTTCTCCAACAGTGCTCAAAAATCCCTCTTGACCTTTTTCCAAGGTCATGAGGAGTTGCTGGAATTGCGAATTCTGTGCTTGCAGATCCTTAACCGTCTGCTCCAAATCTATCTTGCTGAAATAAACAGCAGAAAGATAAGGAAACCTGGTGTGGAGACCTGTTTATGGATATGATGAATGATATGTTATTCATGTAATGCATTCAAGGATTCAGAAATTCAAATTTGTTGTAAACAAAAAGAACACACGTCATATTAAGAAGAGATTTGTTAGTACATAAGTGCCCCATGGGCAAAATTTTACAAAATTCTTAATGTAAAAAGACATTGCGCATCCTCTTTGGTGCGATGTAAGTGTTGAGAGTTTCCTCCTCATGAAGTCGGTGAGTAAGCTCCAAAACCTTCTTCTCACTGGCATAGAAGCTGGCTTCAAAAGTATTCTGTTCTTCTTTGAGTTGTATCCAACTCTTTTGTAATTCTTCCAATGATGTTGGCATGTCTAGATGTAGGAGGGTGTATGGAACCTCTCCTTCCATAACAGGCTCTTTGATCACGGGGAGAATGTGAGGATATGGCATCATAAGATTCGGGGCGCGGGTTCGTACCCACTTGAGGTAAGGCTCGAGGGGGATGGAATTCTTGTGCCCCAATGTCTTACTATCCACTTTGTTGGGAATCCTCCAACCTCGGATAAACCGTTGTCGAAGTCCTTGCGCATCGTTGTCGAAGTCAAAATCTAGGTCAGGAATCAACATATCATTAGGGCCATCCCTCCGGGCATACCCAAATTGCCTTAGAGCTAAACAGGGGTTGTAGGTAATGCCTCCCCTAATGCCAAGTAGTGGGACATTAGGGAACTCTTCACAATGATCAATGATGATGACATTTACTCTGGACCGAGAACACCAATGAACATCAGAATGTGTGAGGGTCATCAATCGTTGTGACCACCTTAAACCCTGCTCATTCTTCAAAACTGATTGGGGAAGGTGAGAAATAAACCACCTTTCTAGAAGAGGAGTACAACACATGAAAACGCCTCTTTTCCTCATTGTTCGTGTGTAAAATGAGTGTAGGATGTCCCCAAGCAATGTAGGCACATGATTCTAAGATATGAAAATCTTGACAGCATTCACATCTATAAGCTGATCAGGGTTTGGGAACAAGACCAACCCATAGATGAGGAGTGCCAAAATCTCTTCAAAAGCTTGTAGATCTAGAGAATTCCAGCAGTCTTGTGCCTTCTCAAACAGAAACTTTGCCAAGAAACCCTTGACACCACTTCTGGTTTCCCAATATCCTTTGATATCAGATGGTTGCAAGTGTAATGCTTGAGCAACATCTTCAGGCTTTGGTTCTTTTTTCGTACCGTTGTAGGGTAGTTGATGAAGAATAGGAATTCTCAGGAGTTAAGAAAATTCCTCCAAAGTAGGTACTAGTTGGTAATCATGGAATGTGAAACAATGGTGTAGGAGGTCAAAGAACTGGAAGAGAACTTTCACCATGTCTTCTTCAATGTTGGAGTTGACCAAACTGAGAAGTCTACCATGTCTTTCACTGAAAGGGGAATTCTCTGGAATCTTGGAAGTAAGCTCCTTGAGTTGAGGAGGGATTCTCACAAGGTTGACTTGAATTGTTTTCCTGCGAAGAGATTCCATGACCTACAAAACAAGAACAAAGATGAAGATCCAAACCCTTCAAATGGTTAGTGGATGCAAATGATGCTTTATGATGTTCATGATGTATGCTCAAGCACATGTACAAGCAAGTCACACAAGATCCTAGTTTCAGGCTTGCATGAGGTTTCATAGGTAAGTACCCTCTTGAAGTTAGTTGGCTCAACCTGTCATATAAATAGTAACCGGGTTCTAAGGAGCTCAATATCACTGGATTATTTTCTATGTTCATTGTTTTGGTTTAGCCACTTAACTGGCGACCAAAATATTCCAAGAAAACAACCCTCAATGAGTGTAGTATCGAGTATCTACCAACTTCGGACTGTACCAAAGCCGGTCATCTCACTACCCCTAATAAAAGGCCAAGATGGTCAAGTAAGGTTCTAAGAGTTCATTAGTGCTTCATGACATCACTCAGTGGCCCCGTATTCTCTTTGATTGACTCAAAGGCTACTGATACTCACAAATATTCCGCACTAATATAGCTATTGGTTCAACCATGTCGGTATACCCTACACAGTTTCCACAACGTATTGCTATTTACCTATGAATGTTTCCCAAATCCGGGTAGAGGATTTCAAGCCCAAACAAGAGAACCAAATTTAAAGCAATCAAAGCAATCAAGATAAGCATGCAAAGGTGATCTAAACCCTAAGGTTACTCCACTTTTAGAATATTTCCCCAGTAGAGTCGCCAGTTCTGTGATACGGTGGGAGAACTGACTTGAGGTTTTGCATTTGTGTTTGCAAATGTTTCGATTTAGCAAGATTCGCCACCGACTTTTTATTTTATCCTAAGGAAAGTTCGAAAAGCACAGGAAAGACCTTTGAGATGTTTTCTTGGGTTCGGGGAGTAGATTATGAAAAGGGAAGGTGCAAGCACCCTTTTCATCCATGGTTATCCATGGGCTCTTAGTTACTTGTTTAGATCACTTGCTTTGCTTTTCAATTGTTTGAAATGGTGCTCTTCAATAGTTTGAAATGGTGCTTTGTGTGTGGTTTTGAAAGATGTTTTGAAAAGAGGCCATCGTTGTGGCAACCTTTGTAATGATTCTTGTTTGAATGTATACAAAGGTGTTTTTGTCTTTTGAAAAGATTTGAAAGTTTGATTTGTTTTGAAATTGTGTTGTGAGGTGTGTTTGAAAATAGCAAGGATGTTTTGCAAGCTTTTTGATCAAGTAACGAAGAGCTTTCTACCCTATTTTTCTCAAAGATCTTTCTTATGTTTTTAACCCTTTTAAAAGTGTTGTTTCACCATTGCATTTGGTAAACAACCTTGTGTTAGGATGTTAAACGGGACAGGCGCGGTTCATAGTATAAACCATGATAGCAATTGTGCTAAGTATTTTTGGCAATTTTATTTAAGGGACTTGATCATTTTTGTTTAGGCAACCAAGATAGCGTCATCGAGGGACTATGATCTTTTGTTTTATTTCTGTTTTGCCAAAGTACCTAACATGCATACCATGGCCCATTTTTGAAGGTAACAAGTGGATTGTAACCCTAGGGGTGTAAGTGTGCATTGTGTTTGTTTTTCATGCATTTTGTCTTTGATTAGGTCAAACTAATTGTTAATTTGATTTTTTGCATACAAACCCTAATTCTCTAATCATGGCATAATTGAAAGCGTAAAGTGCGAGAAATTAAATTTCAAGCTATTACAACATGATTATGGGGATGGGGGTACAATTTTGAATGGGGGGTATTTGACAAAAATATAAACCCTAGATTACTATTACATCTAAATTGAATCTCAAATTCATCAATATTTAAATGTACAATATTTAAATTAAAAAAAATAGATAAATATTACATAAGATGTATTATGCAAAAAGAAGTTTCATTTGTTTATGTATGCAAAAGTATTATTGGTGTAAAAAAGTATAAAGAAATAAATAAATAAAGGATTGATTTTATTTATTTAAGGGTAAACCCTAATTTACTTTAAAATAAATATTATATATTATTTAAAATATATTAATATATGTAAAAATGAAATATATTTTAAAAAAAAGTATTTTTAGTATAAATAATAATAAAAATGAAAACGTAATATTTTTATATTTTATTCTAAGTATTTAATAAAATAAAAGTATATATATATATATATATATATATATATATATATATATATATATATATATATATATATATATATATATATATATATATATATATATATATATATATATATATATATATATATATATATATATATATATATATATATATATATATATATATATATATATATATATATATATATATATATATATATATATATATATATATATATATATATATATATATATATATATATATATATATATATATATGTGTGTGTGTGTGTGTGTGTGCGTGTGTGTGTGTGTGATCGGTGGAAATAGAACTGACTGTTTTGAAATACCCGTTCGTGAAATGTCGCGGTAAGCAAGAGTCGCCACCGTCTTTTATTTTCTACAACAAGGAAAGGACAAAAGCACAGCAAAATTCCTTTTCGAGATGTTTCTCGGTTCGGGAGGTAGATTATAGAAAGGGGAGGTGTTAGCACCCTTTCTATCCGTGGTTATCCACGGGCTCTTAGGTACTTGCTCACTATGTTTTCAAAAATGTTTGATTTTCTTGTGTTTGTGGGTTTTGAAAAAGTTTGTTTGAAAACTTCGATTTAACTCTTGTATCTGCCCTCAAGAGTGTATGAAGTGTTGTTTGAAAACTTTTGTCAGAAAAGTGTAGGTGCGAAAAGTATTTTTGTTTTGAAAGAGCAAGTATCTAAGAACCTCTACCTACTCAAAATAAATTAAGCTATGTAAATGTCCTTTAGACAGTGCTATCCCACTATTGAGAAGTAGGTAGCACTTTCGTTGGAGTTTTTCGGGTCAATTCTATTATAGGGACATGTGGTCACTAAAGCAATGGTAGGACGCCTTAGCGGTAACCCTAATGTCTTAGATCCTTTTTTTATCGAGGCAACTTGGATCTTTAGACAGAAGGGCGACCTCTAAAACACCCTATACTTGACGACCACCTTCGAGGCAACCAGTGAGGGGTACCCTAGGAGTGGCATGTGCTTGTGTATTGTTTCAGTTTATATTTATCTTTGAACATGTCATTTGTGAGCTACGGGTTGTTTTTAATTTTCATACAAATCTTTCATGCATATTAACAGTTAAGAGTGCGGAAAATAAATTGCGGAAATATGAATCTACGCTATTACAAGGCGCAGGTCTATACATCACCAAAAACATAACCCGTTTGGAAAATAAGAGCGGAAAGTTAAAGAGAGCGGTAAAAACCTAATTAACTATTACATCCTCTGTAACAGATACATCAATAATCAAAATAAGATAATGCGCGAAAGAAATTTAATCGGGACGTCCTTAGGGTTTTGACCCTTTTTGAAAAAAGAATTTAAGTTTTGTCCTTTTTTGCAATTAATTGAATATTTAACCTAATTTTACTAATTAATTAATTAAAAAGAAAAAAAATGTTTTTTTGTGTTTTTTATGTTTTTAATGAAAATAAAAATAAAGAAATTAAAACTCAAAAGAAACCCTAATTCTAAACTTGTTTTTATTTATTGTAAAAAAAAAGGTTAAAATTACCTAATTAAACTAATTAATTTGTTAGTATTTTATTTACAAAAATAACAATTAAGGTGAAATTTAATAATAATAATAATACAAATATTTTAAGTTTCTGATTTTATTATAAAAATAATTTTTTAGTTAATAATAATAATAATAATTAAAAGAATTAAAAAGAGAAAGAAAATAAATAAAAAAATAGCAAACCAGGGGGGGTGTGATGACCCAAATGGAGGTTTAGTTCTGGAAATTCAGGCCCATTTGCTTAAGCCTTTGTTGACTTCTGGGAATCAAGTGTGCAAGCATTGACTGGGAACATGATGGTCATCCACCCCATGGCCATTGGATTGAGCTTTATGTCCACTTGGCAAGCTAATTTGTGAGGCTGCATGATGGAATTCTGGACAAGCGCTGCATATGAATATGTTTGAAAAAATAGGAAACAAGGTTTGGGGGACCTGGGAATCGAACCCAGGTCCAAATGGTGAACGTCCACCTCACTTTCCACTAAACCACGCGTTTGCATCTGTTATTATATTGATCAATAAAAATAATGTATGGAAAACAAATATCATGCTGGAAAACAACCAAACGCGCGCGTTATTTGAACCATCCATTCAGGGGCTTACACGTCCTTCGTCTCCTACCTTTTTCCTGTAAAACAAAAGCAATTAGCGGGGGTTTTAAACCCCCACAAAGTAAAACTGCCAATAATAGCGAATAGAAATCCAAGCTATATAAATATGGCGCGAGGTGTCTATTGTGTTCGTCACGTTCATACGGTTTCAACCATGGGCATGGGAGGTTCCAATTTTGCCTGTGCTGTAAAGCCCTAAATTGAAAGCTTTGAAAACCTAGAATTCGTCCATGGTAATTTTCGTTTCAGGGCGCCATAACGCAATTGAATCACATCAAAAGTTTCACCTGAGTTCTATAAACACAAAACAATCAATAAAAGATGTTAAAAATGCATGAATCGATGATTATGATTTTGAAAAAAAGTGGTAAACCGTATGACTGTGTAGAGCGATTTCTTGAGGTAAAACACTTAGTTTCGATTGCAAATTGTTTCTGAGTATGCTAGTAACGTGTTTGAATCAAGAAAAAGGCTTTGAATTGGCCTGGAAGGTTGAATTCAGTTTTGACTTTGTTCTTGATTTTTTGGAATTAGTTTGTGGCTTTTTGCGGCAGCTTGCACCTTTAAGGCTTTAGGGTTTGCTTCAGTATTTGTATTGGAATGGAATTAGGGTAAAACTTTGTCCAAGAATCCATGGAATAATGTTTTGCATCTTTGATTCCCAATCAAATATTTTTGCATCTTTTGATTGAGAAAACTTGCCAATTTTGGATATTCTTGTCTCTTTGATTGGCAAACGAAATCTCCAGCATGTGTTGAGTTTATTTGCATCACAAAAAGATTTGAAAACCATATCTTTTGAATTTTCCTACAATTAAATGAATTAAATGAATTAATATTAATAAAAATTCAATTAATTAATTAAAAATAAGAAAATAAATCAATTTAAGCTCATTGGGTCGTGCATAGGCCTTGGACAATGTTTCAAGAATGAATTTGAGGCCTATTAGCAAAAATGAAGTGTTTTGGGCAAAGTTGACTTTTGCAAATTCCCAAAAATTTCCCAACTTCTCCAATGCATATCTTGCTCAATTTTGAAGCTATGAACATGTTCTTGGACATTTTGGAAAGGTCTTGAAGTCCTCTAACCAATGCCTTTGCTCCCATGTCATTTTGGTTTACCAATCTCAAGTTATGGTGTTTGACTTAAAATGCCTTTTTGTTGACTTTTGAAATTGACCTATAATGTAGAAATTGATAGTTTTTTGTGAGAGCATTTCTTGGACTTGGAATCTGAAGATGAGTTGTAGGAAATGTCATCCCCTTCAAAATGAGCATTGTATGGGATTTTTCTGATGAACCATGGAAAAGTTATGCCTTGGTCAAATTATAGTTGACTTTTCATCTGTCCAAAAATAGAAACTTTTGCATCTTGATGATTTTTGAGCCATGTTGGTGGAATCATGATCAAGACTTGATAAAATGATAATTGTGGATTCAAAATAAGATGTTGACCAAAATTTTTGACTTTTGACTGCCAAATCACCATTTTACCCCTACAGTTCATTGTGAACCAAATAGGGATTTTGACTGTGCAATTTGATGCTGTGAGACTTGCAACTTGGCATGTAGATGCTTGGCAATGCATATGGGCACATGGGACTTGATTGAGCCCTTGAAAACCTCAACTTCCTTGCAAGAACCAAAACCCTAATTTTGACTGGCTTAGGAGATGGTTTGACTGTGCAATCCCTTTGGTAGACTTGAAAAAATTGAGATGGTGCTTGGGCAAACTTTGAAGAATATGGGAGGGCAAATTTTGGGGTACAACAATATGTATTAAATATATTAAATATGTATAATATAAAAAAAATATGTACAAAATAAATTATATTTTAAATGATATTTTCAGTGTGAATAAAAATAAGAAATAAAAATAAAAGTATCATTTACATTAATTTATAGTTTTAAATAAATTATAAAAGTATTTAAAGCCTTTAATGTTAGAAAAATCAAAATAAAATGCCAAATAAATGTAAAAAATTATGAAAATATTTTTTAAACATTTTTTATGTTTGGAAATAAAATAACAAAGTCAGAAAAGAAAACAAAAATGCAAAAATGCAAAAATATCAGAAATTGGGCGAGGGGGTGTGAAACTGAAAAAGGGGTGTTATAAGCAAAACTGGTCAGGCCCAACCCAAACCAACTTCATCTTCTTCCTCTAGACTGAAAAACGCGCGCCTGTTATACAAACTTGAACATCCTGGAAACGTGATCTTTTGCCAAAACTCATAACATCAAACTTGTAGAGAATTTCAATACGATTTTAACCATATAAAGCATTAATCCTAACTCTCAAACACCAGAGAGAATTTCTCTGGCCCTAAAATCTGACCTAACTTTTTCAGCATGTTCATGGGTGAAATTCTCCTAGCACACTTAATATAAATGAAAACTGAGCATATGTACAACTTCATGGCATTGAATACTACATTTTTCATTCACAAACCTAAGGCTAAATGTTCCTAAATAGAGAGATAGAAAGTGATGAAAAACCTGTTTCAGTTGGATTCGAGTAGGACAATGTATAACTTCTCAACAAGTTTTGAGGTGTCTGGTAGCTTGCATGAACTTCACTTGATCTTTTCCAATAGCTAGCTTTCCTTGAATGTCCCTGAATTAGTTCCTAGAACTCAACCTGCACAAGCTTGAAATGAAAATGGTGAACACTGTAAATGGAGTTACAGTTGGCAATTGAGGTTTGGGATAGCTTGAGTGAGTTGAATGGAATGTGTTTGAAGCTAAAAGGGGCAAAACGCACGAGCCAAATGAGCTGGAGCACTCAAGTTGCAGCACCTGCCCTGTTTTGCCAAAAGAATGTGATTTCTGGCTATGGGAGGTTTTGGGGCTCAAGCATTAGTGTTTATGGCTCAAAGTGTTGTGTGAAAGTTGTTTGTGATCTTTTTTTTAGCTAACAATGGCTGGTTGTCAAGTTGGGAGGATTTTGTAAGTTTTCTTCTTTGTGAAGCAAGAATGTGTCACTTGTTATCACAGGCCTGTACAAGCCATATATTATGTTGCATACAATCCTCTTGATACTTGCAATTTGTGGATTTGATTTGGCTTCAGAGATATGGCCATATGCTTCAAAGATCATGTTTTGACATAAAGCATACCTTTTCAAAAATGGAAATGTACCTTTTCCAATTAGGGATTAGTTTTGTGTGCAATGTCTAAATGGACAAGATAATGCATTAGCTAAGTGGATTTGCATTCAATTAAGGAGTGTAAAATGGTTTAGAGGCCTGCAAACAAGTACAAAGCATGCTGGTTTGAAAAATGCAACTTGTATGAACATGTATTTGCCATGGATACAAAGTGAGTTTTTTCCAAGTTCAAGCATTCGATTATCCCTAACCACAAATATGTTTGAGGAGTTATTGGACAATTTGGAAAGCTTGCAACCTGCTCTATAATCCATCTTTGAAATGAAAATTGATACTCCAAGTGGAACTAGGTGAAAAATGGCCAAGAAGATGGGTCAAAATCCTGCCTAAACTAGGGCAAAATGTTTATAAGTTAAAAGTTTTAGGGACCCTTGTTCCAAAATTCATAACTTGATATCCAAGCCTCTTTTGAGAAAACTTTGTGAAAAAAATTTTTAGACTTTGTAGAGGACTACAACTTTCATGTTGTAAGTTTTGTTTGAATCCATTTGAATCATTGTGAAAATGTGGGACAAAGTTAGGAAAAATTAAGAAAATTTCATAACTTAGAAAAATTCTAAGTTATGAAAATTTTCAATTTCAAACCCTAATTTGCAATTTTGGGTTTCTTGACGAGCAAGTTTCATAATTTGACATATCTTGATGAAAAATGACCCTTAGCACTTGATTTTGACAAAAAAGTCAAAGTTTGACTTTTCAGTGTACAGTCAAATTTTGATCAGTTGACTGAAAAAATCATCTGTCAATCCCATGCATTTGGGATCTTTTGAACTTGTTGAATATGTCAAGATGATTCCATTGAGTCCTTGAGTCCATGGTTGATCTTTATTTGCCATTGTCTAGGTCAAAATGCCAGAAGATGCCTTTGTACAATTAAAAACCCTAAAAATGACCATTTTGCCCTTTTGGTGATCTGATCAAATTTCTTGTGGATTTGTGGTCCAAACTTGATCAAATGGTTCATATAAGTTCATAATGTTGATGTGGGTCAAAATTCATGAGGTTTGACTGTAAATTGGCCACAGTTGACTTTTCCCCAATAAAGTTGATTTCTAGGTCAACTGTCCAATTGATTGGGCAAAAGTTTGATTCAAGGCTTGAAACTTGGTATGGACAAACTTATGAGTCCAACATGAAGTATGAAAGTCAATTTGGGCATCGAAGGTCCAAAAATCCCTGTGCAAACTCAAACCCTAATTTAGGTCAACAGTGCAATGAGGTGTCTTGAGCAGAGCAAACCCTAACTTGGTCTTGAGTTCCAAGAGCCTTGTGATAAGAAATGTTGATAAAATGAGAGGGCAAATTTTGGGGTGCAACAATTAATAAAATGTTTTTTGTGTTTATTGAGAAAAAGATTTGAAGTGATTAAACCTAATTCTAGTTGATTTTAATTAAGGAAACAAGTAACATAACTAAATTAATTACCAAAAATTAAATTAATTAGAAAAAACCCTAAGTCTATTTTTTTTGTGATTTTTGTATTAATTTTATGATTAAAAATAAAAAGTGACTTTAAAACAATTAAAATAACAAACAAAGAAATTAAAAAAAAAAAGAAGCAAAAAATAGAAAAATTGGCATGTTAGTGTTAGCAGATTGGGGATGTGAAACTGAATCTGCTATACCCCTATATGTTAGCCAAATGACTGCGCCTAATCCAGTGGGGGATTAGTTTGAGGGTCCACCATTAGGATTAATTCTTGGGTGTTGGATCTGACCTTGTAGTGATCTAATGGATGAGATCTGGAGATGCATGCTTGACGCGCTAGAACCCAAAGCATAGGATCTGCAAGAAATAGTTAGAAAAATAATATGCAAGAGGCAGGGATCGAACCCTTTCCCTTGCACATACTCAAAGCCTTAAGCGCATCGTCTCAACCGTTGGGACGACCAGACATCCGGTAACATAATTGCATCAATAAATATATAACATAAATCCAGGCCTAATACTGACTATGCAAGACATGCGTGCTAAGTAAGGCCCTGATATTTGAACGAACCATTCACAGAATCCTAATATGCCACAAAAAGTCCCGGGCCAGTCAAACCACCCAAGGCGGTGGCTCTGATCACCATATTCGGTTGGATGAAATTCAAACCTGCGAAATTCGATGCAAACAAACATAAAAACCATCCTACTGGACTAATTACGCCCTTGTGAATCTGGTGGCATGGCTGGTTTGTCCTAAAAAGGTCTGTATCATGAGGTTTGAAGCTTTAAAATCCTTGTGCCCTAACAATGGCACAAGGCTATTTCTGCACTAAAGCTTCCATGTAGAACGTTAGAACATTCACAATGATGTGTATGAACTATGTTAGCATGCTTACAACAACTCAAATCATAAAGAAATCTAGAAATCACAACTTACCAACTTACCCAACGGGAGCTTCTTCAAGAGGGGGTTCTGGCGCTGATTTATGGTGAACAAGGGATGATATCAAACCCTGGTAATCTCAGGAGATTGATACTCGGCTTGAAAATCGTTAAACACAGCTGAAGAATAGGGTTTCAAGATTCTAGAGTTTTTGAAAGTTTGTTTTGAGAATTTTTGACAACTTTTGAGAGGTTGGGTATGATACAGTTGTGCGCTTCCTTTTAGGCTAGAATTTTTGCGTATATATATATATATATATATATATATATATATATTAAGCCACATTAGGTTAAAAAATATGGAAGGGTATTAATGCCTTCAAAAAAATAATTGATTTCCAAACTTTCCATTTTTGAAGATTTCTTTCTATTCTTGGCTTGCACGTTTCTCTTTGCCATGTGACAACTTTCATGAGTTGTCTTGGGCCTCCAATATGATTGAAATTGAAAGCTGACACGCCCCTGTAGATGAATTTGCGCTCTTAGAAGGCTTTGATCTTGGCCAATCGAAGCATTATCTTATTGACTGGTCGAAGTGTTATTCTGCTCTCTTCGATGGCTTTGAACTTGGTTCGAATGGCTCATATTATCAGCATCAAAGTTTCTTTGATTAACCCCTAAACATTATTCTTCTTGGTGGTGCTGAGTGCTGATTCGAATTGCTGAAGGCTCCCCTCAGCAGAGCTTCTTCGCTTAAGCCATGGTTTATATGAATTCGAATGGCCCATCATCAGAATTTCTGGAAACCTCTCAGTTCTTGCTCTTTTTGATCTCATTTTCTTTAACTTTGACAATCGAGATGTTACCCTATTGATATGCCATCATGCATCCCTTGGTTGACATACCTGTCGAAAGACACTCTGTATGCCCTAAACATAAGGCAACCTTACCTAAGATGTCCATCGAAACTGCCTTGTTTAAGATTCCCATCGATAGAACCTTTGGTATGACAATCTAAAGACCTTTGTCTAGGTGCCAATCAAAAACATCTCATTGACATGTCAATCAAAGGTTCTTTTGCAGATGCCAATCGACGGATCTCTTTCAGATGCCAATCAAAGGATCTTTTATAGATGTCAATTGAAGAATCTTTTGCAGATGCCAATCGAAGGATCTTTTTTAGATGGCAATCAAATGGTCTTTTGTTGATGCTAATCAAAGGGCACTTTGTAAATGCCAATCAAAGTCTTCTTAACCATCATTCAAAAAATTTCCTTTTCTTTAGGAAAATGTTTGTAACCACCCATGCAAGAGAAAAATCTTGGAAAAACATGAGTGGGCAAATTTTGGGTTACAACAGCTTCCCATGTTCAATCTTCTTAGACCTGAAGATTTAGATTGGCTTATTTGCCTTTCGTGATCTGAAGGTGGAAGATGATTGAACACTAGAGTGCCCAGAAATTTTCACTCGATGATGTGATGGTTGATTGTGTAGGAAGCGGTCTTAAAGATGGCATTTGGAGAATACAACGGAGAGTCGTCGGAGATGGGCTTATAGTTGCCATCCAAAGTAGATGATGACTTCATAAGAGGTCTCTATGTTGGTCCTGTTCCTACTGTCTGAGGAGTAGTCCGCTGGGGAATGTTTTAGGGGAATAGAGTCTAGGAGCTTCGGTTGTCCATTACTCTACTGGGGAAGCTATCTCTTGACATGGAGAGATGAAAGATTGTTGTTTTCTGGTCGAAATCCAGGCTTCACAGTAACTTGCTAAGGATAACAAAAGTTGATGTTATCTGGTCGTATTCCAGGCTTCACAACAATCTATTGGGGAATATGAAATTAAACTATTATATGGTCGTACTCCAGGCTTCACAGTAACTCGAACTATTAAGTTGTCAAAATCCAGGCTTCACTGACATGAACTGTTATCTGGTCGTGTCCAGACGTCAGTGATTTGAATAGATTAAGTTGTTATCTGGTTGGATCCAGGCTTCAACTTGAATTTGAGGTATACTATTATCTGGTCGAGTCCAGGCTTCATAGTAATTGATGGAGTAAACTGCTATCTGGTCAGATTCCAAGATTTGCAGCACCTTATATTGTTATCTGGTCGGATTCCAGGCTTCACAGTGTCTTGAATTGTTGATTGACTATTATCTTGTCGAAATTTAGGCTTCATAGTAATTGAAGAAGTGAACTACTCTATGGTCGGATTCCAGGCTTCGTAGCAACTTAAATTTTTATCTGGTCGAAATTCAGGCTTTACAGTAATTGAAGAAGTTAACTATTATTTGGTTAATATCCAGGCTTCACAGTAATTAAAGAAGTTAACTGTTATCTAGTCGAAATCCAGGTTTCACGGTAATTGAAGAAGTTAACTATTATCTGATCGAAATCCAGGCTTTACAGTAATTGAAGAAGTTAACTGGTATCTGGTCAAAATCCAGGCTTCACAGTAATTGAAGAAGTGAACTACTCTCTGGTCGGGTTCCAGGCTTTGTAGAATCTTTAATTGTTATCTGGTCAAAATCTAGGCTTTACAGTATCTTTAAATGTAATGGTCTTAAATATGATCTTCTGAAGAAAATGCTGGAATAGCCCTTTGTCAGAGGTAACCTTTGAAAAGACTGTCAGGTCATAAAAGTAGTTTGTGATGCTTGTTGATTGATTTCTCTTGAAAAGGTGGAGAGTTAGTTATATGCAATGTCATGATGTATGAAATGCATTGTGTAATGACGTTCTCAAAATCAATAAGATTGTGTTGTATGCAGTATGTGTGTGCATGCCATGATGTATGAACATGGAATGTTGTTGCAACAATTCTTAGTCTAGGAAAATACATCCCTGACTGCTGCTGGAATGTATTGGGAAGCTAAATCCCGGACTTCTTTTTGGTAGATGAGGAAAGTGATTCTTTCATTTCCGCTAGGGATGATGAATGGAGATTGTTTGTTGTGGATTTCCTCTTTTTGTTTGAGGATATTCTGCCTGGGATCTTTGACCCTGCTTGAGAATGACTTTGTGGGGAAAAAGATGCTCTGTTGGAAGATTTTACCAATGTGGAGAAATAAAATCTGTTGGGAGATAAACTTCCCCAGCTAGAGAAATAAACTCTACCGGGGATAAGGCTTTATAAATTGTTCGAGATTATAAAACCTTAGCTGGGAAACATGGATTTAAGCTCTCTGAGGGAACATGGCTGGAGGAGGTAATTCCTGCTTGGGGAAGAAGATGTCATAACTTTGATTGTTTTTACTCTGCAGGGACATAGACATCACTAGGACGTACGCTAAGGATGTGGCGGTGACATCGTCTCAGGACGCCTCTGCCTCGGTACCTTCCTGAGAAAGTAACTGTGGGGACTACAAATGGCCTTTTAGACTTTGCCCTGTTTATTAAAGTCATTAGCAGTTGTCTTTCTATTTCTTATGCAAGTATTTGTAAACAGTAATCATATTCAATGCATATGTCAAAAATAATCACTGGACGATTTTGCAAAACAAAACAATAAAATAGAAAACAAAATAGTTTTGTACATTCAAAGAAATGATTTGTATTGACTTTGAAGAAATTTTCCTATAACAGGGTTGTTTTTTTGTACAAAGAGACTGTCATTCTACTAGGAGAATATCGTCGTGAAAATGAAAACTATACAAAATAGTGTACAAAGAGAAAACAACTATGTGTAATAATCCCATTGAGTTTCAATTATGCTATTACCCTTATGTCCTTGAGCGTCTCATCACTTTGCTACTTGTCCAAAGTTAATTGGATTGGTTGGTATCATTTGAGCTTAATAGTTGATACTGAAGTCTGGTTGCAAGGTGATCTAATGGGACATAGTTGTTCTCTTTAAATCCCTAACTTTTTCCTGGACCTCCCTTTCGGGTTTTCAGTCCACCGGGATACCCTTTTTTTCCCAAGCCTCCTTTTTAGGTTTTCAACATGCCGGGTGTATAGATGTTTTGTATTTATCTCTAATTTTTTCCCGAACCCTTTTGGTCTGTCGGGATGCCCTTGTGTTGCCTAGGCTAGTCAACCTAGTGGGTCTTTATTCACGCGTAGTATCTTTTAACTATGTCCGCATTCACACGATGTGGAAGGTCATCACCATCCATGGTGGTTAGAATCATGGCTCCACCAGAAAATATGCTTTTGATTACAAATGACCCTTCGTATGTGGGAGTCCATTTTCCCCTGGGATCACCTTGTGGCGGGATGATGCGCTTGATTACTAGATCACCCACTTGATATACCTGACGTTTGACCTTTTTGTTGAAAGACTTGATCATTCTCTTTTGGTATATCTGACCATGACAGACAATAGCAAGCCTTTTCTCATCAATCAAATTAAGTTGGTCAAGTCGAGTTTGGATCCATTCATCTTTGTTCAAACCCGCATCCTTCATAATTCTCAAAGAAGGGATCTGGACCTCAATAGGTAGGACAACCTCCATACCATATACCAGAGAAAAAGGGGTTGCCCCTGTTGACGTACGTGCTCAGGTGCCGTAACCATGAAGAGCAAATGGTAATATCTTATGCCAGTCTTTGTATGTCACTATCATCTTCTGTATGATTTTCTTTATGTTCTTGTTAGAAGCCTCCACAGTGCCATTCATCTTCATCTAGTAAGGGGAAGAATTATGATGCTGGATCTTAAATTGTTTACAGAGTTCAGTGATCATAGTATTGTTTAGATTTGTACCATTATCTGTGATGATTCTTTCTGGAACACCATACCGAAAGATAAGGTTATACTTGATGAACCACGCCACAACATTCTTAGTAAGAGAAGCGAACGAGGCAGCCTCAACCCACTTCGTGAAGTAATCAATGGCGACTAGGATAAAGCGGTTCCCGTTTGAAACGGTAGGTCTGATTTCTCCGATCATGTCAATGACCCACATTGCAAAAAGCCAAGGAGCAATCAAGACATTCAAAGGAATTGGTGGTGCATGTACTTTACCAGCATAAGTTTGGCACTTGAGACAAGTCCGTGAATGCTGATAACAGTCTGCTTCCATAGTGGACCAATAGTATGCTGCCAGCAGGATCTTTTTAGCCATGGTGTGTCCACTAGAATTTGTACCAATGGTGCCTTCATGTAAATATGCCATAATCGTCTCTGCCTCTCTCTTGTCTACACACCAAAGTAAAGTAGAGTTATGGTTGTGCTTGTAGAGGATTCCATTACTGAGGAAGAACTTTGCGGAGAACCTTCTCAGAAACTTCTTATCATTGACAGATGCCCCCTCAGGGTATTCTTGAGCTTCGAGATACCTTTTCACTTCATGGAACCAAGGTTTTTCCATTAATCCTTCAGTGTCGATCTCATAGTAGTAAGATGGTTCATCCAATCTCTCAATAGTGATTCGAGGAGCTTCGTTGTCCCATCTGACCTTGAACATGGATGACATAGTAGCTAGCGCGTCCGCGAACTGATTTTACTCTTGTAGAAAATGTTCAAAGGTGACATCTTCAAAGTGTGGAAGCAATGTCAGCACATGTTCTTTGTAAGGGATGATATTAGGGTGATTCGTGCCCTACTCTCCTTTGATTTGACTTATTACTAAGGCTGAATCTCCGAAAACACTTAAGAACTTGATCCTCAGGTCAATAGCAGCTTTGAGACTCATGATGCATGTTTCATACTCAGCCACATTGTTGGTACAGTTGAAACATAGTCTGGAAGTGAAAGGAGTATGACAACCCTTGGGAGATATGATTACAGCACCGATACCATTGCCAAGTGCGTTGGAAGCTCCGTCAAAAACCATAGTCCATTGAGATCCTTTCTCAGATCCTTCATCCAGTCCAGGTTCTTCACAGTCAATCACTAACATAATATTCTCATCCGGGAATTCAAAGTTCATGGATTGGTAGTCGTCCACAGCCTGATGAGCCAAATGATCAGTTAATACACTTCCTTTGATTTCTTTCTGGGTCGTGTATTGAATTTCGTATTCGGTCAGGATCATTTGCCATCTTGCTATTTTTCCGGAGAGAGCGGGCTTCTCGAAGATGTACTTGATTGGGTACAACTTAGATATCAATAAAGTAATGTGGGTCAACATATACTGTCTCAGTCGGCGAGAAGACAATGCCAAAGCGCAACAAATTCTCTCGAGCAGTGAGTATCTTGTTTCACAGTCGGTAAATTTTTTGTTAAGGTAGTATATTGCATGGTCTTTTCGACCAGTCTCATCATGCTTCCCCAGCACACACCCCATTTAATTATGTAACACTGTTAAGTACATTATCAAAGGTCTTCCTTCGATTGGAGGCATCAAAATTGGAGGCTCTGGAAGGTATTCCTTGATTTTATCAAAGGCAGTCTGGAATTCGTCATTCCATTTTACCACTTGATCCTTCTTCAAAAGTTTGAAGATTGGCTCAAAAGTAGCAGTTAGATGGGAGATGAACCTGGCTATATAATTTAAACATCCCAAGAAACCTCTAACCACCTTCTCAGTGCGAGGAGCCAGCATCTCTTGTATAGATTTTACCTTTGCAGGGTCTACCTGAATACCCTTGTTGCTGACAATGAAACCTAGGAGTTTACCAGACCTTGACCCAAAGGTGCACTTGTTTGGATTTAACCTCAGCTTGTTCGTCTTCAACCTATCAAACAACTTTTGTAGATGATCAAGGTGTTTGTCTTTTGTTTGAGACATGGCTATCATGTCATCAACATATACCTCTATCTCATGGTGAATCATGTCATGGAACAAAGCTACCATGGCACGCTGATAGGTTGTCCCAACATTCTTTAATCCAAATGGCATCACTTTGTAACAGAAAGTGCCCCATTGTGTGAAGAAGGTTGTCTTCACCATATCTTCGGGTGCCATCTTGATCTGATTGTAACCATAGAATCCGTCAATGAAAGAAAAGATCTTATGTTGTGCAGTGTTGTCAACTAGAACATCAATGTGGGAATCGGGAAGTCATCCTTAGGGCTTTCCCTGTTCAAATCTCTTTAGTCCACACACATCCGTACTTTGTCGTCCTTTTTAGGCACCGGGACTATGTTAGCAACCCATTATGGATAATAGGCAACAACTAAGAACCCAACGTTAAATTGTTTCATAACTTCTGCTTTGATCTTCTCTAACATTTTAGGACGCATATGATGGACCTTCTGCTTTACTGGAGGGTAGTCTTCTTTAGTTAGCAGACGATGAACCACAAAATAAGTGTCTATCCCTGGCATGTCTTCATATGACCAAGAAAAGATCTCGACATAATCATGCAACATTTGTATCAACCGCTATTTGACACTAAGCTCTAAATTTGCACCTAGCTTGACTTCTTTTTTGTCCTCTTCTGTACCCAGATTCACTATCTCAACTAGCTCTTCATAAGGCTGTATAGCCCTTTCTTCCCGTTGTAACAGTCTGGAAAGTTCTCCTGGTACCTCACAATCTTCCTCACCTTCGTCATCGGCTCGGTTGGTCGGATTTTCAAAGTCATAACCGACAATATCATAACCATTATCAATGGGATCCAGAGTGGATATGGATCTGCAGTTTGATACGTGAGTGTGTGTAAGAGAATAGATGTATTGACAAAGTAAAAAGCAAAAAAGAAAGACAGAGAGCACAAAATTTATATGAAAAACGGCCAATGCTTTATTAATGACATATGATATTGAAACATGATAACCCTTACACATAGAGTTTATATTTTTCATTTATTACATATCCAAAAAAACAAAAAGACAATTACTCCTGAATAAAAGTAATCGGCACAAAGTCTTTAGCTGTCCAACTACTGGGTCAACAATTGGTAGTAGGGAAGATCCAGTTGTCCATGTCATAGTCACCATCACTGTCTTCTAAAGCGTTGATCCCATGATTGTTGATGCGTAGGGGAGGTCCTCCAGAGCGAGCACGATGAACAACCCTTTGAGCCCCTGAAAAGAAACCCAAACCAAACTTATCAGATTTGTAAGGAATATCAGGGAGTTGGCCCCAAATGGTACACCCACCTTCTTCATTTATTGCTTTGGCATCCTTGAGAGAATCCATTTTCAAGGGAGGTTTGGTGATCTTCGGCATATTGGTAACAGTCTCAGTTGCAGCCATGGTCTGAGGCACCTCTTCAAAGTTCTGACAAGGAGTCTCGATGAACTCGCCGTCCACTTCCACATAACTGAAAGAGTTCAGGTGGCTTACCATGTATTCCTCCTCACCATGAACTATGACAATCTTTCCCTTCCCTGGGTACTTCAACATCTGATGCATATTGGAAGTAACAGCTCCAGCCCCATGGATCCAAGGACAACCCAACAAACAAGAATAAGATGGTCTGATATCCATCACGTAGAAGGTGGATTCAAAGGTTTGGGAACTAACTTTGATGGGGATGTCCACCTCCACGTGCACCATTCTTTTCGAACCATCGAAAGCCTCACCACAATGTTGCTGGGCTTCAGAGTCAAACCTTTGCAGTCTAATCTGTCAAGGCCTTCTTGGGCAGAACATTCAATGATGAAAAAGTATCTACTAGAACATGGGCCAAAGTGGTGCCCCTGCATTTGATGGAGACATGCAGCACATCATTATGTTTTCTTCCCCTGGGTGTCAAATCAGCATCAAAAAACCCAACCCATTATCAGCAATCAAACTGGCCACACAATCTTCAAATTGGTCAGTGGAGGTTTCTTGTGGCACATGAGCAGTTTTGAAGAATTTCACCAAAGCTTTTGCATGAGCTTCGGAGCACAGCAGTAGGGCCAACATTTAAATCTTCGAAGGGGTCCGCCCTAGCTGTTCGACCATGTTGTAGTCGCTCTTTTTAATGATATTTATGATTTCTTCCATTTCCTTCTTGGAAGCCTTTGGAATGGATTCTTAATGTGCCTTCGGCTGGACATGCTCAACCAATATGTCTTTGCCCCGAATCTGGGCCGACTCGGTGGTAGGGGTGGCAACAGGAGTAATCACAAGAGTTGTAGTGGTAGTATTAGCAGGAACAGCAGTAGGAATGATTATAGGAATAGTGACGACTTTAGGAGGAGAAATCTTGGGTGAGAACAATCTTCTGCTTCTTGTTATTTTACTGGTCCCAACGATATTACTGACGTAGGGATCAGTATTTCAAGAAACTTCTTCTTCAGCAACCAATAGGTCCTGCTTGACGCCATGGTAATAGACGTCATCCCCATAATTCCAGGGAACAACTTTGTCCGAGGAATATGGTATTGGCCCGAGCATAGTGATGATCAGGGGAGCCAACTTTGGAGAAGATGTAATCCTGACAGGTCTTTTGGTGGAGACCCTGGGAGGATCTGCGGAAATGGTTATAATCGAAACATCTTTACAGGAAATAGTTGTGACGAGAGTCTTCTCAAATAGAATCTCTTTATCATCCATCAGGCGTTGAACACCTTCTTTCAAAAAATAACAACCTGTCGGTAGAGATAAACATAAGTGGAAATCTTCACCATAACCCGGAAATAAATTGGCTTGCAACAAATTCCACTTAACAATCGTGAGAGGAGTAACAAGTTCCTCAACAGAAGTAACAAATGTATCATTGTCAACAGCATTAACACCACGGTCGTGCTTGGGAAAGGGAGCAGTTATAACATTAGAAATTTCAGGGGCATCAAATTCAATCACCTTCACGTCAATAAGGTCTTGCACTTTGTTCTTCAAAGTCCAACAATCGTTTGTATCTTGGCCTGGACTTTTTGAATGGTAAGCACAACGAGCCTTTGGATTATAGTGAGGAGATGCGGTATTGGGATTTTTTGGTGCTTCCCTCAAAGTTACCAGATTGGATTTCAGTAAGTATGGTAAAACTTGAGACAAAGTCATATTTATCCGGGTGAGCTGTCTTATAGGCCTTTCTGCTCTAGGCTGATTGTTCCATTGTTGAGTGGCTGTAGACTTGGATATCATTATAGCCCCTACCCTTGGACGGTGTTCGGTTCTTCCCTGATTTTTTTGACTGTAAGCAGCACTGACCTCTTTATTTCCCACGAAAGGTCTCTTTCCTGCACTTGAAGAGGCATCCTTCTGAATCTTTTCGCTTCTAATACCATCTTCCACTCTTTCTCCAGTCAGGATCAGCTCAGCCAAACCAACTGAGGAACTTCCAATCAGATGGTTGAAAAATGGACCAGATAGGGTACCCAAAAACATATCCACCAACTTCCTATCAGATAGAGGGGGTTGGACTCTTCCTACTAGGTCTCTCCACTTCTGAGCATAGTCTTTAAAACCCTCGCTAGAACCCATAGACATTCTTTGGAGTTATGTACGAGTTGGAGAAAGGTCTGCATTATATTGGTACTGCTTATAGAAAGCAGCAGCCTAGTCTTCCCAGTTACGAATATTGGTTCCCTCCAGCTGATAGAACCACTCTAGTTGAGTCTCGGATAGACTGCCTTTAAAGAAGTGGGCCCACAAATCCTTGTCAGTAGTGTGAGGCTGAATCTTCCTCACATAAGATCATAGATGCATCTTGGGACATGAGACCCCATCATATTTAGCGAACATCGGAACCTTGAACTTCTGCAGGATGACAACCCCAGAAACCAAACCCAGCTCTTCAAAATCTAGCCCAGGTACCCTCTGGATTTCCATTGCATTCAGAAGATCCTCCAGCTGTTTGTATTTATCATTAACCGGAGCATACTGCTCCTCATTATAGTCTGACTCATTATCAGATTCCCTTGGACTGGGGTCTTCCTCTCTTGTTTCCCATTCTTGATTGTCTCCTTCTTTTGATGAAGATGCTAGTTCTGAAACTCGCCTTAACGGTCCTCTGAACCTCCTTCCCAAATTCACCATACCAGTTGGCTTCTTTGGCTTCTTGGTCTTTTCTTTGACAATCAGGGCTTTCAGCTATTCTTGACCCTTGGCCAGAGCCATTAACATTTGTTGAAACTAAGCATTTTGAGTTTTTAGATCCTTCACTATTTGTTCGAGATCCATTTCTTTATACTGAAATAAACAGCGAAGAAGATGAAAAACCTGCTTTCGAACCTGTTTATGCAATGATATGTATGATATATGTATGCAATTTTTTCAAGGATTTCGGGAAATTCAAATTTGTGAACCAAAATGAAACAAAGATTTTATTAGTAGAATTCAAAATACATTTTCCTTTTAGGCGTACAATTGAAAATTCTAAAAACTAAGAAATCAGGTTTCCTATGGGCGCTTCCTCTTCGTGCCGAGATAGACATTAAGACCTCTTTCTTCGTGAAGTTGCTTTGTGAGCTCCAAAAATTGCCTCTCATGGGCATAGAAATAATCTATATAGGTATCCCTCTCTTTCTTCAGCTGAATCCAGGATCTCTGTAGCTCTTCAAGATCAGTGGACATATAAGGATGAAGAACTGTATAAGGAACGTCCCCTTCAGTAATTGGCTCCACAATCACTGGTAAGATGGCTATATATGGCATCACAAGGTTCTGAGCACGAGCTCATACCCATTGGAGATAAGGTTCCATAGGGATGGAAGTCTTCAGCCCCAAAGTCTTGGTATCAAATCTATTTACCATGCCCCAAGCTCGTATGAACCTCTGACGATACCCTTGAACGTCATCCTCATTATTGAACATAATTCCATGGATAAGCATCTCATGAGGACTATCCCCTCGAGCATAGCCAAATTGTCGCAGAGCCATAGAGGGATTATAAGTTATTCCTCCCCTAATTCTAAGTAGTAGGACATTAGGGAATTCCCCAGCGATCAATAATAGAAATATCTCCAATAGATCGGGAATACCAGAGAATATTTGCGTCATAAAGTGACATTATCCTTTGCAACCAGCCCAAACCTTCTTCATTCTTCAGTACTGATTCAGGGAGATGATAAATAAACCACCTCGAAAGTAATGGCACATAGCACATAAGAATCCATCTTTTCTTCGTGGTACGAGTTTGGAAGGTATGCAAGATGTCTCCGAGTAAATTGGGCATAGGGTTGCGAGAGAGAAAGACCTTGATAGCATTCACATCTATGAGTAAGTATGGACTAGGGAACAATACTTACCCATAGATTAGAAGGGCCAAGACCTCCTCAAAAGCCTGGAAGTCCAAATCATCCCAAAACAGCTGAGTCGTCTCTATTAGGAACTTGGCTAGAAAACCCTTAACTTTGCTTCTTGTTTCCCAGTTGGATACAATGTCGGGCCATTTCAGGTGCAAAGTTGCTGCAATGATCTTTGACTTTGGAGCTTCTTCCAAACCGGTGAAAGGCAACTGATCCAAAATAGGTATACCCAATATCTGAGAGAACTCTTCCATGGTGGGCACCAACTGATAGTATGGAAAGGTTAAGCAATGGTGCTTAGGGTCAAAGAATTTAAAGAGAACACTCATCATCTTCTCATCAAAACCTGAGGTAACCAGATTGAGAAGTCGACCATAGTTCTTGGTGAACGAAGAAGTCGCAGGAACCCTTGATGCTAGCTCTTTGAGTTGAAGAGGTATTCTCACAAAGTTGATTCTGATGGTATTTCTACGAACAAAAGCCATGATCTGCAAAATAGAATAAAGGTAAATTCCCCTAATCCTTGAAATGGTTAGTGTAATGAAGAATGAGTGCTTAGAACCTGTCCTAGAAATTGTAACCGGGTTCTAAGGAGTCTCAATATCACTGATCTTTCTTTATCGGTATTATTTCTGCTTAGAAATCTTTTCTTGCGGTCGAAACATCCCGAAAGTCTGATCTCAATGAGTGTAGCATCGAGTATCAACTGATTCCTAACTTTACACTGAGGCCGGCTATCTCACTACTTTCTAATGGCCAAGTTTGTTCAACTAAGGTTCTAAGGTCCGTTAGTGCTTCACGACACCACGCAGAGGCTCCGTATTCTCCTCGATTCGAAATAAGGGATACCGATACCAACCAAAGTGTCACACTAACATAGCTATTGCTTCAACCATATCGGTCTACACCGTACAGTCTCCACGGTCTATTGTTGTTTACCTAAAAAGTGTCCCCAGATCTGGGTATAGGATCTATACAAGAATACCCCAACAAACCCTTAAAAGTAAAGCAATCAAAGCAAATGAAGAAAGCAATTTTAAAATGAACTATACCCTAAAGTAAACCCCACTTTTATTTCTCTCCAGCAGAGTCGCCAGTTCTGTGATATAGTGGCAGAATTGACTGTTAATACTGGTTTGTGTTTTGTATTCGCAAATGTGCGGTAAGCAAGAGTCGCCATCAAATTTTCTTTTATCCAATAAAGGAAAGGGTGAATAAAACAGAAAAAGACCTTTTTCGAGATTTTCTATATAAAGGGGGTAAATTATGGGAAGGGAAGGTGTTAGCACCCTTTCCATCTGTGGTTTTCCCTGGGCTCTTAGGTACTTTCTCATTTTGACTATTGCTTTTGTGTTTGTGTGTTTTTTAAAAGTTTGTTTGCTTTATGATAACTCTTGTATCAGTCCTCAAGAGTGTTGATAAAGTGTTTTTTTTAAATGTTTGAAAGTGTAGTGTGAAAAAGGTTGTTTTGAGCAAGTACTTAACAACTATCTACCTACTCAAAAAAAGGTTGTTTGTTTCCTCCTTTCCTTTAGATAGTACTATTCTACTATTAGTCAGTAGGTAACCCTATCGTTGGATGTTGAGGAACTATCGAAGGGACATTTACGGTCACTTAGGCAACTGGGAAAGAACTTTTAGTAATTGTCCTAAAGTTCTAAGATAACTTTTTTAACCGAGGCAACAATCGAAAGGATCATTGAGGGACTTGTGATCTCTTGAAATCAAGGACAATCACTAAAAATTCTCACGTTTCAAGAATTATCACCGTTTCGAAGGCAACCGAATTGGGAGATACCTTAGGGGTGAGCATGTGCAAGTGTATTGATTCAGTTCATTTATCTTGCAATATTAGGGTGATCTAATCATTTTAATTTACAGTATCTTTCATGTAATCCTATTAATCTAAACAGTTAATAATTGGGCAAGAATTTATAAGACATAAATTAAACCTAGCTATTACAAGGCCTTAGGGAAGGGGATACATAACCAAAACTGGGGAGTGTGGAAATTTAAAAGCAGTAATAAACCCTTAGTTAAATTATTACAAACTATTTACTGATACAATAAATTGGAAAATAATAAAATAGAAAACGATAAGCGCGCGGAGATTAAAACGGGAACAAGTTTGAAAACCTAAAAATCTAATTGATTAATAAAATATGTTTGGTGTTTATTGAGAAAATTATTTGAAGTGATTTAACCTAATTCTAGTTGATTTTAATTAAGGAAACAAGTAACATAACTAAATTAATTACCAAAAATTAAATTAATTAGAAAAAACCCTAAGTCTATTTTTATTTATTTTTGTATTCATTTTATGATTAAAAATAAAAAGTGACTTTAAAAAAATTAAAATAACAAATAAATAAATTTAAAAAAAAAGCAAAAAATAGAAAAATGGGTCAGTTAGTGTTAGCAGATTGGGGGTGTGAAACTGAATCTGCTAGGCCCCTATATGCTGACCCAATGACTACGCCTGATCCAGTGGGGGATGTGTTTGAGGGTCCACCATGAGGATTAATTGTTGGGCGCTGGATGTGACCTTGTAGTGATCTAATGGATGAGATATGGAGGTGCATGGTATATGCGCTAGAACCCAAAGCACAGGATCTACCAAAAATAGTCAGAAAAATAATATGCAAGAGGCAGGGATCAATCCCCTGCCCTTGCACATACACAAAGCCTTAAGCGCGCAGTCTCAACCATTGGAACCATACATCCGATAACATAAACGCATCAATAAATATATAACACAAATTCAATCTTGATGATGACTATGCAAGACACGCGTGCTAACTGAGGCCCTGGTATTTGAAAGAACCAATCACAGAATCCTAATGTGCCATGCAATGTCCCCTGTTAGTCAAACCACCACAGGCGATGGCTCCGATCACCATCTTCAGTTTGACAAAATTCATACCTGCGAAGTTCAATGCAAACAAACATAAATTCAATCCTACTGGAATAATTAAGCCCTTGTGAATCTGGTGGCATGGCTGGTTTATCCTGAAAAGGTCTGTATCATGAGATACAAAGCTTTAAAAGCCTTGTTCCCTAACAATGGCACAAGGTTGTTTCTGTACTAAAGCTTCCATGTAGAATGTTAGAACATTCGCAATAATGTGTATCAACTATGTTGGCATGCTTACAACAATTGAAATCATCACGAAATCTAGAAAATCACAACTTACCCACTTACCCAACCGGAGCTTATTCAAGAGGGGGTTCTGGCATTGATTTATGGTAAACAAGGGATGATATTAAACCATGGAAATCTCAGGAGAATGATGCTCGGATTGAAAATCCTTAAACACGACTGAAGAATAGGGTTTGAAGCTTCTAGGGTTTTTGAAAGTTTTTTTTGCAAATTTTTGACATCTTTTGAGAGGTTGGGTATGATACAGTTGCGCGTGTCCTCTAAGGCTAGAATGTTTGTGTATATATATATATATTAATCCACATTAGGTTAACAAATATGGAGGGGTATCAATACCTTAAAAAAATATTTGATTTTCAAACTTTCCATTTTTGAAGATTTATTTCTACTCTTGGCTTGCACGTTTATCTTAGACATGTGACATCTTTCATGAGTTGTCTTGGGCCTCCAATATGATGGAAATCTAAAGCTGACACACCCCTGCATATGAATTTTCTCTCTTAGAAGGATATGAACTTGACCAACCAAAGCATTATCTTATTGACTGGTCGAAGTGTTATTCTTCTCTCTTTGATGGCTTTGAACATGATTCGAATGGCTCATATTCTTAGCATTAGAGTTTCTTTGATTAGCCCTTAAACATTATTCTTCTTGATGGCGATGAGTCCTGATTCGAATTGCTCAAGGCTCCCCTCAACAAGCTTCTTTTCTTGAGCCATGGTTTATATGAATTCGAATGGCCCATCATCAGAATTTCTAGAAACCTCTCAGTTCTTGCTCTTTTTGATCTGATTTTATTTAACTTTGACAATTGAGATGTTACCCTATTGATATGCCATTGAAGAATCACTTGGTCGACATGCCTGTCGAAAGACACTTTGTATGCCCTAAATAGAAGGGAACCTTATCAAAGATGTCTATCGAAGCTGACTTGTTTAAGATGCCCATCGAAAGAAACTTTGTTATGCCAATCGAAAGACTTTTGTCTAGGTTCCAATCAAAAACATCTCATTGACATGTCAATCAAAGGATCATTTGCAGATGCCAATCGAAGGATCTTTTGCAGATTCCAATTGAAGGATCTTTTGTAGATACCAATTGAAGGATCTTTTGTAGATGCCAATCGAAGGATCTTTTACAGATGCCAATCGAAGGATCTATTGTAGATGCCAATCGAAGGGTCTTTTGCAGATGCCAATCGAAGGGCACTTTGTAGATGCTAATCGAAGGACACTTAACCATCATTTAAAAATTGTCCTTTTCTTTAGGCAAATGTTTGTAACCACCCATGCAAGAGAAAAATCTTGGAAAAACATGTGAGGGAAAATTTTGGGGTACAATAGTAGGCAATAAAACCTCACCGTCAGAGCAGTATTTTCCATATCAGAGAAATACTGCAACACTAGTTTGTTTCCATACTTCCAGAATAGTTTAGGATTAGTTTGATTTTGTTCGAGCTATTTTCACTTAAAGTCAATCCTGTCGGCTTGTGGAGGACACACGCGTTGTTGGAATTTACTGCCTTCTTTTTCACTTTCAGGTTCTTATTTTAATAAGCATAATTTATTTATTTTCTACCTTGCCTACATTGTCAAATTTACATTTTAATTATATGATATTCTGCAATAGTATTATGTCTGGCTAGATTCCCTATACCAGTATGTAAAACTTGACTAAAAGTATTGGGTAATTAATTGGCATTATTATTTTTTACAAAAATACTTTTTTGGTTTTAGTTTCAGATTGAATATTTAATTGTTTTTGTACGGAAGTAAGAAACAACCTAAGGTTAAAATCAATAGAAAGGAAGTTTGAGGTTTTACCCGGATAGTGGTTATTGAAACATTAATTTTAAAAACAGCGGAAGCGTTTTAACGTTAATTGGAAGTTATTTGTTTTCAAAAAATACTTTTGAGTTTTTAATGAAAGAGCGCAAGCGCTCATTTCGAGCTTAACTGATATGATCTAATTCAATAGAACGGATGTTTGAGACGAGGGTTTTTAAACAAATAGTTTCACTGAAACTGTGTTCTAATACTAAAAACAAATTCCAATGACTTAATGAATCCCATAATTCAACGATATACATACCGGTACCCCGTCATTAATTACTAGAATTTAGTTAATTCCCGATTAAACTCAAACTCCCAAATTTTATAATTAGCCTTAGCTTCACATAAATTTTATAATTGACCATCATTCCTTGTGGGTTCGATATCTTTTAAAACTATGCGATAGACTGTGCACTTGCAGTCACTACACCCAATAGACTCATAAAGTCGCGATCAAGTTTTTGGCGTCGTAGTCGGGGCCTGAATTTGTCAAATAATGTAAATCCCTTGTTACGCAGTATAGACTAAGGCAACCAATTTTATTTTAATTTTAACCGTCAATTGTATGCCAAGTACTCGCTCTAAAGACGAGGAAATAGAACAACAAATCAATGATGTTGAGCATTTTGTTAGTATAAGACGCCGAATCAGAGAGTACCAAGCCAAGTACAATCTTTCCGAAGCTAATCTTCCTAACTTTTCTCTTCCTTACCCCAAAATGGCTGAAGGAACCCCAAAATCGTCCTCTGAAAGATTATGCTACCCCATCGCAAGAAGAACCCCACAACATTATTGCTGCTCACGCTATCGCCCGAAACGATTTCAAGTTAAAGCTTTCGCTTTTGCAAGATGTTCAAAAAAACCAATTCTCAGGATGTCCTATGGACGATCTAAATCTTCATCTATTCGCGTTTGTGAAGTACGCAGACACAGTGAAAGCAGATGGAGTCATCCCAAAGCGATAAGACTCCGTCATTTTCCTTTCTCGTTAAGAGATAGAGCTAGAGCATGGCTCTAGTCTCTACATCCAACTCTGTTACAACATGGAACGATTTGAAAAAAGTTTTCCTAGCGCGATATTTTACGCCAAGTAAGACAGCTATGCTAAGAGCCAATATCAACGGTTTTAAACAAAAGGAAAGTGAATCTCTTTTTGAAGCATGGGAAAGATACAAAGACATGTTGCGACTCTGTCCGCATCATGGTCTAGAAGAATGGCTGATCATCCACACCTTTTACAATTATCTCTTATACAACACAAGACTAACAATTGATGCAGCTGCCGGAGGTGCACTGATGGATAAACCATAGCATGATTCCTATCAACTTATCAAAAGTATGGCTCAAAATCATTACCAGTAGGCCAACAATAGAACCATGATGGAAAAATCTCAAACGAAAAGAGGTATGCACGAAGTTAGCAGTTTAGACCAAGTTAATGCCAACGTAGAAGCCCTTACCCAAAATATAGAAAGTTTGACCACACCTCCCCCAGCCATCGTGGCTGCAGTAACTCCAACCTGTGATCTATGCGGACTTCACGCGTATAACACACCTGAATGCCCACTTTTAACAAGATTACCAGTTGATCAAGTAAACTACGCTCAAGGAAACCCCTATGGGAATAACTATAACCCTGCTTGGAAAAACCATCCAAACTTTTCATACAAAAGCAAAAATGCTTTGTACGCACCAGGGAAAGCTCCTACTACACCTCCAGGATTTCAAAAATCCACCCAAAATGTCCCAAATATTCAGAATATCCCTAGGAAGTCCAACATCAAAATCATGATAGAAAACTTTGTAGCCAACCAAGATCAAACTAACAAAGTGTTCATGAATCAAAATATTCACAGCAATGAACAAATTAAGCAATTGACTAATAAGATTGATACTCTTGCCACACACAACAAAATGCTGGAAACACAAATTTCCCAAGTTGCTCAACAATAAGAAACTACAGCTTCTTCAGTTGGAACCTTTCCTGGACAACCCCAACCAAATCCTAAGGGACATGCTAATGCCATAATACTACAGAGTGGTATAGAACTAAGCGCACCAACTAAACCTAGATTCGAGAACCCAGTCATGTACCAAAAACATGGAAAAGGAATTGAGGAAGAAACTAAACTAAGGGAAGTAGAAAAAGAAGGTGATGAAGAGGCCGTAGAAAAAGAAGAACCTTATATGCCTCTGCCACCGTATAAACCACCTATTCAATATCCTCAAAGACTTTCTAAGTCTAAAAACGTAGGTCAGTTCAAGAAATTCGCTGAACTTCTAAAACAACTTAACATTACCATACCTTTTACAGAAGCTATCACATAGATGCCCTCTTACGCTAAATTCCTTAAAGAAATTTTAATAAGAAAAAGCTTGAGGATAACGAAATTGTATTGCTCACTGCTGAGTGCAATGCTACAATACAAAACAACATGCCTCCTAAACTTAAAGACCCAAGTAGTTTTTCCATACCTTGCGTAATTGGAAAATTTGTCATAGACAAAGCACTATGCGATTTAGGAGCCAGTATTAGTCTGGTTCCATTATAAATTTCCAAGAAACTCAACATGGGAGAACTAAGACCAACAAGAATGTTTGTATAATTAGCAGATCGATCAGTGAAATTTCCTTTAGGTATGTTAGAAAATGTTCCTGTACGCATAGGACAATTTTATATCCCCACTGATTTTATAATCATGGACATTAAAGAAGACTCCAATATTCATATCATATTAGGTAGACCATTCCTAGCTACTGCAGGAGCCATAATAGATGTTAAAAATGGAAAACTGGCTTTCTAAGTCAGAGAAGAAAAGGTTGAATTCATCTTGTCTAAATTCCTTATGGCACCAGCCATCGATGATTCATGTTGTTTCCTAGATGTAATCAATAAATGCGTGAAAGAATTGGAGAAACAACAAACCACCTATTCGGAGGTATTAAAGATTCCCATACCCCCGGTTCTCGAAGATGATAATTGGCGTCCTGCATATCAAGATGAAAATCTAAGTGAATGCCTAGCCTTAACTCCTGACCCTATACCCTGTCAGAAGAAGCCTGCCATAGAACTCAAAATGTTACGAAAAGTCCTAAGATATGAATTCCTGGACACAGAACTTGAACGACCAATTATAATCAATGCAGACCTTGGACAAAAAGAAATTGGAAAATTATTACATTTCCTAAGAAAATACCCGACCGCTTTAGGTTATAACATATCAGATCTAAAAGGAATAAGACCTTCTATCTACATGCACCGTATTATGCTGGAGGAAGATTGTAAAACCTCTAGGGAACATAAAAGGAGAATAAATCCCATTCTGAGCGATGTAGTCAAAAAGGAAGGATAAAAGCTACTAGAAGTAGGAATCATATACCCAACATCCGACAGTAAATGGGTTAGCCCAGTCCATGTCGTACCTAAGAAAGGTAGTGCTACAGTTGTCAGCAACACTAAAGGAGAATCTGTAGCACAACGAACTCACACCAGGTGGAGAATGTGCATCGAATATAGAAAGTTAAACAAAGCCACTCGTAAATATCACTTTCCTTTACCCTTCATTGATTAAATGCTTGAATGACTAGCTAAACACTCTCACTTCTGCTATTTAGATGGTTATTCTGGATTTTTCCAAATTCTTATCCATCCCGATGACCAAGAAAAATCACTTTTATTTGTCCTTATGGTACGTTCGCCTATAGATGAGTGCCATTCGAATTTTGCAATGCCCCTGCTACATTCCAGAGATGTATGATGTCCGTCTTCTCTGATTTTATAGACGGCATGATGGAAGTTTTTATTGATGACTTCTCTATCTGTGGAGAAAGTTTTGAAGGATGTTTATCGAACCTTCAAATGGTACTAGAAAGATGCTTAAGTGTTAATCTCGTATTAAACTTGGAAAAATGCCACTTCATGGTCCGACAAGGAATTGTCTTACAACACATAGTATCTGATAAGGGAATTGAAGTAGCTAAAGAAAAAATTGAAGTTATAGAAAATCTTCAACCACACAAAACTATTAGAGAGATAATAAGTATTCTAGGACACGCTAGTTTCTACCGACGTTTCATTAAAGACTTCTCTAAAATAACCAAACCTCTGACCCAATTGTTGATGAAGGATGCTAAGTTCATTTTCACTGAAAAATGTTTGGACGCATTTACAGCTCTAAAAAAAGCGTTAATATCATCACCTATTGTGCAACCTCCTGATTGGAACGAACCATTCGAGATAATGTGCGATGACAGTGACTATGCCGTAGGTGCAATTTTAGGACAAATAAAGGATAAAAAGCTTCACGCGATCTACTACGCAAGTAGAACTCTAGATTATGCCCAAAAAAATTACGACACCATTGAAAAGGAATCGTTAACTGTTGTATTTGCTTTAGATAAATTCTATTCCTACTTAGTAGGAGAACAAATAATTATTTATACCGACCATGCTGCAATCCAGTACCTCTTGAGTAAGAAATACGCCAAACCAAGATTACTAAGGTGGATCTTAGTTTTACAATAATTTGATTTAGAAATAAAAGACAACAGAGGCACCGAGAATGTAGTAGCTGACCACCTATCTAGAACAAAAGGCATCAAACCAGATCATATTCCCATCAATGATGATTTTCCTTATGAACGCCTTGTAGCCCAATTAGAATTAGATAGTATCATAACTGGGCACCCTGTGACTTATGAAGACAAGAACACAAAAAAAACTATGGAAGCAATATGCACCACACCATACTACCATGGTACGCCGATTTAGTCAACTACTTGGCTGCTAGAGTGCTTCCACCCAATATGTCTTATCAACAAAAGAAGAAATTATTTCATGACCTTAAACATTATTATTGGGATGAGCCTTTGCTTTCCAAAAGAGGCGCTGATGGTATACTTTGTTGATGTGTTCCCGAAAATGAAATTGAAAACATAATTTTCCATTATCATGCCGCCCCTTACGGAGGGTATGCAAGTACTTCAAAGACTTGCGCTAAGATATTACAAGCTGGCCTCTATTGGCCTAGTCTCTAAAAAGACGTCCATATCGCAATTAAAAATTGCGACCAATTCCAACGCACTGGAAACATCTCTAGACGCGATGAGATGCCACAAAAGGGCATTCTAGAAGTTGAAGTCTTTGATGTATGGGAAATCGATTTCATGGGACCTTTCCCGTTCTCCTTTGGAAATCACTACATACTTGTTGTTGTCGACTATGTTTCAAAATGGATCGAGGTTGTACCCTCTTCAACAAATGTCGCGCGAGTAGTAGTTATACTTTTCAAGAACGTAATCTTTCCAAGATTCGGTGTGCCGAGACTCGTCATCAATGATGGTGGCTCCCATTTCATTTCAAAAATCCTAGAAAAATTATTATGAAAATACAAAGTCTAACATCGGGTCGCAACACCCTATCATCCACAAACAAGTGGGCAAGTAGAGGTCTCAAGCAGAGAAATAAATAAAATCCTAGAAAAAACTATAGCAACCTCTAGGAAAGAGTAGTCATCTAAGTTACATGACGCTCTATGGACATATAGGACAACATATAAAACTCTGATTGGAACCACACCATTTTAACTAGTTTATGGGAAATCATATCATTTGCCACTAGAAATAGAACATAAAGCCTATTGGGCCATTCAGACCCTAAATTTAAATTACACCGCTGCGGGTGAGAAATGAATCTTAGATATCAACGAACTAGAAGAGCTTATACTAGACGCTTATGAAAATTCCCGGATATATAAAGAGAGAACAAAAAATGGCACTATAAACGAATATCTAAAAATAATTCAATGAAGGCAATATAGTTCTCTTTTTTAATTCTAGACTTAAATTATTCCCATGAAAACTTTGCTCTAGATGGTCTGGTCCATTCGAAGTCACTAAAGTTTTTCAAAATGGTGCGATAGAAATCAAAGGAATGAGTTGCAAACTGTTCAGTGTAAACGGACAACGCTTAAAACATTATCACAACATAAATAACAAGGAATATTACACAGTAATTAGGCTAGATGGGCTGCCACCCCCATTCACCAGTCTAATCACCATGTAATGTCGAGCTTACGACTTTAAACAAAGCCCTTCTTGGGAGACAACCCAACCTTAAGTTTTTCTTTTTTTTCTTTTCTTATTTGTTTTTGCTTTTCTTTTCTTTTCTTTCTTTTATTATTATTGTTATTAAAACATGTAGTATTGTTTCTTTAATTTTTCCCGCTACTAACTTTATGCTAACCGTCAACCTACATCAGGCTAACTTTCCGATTAACTAGTGATACTAAATAGATGATTCCGGTTGATATGTTGGGAATTGTGTTTAGAGGGAGGAACTAGGGGAGGAGGTTTGAGTCTCTTACTAATAGGGAGATAGGATTAAGTACCTACCCTGACGGACCAGCCATGATCACCTTAGGGATTTGGGATATTGTTATGTTTTTATTGAGCCAAATAGGATGGGATACATCTTCTATGAGGAGAAAATTTAGCTCTTACCGTAGAATAACTTTAGAGTTCTTAAGCTCCCTGGTCTATAAACCTGACCACAATTTGGGATTCAATAGAGGATTGATTAGACTTCTACTTTTTGGTATAGAGTACACCTTCACCCACAGAGAGCTAGTAGAGTTACTAGGACTCCCACATAGCCTTGATGCATTTACCGTAGTCCAGGAAGAACTTTTTAATGTAGGAGAGCTAGATTATTTATGGGGGGCATTACAGGCATTAGTAACCCCGAGCCTGAGGACATGCATTCCGAAAGCATCCACAGCCTAACTTTAAGATACTTTCACAAAATTCTAGCCCAAACCCTTTTCGGTAAAGCCGAAAACATTACCACTATTTCTAGAGTTGAGATTTTCATCATGTTCTGCGCCTCACAAAACCTCCCGATCAATGGAGTTACATTTATGCTAGCAAATTTTCACCGTCTTGCGAGAGTGGTACATGAACCCATTCTTATAGGTTGCTTAGTAACCATGGTAGCTAATGCTATCAGATTGAGACAACAACTGCTATACCTTGTCCCTCAGGGTAGATTCCAGCCTATGGATATTAATTTCTATATCAATAGGGGTATCATCGGGAACCTAGGCCCAGGTAACTTCGACCTACTCATTAACAATCAGGTAATGCCACTTTTCACCTTACCTGGCCATAGGACAAGCATACATGACCGACGTAACTGGTTATATGATTGGGACACACCACACATGTCACCACCATCCACTCTTGAGACTCCCCTGATTTATGACCACCTAGATGCTTTCCTGTCCGATGACGATATTGACCCTGAGACCCCTCCCTTTTACCATGGCTTCCCATCTCCCGAACAGATAGGCTCAAACTTCCCTGACTCTCCAGTTGTTTCTCCCCCTCCTGTATTTCATCCTGCTCCTACTTTGACAGCCATTCAATCATAGATTGATATGTTGAAGGACGAGCTTGTTATTTTGAAAATTGACTTCCATTCCTTTATGGATATGGTAATCGAACATCTGGATTATATTTATCAGCATCTTTTCTCCACATCGTTGGACTGTCGTGGCTGACTCACCTGACATACTTCTTTATTTTATTTCCACATTTAAACATTGATGATAATTTTTTGTTTAAGTGTGGAGAGAAGTCTTATTTTCATTATTTATTGAAACTTTATTTTTTTCAGTATTTTTGGAATTTTATCATTCGGTACAATTTTTATTTATTTCTTCAGTTTAATTTTATTATGACTTTTCTTTATTTTGTTTATTCTGCATTAATATCATATCTACGTGTATATATATATATATATATATATATATATATATATATATATATATATATATATATATATATATATATATATATATATATATATATATATATATATATATATATATATATATATATATATATATATATATATATATAGGCAAAATACTCATTTTGGTCCCTTAACTATACCATTGGGTTCATATTGGTCCCTTAACTTTTTTTGTGTCATTTTGGTCCCTTAACTTTCAAAAAGTTTCATTTTAGTCCTTTTTGTCTAAATTCGTAGCTAATTAAACGGAAAAACTTTGAAATCAGCCGCTAAATTTGTAGCTAATTAGACAAAAAGGACTAAAATGAAACATTTTGAAAGTTAAGGGACCAAAATGACACGAAAAAAAGTTAAGGGACCAATGTGAACCCAAGGGTATAGTTAAGGGACCAAAATGAGTATTTTGCCTATATATATATATATATATATATATATATATATATATATATATATATATATATATATATATATATATATATATATATATATATATATATATATATATATATATGCTTAAATTACTCCATATCATTTACGCATATATATTCATGTAGAATTATTGGAAAGGTATACTGTAATATAGGATATGCAAAATATTCAGTTTTAGACTCGTGCCGCTCGCCACACAAGCGTGATACTCATCACGCTTCACATAGCCTTGTTCCGCTCGGCCCATATGTGTGACTCTCAGCACACACTAATAATACATACGTGTTCCTGTATTATTACAGAAACCCTCGCTAAACCTTTTCACCCTTCCATCTTCTTCAACCGCTGCACACAATACATTGAACCATTGCATAAATCTCTCCCCATTATAATTGCCATAAAAATATACTAAAACCCACATATCACCTCCATTATATCCCCCAACATAAATCATCTCCAAAATCCCCAATTTCTCACATAAACCATCACCCTTCTCCTTTCATTGTTTCAAAAATTGCACGAAGAAATTCTAGACTTGAACCTGATCTTTCCGGCATTATATTTCGTAACAGATAAGTCAGAGAGCACCAAAGGGCTCAGTACCTCAAGTTCTATGAATGCTTTGTCATACCGATACGGTATGTGGATACTTAGTGCCTTCGAAAATTAGGCTTGCTTGATAGCGTCTAGTGGTTACTCCATCAATTGGATTTGATGTCCATCTGCATGAAGAACCTCCCAACATACGAGTTGCTAACCTTGGAATTTCTGAGCTCGTTCCCATACAACCTGCCGTGTGACGAGAAGGAGCACCTTTCCAGCTCCGCCACTTTTAGAATATTGAACACTGAATATTTAGTAAGTCAATCCACTCTTAGTGCCTTCTTCCACTTTCCTACCGAAGGGATGGTACACAATTGCGTTCCAGAAGACCTTGATTAGGTGTATAAAGGTTTCAAGCTTTGGAAAGTCCTTACCAATGTGGAACCGAACAGTTGGGAAGGACTTTATGCTTCTTCCATTCTTAATCCCATAATAAGGTACTTCCATCGTGTCATCTTAAATACCATTTTTGGAAGAATGAACAACAACAAAGTTAATTCAAAAGAGTTGTTCCTCCTCCATTGTACCTTCAAACCCAACCAAAAGATCAATGCAAGCACCTTCCTCCCATCACATATCCAGTCCTTGTGCGCCATAGGATCTACGCCTTTCTGCATTGGAGGGATAGTAACTTCTATAGCAGTTGGTCTCAACCTCGAAGACAAGATCGTGAATTTGCCATCACTACCGCCCACGTTCATTGACATTGATCATTGTCGGGCTGGCCACTTAATTAAGGTAAGAAGAGATGGTAGATACAATCTAATGGTGCAAAACAAGGTAGTTCCAAGTATCATTTTTCAAAACCTTGAGCATACTAATGTTACAGATTTGTCTAAGTGGATTTATGACCTTGATGCTCCTACACCTGGAGATAATGCAAGGAGCGACCAAGGTAATGTCCAAGCGAATGAAATGGAGCAGGAAATGGAACAAGGAGACACTGAACACCAAGCTCCTCGTGAAAACGTGCCAAGCATGTCCACTAGGCCTATAAGAAGAAGAGAAAGAGAACCGACCTCGAATGATGACATTATGGTTGCCATAATGGAAAAAAATTAGAGAATGCGTGCTATGCAAAATAACTAGAATGCGATGATGCAACTTGCTAGCCATGCAAACTCAGCAGCAAGAATACCATGAAAGAAACGAGTGACGGGCTGCGAGATTAACTGAGGATATGGCGGCATTGAATGTACGAGTGAAAGGTTTTCAGGATTATGTTTACCATGTAGCCATGCCCCATCCTACGGGTACATGTGGACGAGCATGAGGACGAGGAAGAGGACGCGATAATGAGCAAGAATAGATTTATTTTGCTTCTTTTCTCGTTTCCTTCTTGTTTTAAGCATTGGGACATTGCTTGTTTCAAGCTTACGGGAGCTAGTTAGTTAAGAACTCTTTGTTATTTCCTAGGTAGATCTTTCATTTCTATTTCTTGTAATCAAGACAATCTTTGTACTTTCAACTTCATCTATGCAATTTTTTTGTTGTTATCTAATTTCCCACTTTTTTGAGCCATACCAAAACATTTCTGTTAGTTACTTGCATAATCTGACGCATTCAAAGAATATATAGGTTTCTCACTTTTCAAAAGATATATGACAAGCTTTGAGTGAAAGATAAGTATGATGGATACCTTTGAAACACTCTAAATCCCCATATTGCGCTAGGTCGATTTCAGTACCCTTTATACCAAAACCTTGAACTTTAGCTTTAAAATAACTTCGAGTAGTTTATCTAACAGTCAGCACCATCATAAACACAAACTACGTAGGGAGTCGATGAATATAACTGAATGATCCAGCGTATTTGAAAGATATATGCTTTAATGTAAGAAAATAGGGAGTGAACCAATTAAGTTAGGCGATCCTCACACGGTCGCTTAACCCAACGGATGTAGTACCTACGTGATATAACATAAAAACCTGTTGTCAGTTGGTTCAGGGGTGTCTGGTACTGAACTTGGTAGGGCGGACTATAGTTCGATCCCCCACAACTTGCAATTGGGTGAATTAAAGGAGGTTACCGCATTCATGTTCAAGAACCTCGTGCTTAAAAGGATCATAGTCACAAACCGGCTACTCTACTATATGCGTGTGAAGATAAAGCGCTTAATGTGATTGTGCTAGAATGAAAACGGGTAAAATTTAGCAAAAAATTGTTAGGTTAAGCTATAATGGAATGAATGGAATTGGTCTACACAATAGGGGATTTTAAGTGTCATTACCGTATTTTGTGTGTCATGTTGAGCTTATGTTTTCGCAAAAACTTAGACAACCTCTTATGATTCGAATTGTGTCATGAATTGCATTTAACATGTACCTTATTAGATTTTATACTAATTTTAATGCTTGAGGACAAGCAAAGGTTCAAGTTAAGGGGAGTTTGATAACATGAAAAGATATAGCATTTTATGTCCAAATTGCATAGATTAAATTTCCGATTCTTCGATTATTATGTCACATTTTATCCCTTTTTGTAGTTTTTGAGTCATATTTTAGGTACTTAGAATTTGCAAGGTATAAATAAGAAAAGGAAGAAAAAGAATGGAAAAATGAAGAAGAAATGGCTTTAAAACAACAAAAATGTAATATTGTAGCAGAGAAGCGTGCCGCCCTCCACATAGGCGTTACGACCGGCATGAGTTAAATTTCTTTGCCCCTCGGCATGCTCATGTTACGACTGGGACAAATATGGATTGCATGCACGATCCAAGCAGTTACGAAGTCTTCGTCAGTGGAGTATAATAAGTGCACGTCACTTGGATTTTCTCCGCATGAAGAACGTGAATCATGGAAGTTACCTATTTTTCCTCAACAAAAATGGACTATACAAAAAGGAAGTAGTGTCCAACTTTCCATCTCTCTCTCTCTCTCTCTTTCTCTCTGTCGCCTGCACTTTGAATGAAATTCGTTACGAAGTTTATTTTTTCTGCTGAACATTATTTAGATTGTATTCTGCTTTTTACTTTCAAGTTTTAGAATTCCAGCATTAACTTTCCATTATTAATATTCTGTAGGCAATACAAACTTGCCGTCAGAGCAGTATTTTCCACATCGGAGAAATACTGCAACACTAGTTTGTTTCTAGACCTCCAGAATTGTTTAGGATTACTCTAATTTTGTTCGAGCTATTTTTACTTAAACTCAATCTTTCCTCCTTGTGGAGGACACGCGCGTGGTTGGAATTTTCCACCTTCTTGTTCACTTTTAGGTTCTTATTTTAATAAGCATAATTTATTTATTTTCTACCATGCATTCGTTGTCAAATTTACATTTTAATTATATGATATTCTCTAATAATATTATGTTTGTTTAGATTCCCTATACCGGTATGTAAAACTTGACTAAAAGGATTTTGTAATTAATTGGCATTATTATTTTTTACAAAAATACTTTTGTTGTTTTAATTTCAAATTGAATATTTAATTATTTTTGTACGGAAGTAAGACATAGTCTAAGGTTAAAATCAATAGAAGGGAAGTTTGAGGTTTTACCCGAATAGTGGTTATTGAAAAATTAATTTTAAAAACATCGGAAGTGCTTTAACATTAATTGGAACTTATTTGTTTTCAATAAATACTTTTGATTTTTAAATGAAACAGCGGAAGCGCTCATTTCGAGGTTAACTGATATGATCTAATTCAATAGAACAGAAGTTTGAGACGAGGTTTTTAAATGAATAGTTTCACCGAAACTGTGTTCTAATACTAAAAAAAATGCCAATGACTTACTGAATCCCATAAGTCAATGATATACATACCGGTACCCTGTCATTAATTACTAGAATTTAGTTATTGGAGATATTCAGAAGGCTGCATTTAGAACGAGGTATGGTCATTATGAGTATTCTGTAATGACGTTCGGTGTGACCACTGCACCTTGAGTATTTATGGAATATATGAACAGGATTTTCATGAGTATCTGGATAAATTTGTTATTGTGTTCATTGATGACATTTTTATCTATTCTAAGAGTAAAGAGGATCATGCTGAGTATTTGAGGATTGTGTTATTATTGTTGAAGGAGAAGCAATTTTATGCTAAGCTTTCTAAGTGTGAGTTTTGGTTGAAGGAGGTGTGTTTCCTTAGGATATATCTCAATTGGAAGCTCTGAAATTTTTTTTTGAGATTTGAAGTTTTCTTGGCTTAGCAGGTTATTATCGAAAGTTCATTGGAGGTTTTTCTAAGTTGGAGTTAACTTTGACGCAGTTGACTAGGAAGGGTTAAGCTTTTATTTGGACTTCGCAGTGTGGAGCTAATTTTTGAGAGTTTAAGAGAAGGTTGACAACTGCTCCTATTTTAATTTTTCCTAATCTGGTTGAACCATCAGTGGTGTACTATGATGCTTCATTGATGGGTTTAGGAGATTTGTTGATACGGAATCAAAAAGTGGTAACCTATGCTTCAAGACAACTTAAAGTTCATAAGAGGAATTATCCGACATATGATCTAGAGTTGATTGCAGTTGTGTTTATTTTGAAACTTTAGAGGCATTATTTATTTGGATCAATGTTTGATGTGTTTAGTGATCACAAGACTTTGAGATATCTATTTGATCAGAAGGAGTTGAATATGAAGCAAAAAAGATGGTTGGAATTCTTGAAGAATTATGATTTTAGTTTAAATTACCATCCTGGTAAAGCGAATGTTGTGGCTGATGCGTTAAGTATAAAGTCGTTGCATATGCCGATGTTGATGGTGCGAGAGTTAGATTTACTTTAGCAATTTCGAGATATGAGTTTGATTTGTGAAGAGACTTCTTATGGAGTTAAGCCTTGTAGACTGAAGCTTACTAGTGGCATTCTTGATGAGATTTGAGAAGGTCAGAAACCTGATTTTGTTTTGCTGGATAAGTTGACGTTGGCCAATCAAGGTTGAGGTGGTGATTTTTGGATTAACGAGAGTGGTATCATGAGGTGTTGCGATAGAGTTTGTGTTTCGGATGTGAGAGATTTCAAGAAAAGGATTCTTGATGAAGGACATCATAATGGTTTAAGTATTCATCCTGGAGCTACTTAGATGTATTAAGATTTGAGGAAATTATTTTGGTGGTTTGGTATGAAGAAAAATATTGCAGAGTTTGTGTATTCTTGTTTAATCTATCAGAAGTCTAAGATTGTACATCAGAAACCGTCTAGGTTGTTGCAACCGTTATCCATTCCTGAGTGGAAGTGGGATAGCATTTCTATGGATTTTGTTTCGTGTTTTCCGAGGCCTCTAGGTAATTATGATGTTGTTTTGGTTATTATGAATAGATTAATGAAATCTGCTATCTTTATTCCAATTAGGATGGATTATCCGATGGAAAGGTTTTCTAAATAATATATTGAGAAGGAGGTGAGTTTGCATGGTTTTCAATCGAGTATTGTTTCCGATAAAGATCTGATGTTTACTTCGCATTTTTGGGAAGGTTTGCAAGGTGCTTTGGGTATGAAGTTGCATTTGAGTTTGGTGTATCCCACAAACAAATGGTCAGACCAAGAGGATGATTCAGCCATTAAGGATCTTTTGAGAGCTTGTATTTTGGAGCAAGGAGGTGCTTGGGACAATTACTTTCCTTTGATTGATTTTACTTATAACAACAATTTCAATTTTAGTATTGGAATGACATTGTTTGAAGCTTTATATGGACGAAGGTGTAGGATGCCTTTGTGTTGGTATAAATCTGGTGAGATTGTTGTGGTTGGACCTGCGATAGTTTAACAGAATACATATAAGATTAAGATGATTCGAGAGAATATGAGGATCTCTCAGAGTTTTCAAAAGATTTATCATGATAAGCAGAGGAAAGTCCTTGCATTTGAGAAGAATGATCATGTATTTCTAAGGGTTACTCCGGTAATTGGTGTTGGTAGAGATTTAGAGTCGTGTAAGTTGACGACGTGTTTTATTGGTCCTTATCAGATTTCCGAGAAAGTAGGTGAAGTGGCATATCATATTGCTTTTCCATAATCACTTGCTAGTCTCCATGATGTGTTCCACGTATCTTAGTTGAGGAAATACATTATGGATCTGTCTCATGTTGTCCAATTAGATGATGTGCAAGTAAGAGATAATTTGACCATTGAGACATCACCTATGCAGATAGAGGATAAAGAAGTGAAGAAAATTTGAGGTAAAGAAATCGTTTTGGTGAAAGTGGTTTGGGGAGGACTGGTATATAGTGATGTGACTTGGGAGTTAGAGAGTCAGATGAAGGATTCGTATTCTGAGTTGTTCATTTGAGGTGATTTTTGAAGACGGAAAACTTTTAAGTGGGGGAGAATGTAACATCCCGATTTTTATTCGATATTTTATTAGTTATTTATTTATTTAATTATTATGTGGTATGATAGTTATTTAATTAATTAATTATTTAATTATGTGATTGTGTGTTATCTGGGTTATTTGGGTATTAAGTGTATTAATGAATGAAATAACTAGTTGGGCTTAACTATGAGAAATTAAAGTAATAAAGGGGGTATGTGCAAGTACGCCCATTTGTTATATGATACTATTTAGTAAGAAAACTGGGTTAGAGATTCATTTGTGAACAACAATAGAAGAGAAGAGGCAAGGGAGAAAAGAGAAGAAAAAGGAAAAGAGGCAACCCAAGAGTATTCAACCTAAGAGGTAAGGGTGGGTATTCATGTTGTTATGGGTATATGATGTATGCAATGGGTATTAACAATATAGGTGTTGTTGATTTCAATTTCTAAAATCTTATATGTTATGGTTTTTGTAGAAATCTATAAAATTGATTAGATTTGATGTGTTGAATGGAATAGAATGAGTACTCTCATATTAGAATGATAGGTTGTTGCTAAAATTTGATAAGCATGATGATTTGTGGTGATTTATGGTGCTTTTAAGAAGGAAATTTTTGTCGCTTTTGAGTTAGAAAATGTAGAAAAATCATGTTTACGCAGTATGCATTGACTCAAGCAAAGGGGAGGGTCAACCTAAGCATACAAGCGAGGCATAGTCTCTCTGTCAAACTGTGATGCGTCGATGCATAGAATTTATGAGTCAACGCATAGGTGATCAAAAGACAAAGTGTTAGTTGATTCATGAGTCGACCTGAGTTATCCTGAGGGACATCTAATATTTTTGACATATTTTGTAACGGCCATAAATTTTGAACAGTAACTAATGCAATAAACTTTAAAATAGAACTAGGTTTGTTGGTATTGTATGATTGGATTATTATATGATTGTGTAAAGTGACATGTATACGTGTATGTGTATGTCATGAATTGGTGAAATATGAATAACATGTGTTAGGATTGTTGCTAAATGTTATTTGTTGTACCCCAATTTCCCCCCCTAAGATTCCTCTATCATCTCATACTATGACAATACAACCAGATCACAAACTAGGGTTTGGGTTTGTTTCTTCTACTGCATCTTGTCTTAGGGTTTGCCTATAGGAGTCACCAAGAATCTTGAAGCACTTTGATTTTTATATCTTATACTTGTATTCTTTTAACTAACCTCAAAATGTGTATATTTTGTCTCTTGGAAAATCATCTTGTAGGTCATAGCACAATTAGTCATCTCACCATCTCCTAGCACAAGAGGATCAAAACTAGGGTTTGGATTTTAATCAGGAGATATTTGGACTTTTGGTAAATTCTTGATCCCATAATTCTCTACATAGTCATGATAATCAATCACTGGAGGTTTGATCATTAACTCTGGCTTGTAAGGGTTCAATTGATGAGAAGGGGTAAAATGGTCATTTTTTCAGAAGACAGTCAAAATCAGTTATTGACCAAGTGGACTTTTGGTCAACCATCAATTCAATATCCCTATTCTCATATTTCTTGGTAAATATTGGCAAAAATTTCAAGAGGAAGTGTGAATTGGAGATAACTTATCAAGGAAGTTATTTGAAGTTTTGAAAATTTTTTAAGTATCCATATGGCTGAATTTTGATTGGCTATAACTTTCTCAATTTTTATTGAAAATGTGCAAACTTTATATGCCTAGAAAAAGGATGAAAAATTCTCCAAATTTGTGGAAGTTGCCACAAGTACAAATATTGAAAGGAAAAAGAGTTACGAAGCTTGGAAGATTTTGAAACTTGGTAAAATTTTGGTTTAAAATGCAAAAATTTGACTTCTTCATGTCCATTTTCGAATGACCATTTGGACTCAAATCAAAAAGTTGGAAACATGAAAGTTGTAGATTGAATTTTTCTATTCATTTTTCCTTCTAAAATCATCTCAAATAGTTAAGTGTATAGAAAGATATGGTGATTAGGATTTTGAGCTGAAAACTGAATTTTTGCCCAACACAAGGCAAGTCACGCGCGCTAGGAAGTCATTTCATCAAACATGTTTGGGGTGTGAATTTATCATCACTCTTCTATGTGAAATATTCATTAGTTTGAAAAATGTACAACATCAAAGATCAATCCCTAAATGTGAGGAACAACTTTGCTTCATAAAGTTTCTCCAAATTCTTCCTACATTTTGAGATATAATTGTGAGAAGTAGGTACCATGCATGCTGAATTTTCTGCCCAGCAAGCCATCACGCGCGTGCAGCCAGCCAAGCCAAGCCTCCACATTTTATCAAATAGTTTGTAAGCATGTGTTCATGGCCAAATATCTCATTAATTCAAGCTTCATTTTGAAAATTTTCGAACATGAAAGTTGGAGTATGAAGTGTCCTATATATTATTGATTCAAAGTTTGTCACATTTCATGCATTGTGGAGAGAGATATAAGGAGGTAAAGAGGTGTGCATGAAATGGTGATTTTGCATGAAAATTCATGAATTTTTGTTGTGCCAATACAAGTCACATTTGCCAGCTCACGCTCTAGCCTTTGTTCACTTACTGAAGCACGTGATTTGCACCCTCATTTGCTCTTAAAAACGTAGCATGCCTCTCCCTCTCTCGTTCTTTCCATTTCTCTCACTTTCCATCTTTCTCTTTCTTCACTCTATATAAAGCATTGCACTCTACATTTAAAAGGGTTGGAAAATAGAAAGTATAAAGCAAGCAAACTCTTATTTCTCTCTCTCTCTCTCTCTCTCTCTCTCTCTCTCTCTCTCTCACGCAAATATCTTCTTTGCAAGCAAGAAGTTCTTCTTCTATCTCTTTCCTCAATTTTCAAGCAAGCTACCATTGTTAAGCAAGCAAGTTATTTCACATCTCCCTCTCTACTCATTATCTCTACACATTCAAGCAAGCTTCTACTCCATTCCTTGCTCTTTATTTGAACCAAAGCACCATCAATTTCACTTCAAAGGTAGATAATCAATTTTCTCCCTCTAATGCAACATGAATTTTATTTTTAAATCCATGAACCTTTTTAAAAATCCAATAGCATATTCTTAATCCTTGCATTTTTGTGATCAATTTGCATTTTTGGATCGTGTGATTTGATGGAAAATTGAGGGAGAAAATTAAGATTGAAATCTGTTTGATGAAATGAGCAAATCAAAACCGTGTTCATGTAGCTACTTTCGCGCGCGTTTTTCTCAATCACCCATGCATAATTTCATGAATTTTTTGATCCTAGCATGTTCTACTAATTTCAATCTTGAACTTTGGTGTTGGAATTTTTTATTTTCATCAAAAAATGAGAAAGATATCGTGATCTGAAAATGGTACATCAAAACTGAAAAAACGTGAGTTATGGTTGCTTGGTAGGGATGATGATTGGTCCTATTTTAATTGAACATGGCTTAAGTTCTCTTTACAGCGCGCTTTTGCAAAAACAGGTGTAATAGCCTTTGAATATTAATTTTTCTTTTGTTTTCTCAAATTTTATTTTGATATTTTCTTAACTTCAAAAATTATGATAAAAATATTGTAAACTCCATTTTCAATATATTTTCATATTTTCATTTTTAATTATTTTTTTAATCATTTTTATTGATTAAATGAAATATTGTAAATAATTAGGGTTTTATTACTCTTTTAAAACTTTAAATTTTATTTTCCTATTTATATTAAGTCAAAAAATCTAAAAAACATATTTTTGGAGTCCTCTATGAGGTTATTACATGAAAATATTTTTTATCCTATTTTATAAAAAATTTGGATTAGAAATTAAATCATTTAATTGGACATATTCATCTTTTCCTTGTTTTTTAATGAATTGTTTAAATAATTTTTATTTATTTTTTCCTTTGGAGATAAAATTCAAGAAAAATATGATTTCTGATCCTTAGAGTTTTATTAGAATTTATGTTATTTTAAATAAAATTTATTTGAACTTTAGATGTAATTGTTTAATTTTTGAACTTAATTTCCTTTTTTAGTGTTTTTGTTTGATCATGCACATTAATTGAGTAAAAGTTCTAACTTCCTATACTTATAAAATCATAGATGAAGTTGTTTCGAGTTCTTGAACATATTTAGGTCATAAAAATAATTTTTCTGGAATTTTACAATGTGATTTCTTATTTTTCACAAATTATTTTCCAAAACCATCTAGTTTAAGGCTTATACTTGCTAGTTTCCAAGTTTGCATTTCTAAAGCGAATTTTCACTTTAATCCAGGGACTCCAAATTTTATTTCTGACTTTTTTAGAACCTTAGAAAGTTACGTTTTTAATTTCATAATTTTTCAAGTTATGTTCCTATTTTAAAACTAATTTTTAATCTAGGATTGCATTTATGGTTTTACCTTTATTAATGCTTGTAATTGAAAACTTTTGTACATAATTCTTGCTTAATTCTTGAAATAGCATGTGATTCTGACTTGAGGCTTATCTTGAGACAAGTTATTCAACCTCATTGGGTCTTGGGTGTTGATAGGTTGATAAACCAAATCCACTAAAATGGACGAATGATGTTGATGATATTTGAAGTTCTAATGCCTTCCCTCTTCATCTTATCCCCCTTTCTTATTGTATTACATGTTATGGGATAATGATATCTATATCATTTATACAAATATGAAATACATAGATTGCTATTGACCGGCCTCAAAATAGGGGAGACTTCTACATAAGTCCACTTACGATTTCTTAACATAGCGCTAAATTTTGTCCCGATTTGAGAAAATGATCATTCATGGCCCAAACCTATGTTTGCAAGCCCAAGTTTGTTAATTTGATCTCTTTGATCCAATAACCTTGAGATTCATTGTTAGGAGGCTTTGGTTCTACCAATTCTCCAATGGATCTTCATCAATTTTGGTCAACGCAGATCACTTAAACATCGTTGATCATTAAATGTTGCTTTAAGGATTCTAAAATGGATGATATACTTGAAAAAAAGCAAATGCAACTTGTTGTTGAGAGGCTTTGGTTCTACCAATATTCTAATAAGTTCCAAATGCAAGTTTCAAGATGGTCATACAACTAACCGTTAAATTCTAACAATTGACTTTATTTTATGTTTTTATTTTGTGCTCTTTAATGTATGTACCATTTACTTTAGCATTTACATTTCATGCTATTTTCATCTTTGCTCACTGGAGCATTTACTTTTATGTCATTTTTATTTTTCTCACTTGAACTTTTCTTTTCTTTTTGAAGATACTTAATAATCAACATAAACCATTAAAAAAAATTAATGATACTTGGACTATTTGGTTACTATCCTTGGCATTATGGAGTATTGGACTTCTTGGACTTAGGAATAGAGACCTAGGCCTATGTTGGAGACCTTGTGACCTTAATTTATATTTTGTCTTGAGTTCTTGAGGTTTACCTCAAGACATTGGGTTGTTTGTTTGTTTTGTGTGCAGGTTATTGTGATTAAATACTTTGTTTGTAATCTGGAAATCATCTATATACATCCGTTACTCCGCCCAATTTTTGTGAAGACCTATTACATTTGAAGTTTGGTTCTCTCAAGAGGTCTAGTATCTTTCCTTTCTTGGTTTCAATCCAAAGAATGGGAATTATATCTTGACTCATAATGTTAAGTATTGGTTTCTTGTTAGTTAGATAGTTCTTCTCCTTAGCTTTTACCTTATGCTTTAGGATAGGCTCTCTTCTCCTCCCATATTCTATAATTTAAAAAGTCTTCTCCCTCCTTTTGAAAACTCTTCTTGTTTTTAAAACTTGAACCACTATCATAATAAACTTGGAATTATGTCCTTTCATTTTCAAAACATTTTCATAAATATACTTCAATCAACTTAATAATACCTTGACATTTTTTGTGAGAAGACTAAAAGTCAATCAATCTCATTTCAAACCATTTTTCCACTTTGGCTTTTACTTTAAAACTTTTTCTCAAAATATTGGACTATTGTCAATCCTTGTAGTGATGCAAACAACTATACTTCTACAATATGTAGTGAAGTGAGATATTTTCCACTTGGGTGTTGAGTGAGCCATTGTTGATTTTAAAATCCAAGCCATATCCTCCACTTTGAGATGATGCAAATTCTCGTTTCTCATGATTGTGGGTAGTAAGTATGTTTTTTGCACAAACAATAAAGATGATGTCTTATCTCATAAAATTAACCAACACACTTGTGTTTTAAAATTTTTAAAGAGGAACTATGTGTACCCCGATCCCCTATTTCATGAAAGGTGGTACGTAGGCACTAAAGGTTCGCAACCTCGTAGGCTGTAAAAATCATAAAAAAATATTTCTTTTCTCACCTCCACCATCTATTTTTATACAATATTTTATAGCCAAAATATACAGATATTACAAAGAGGTTCATGCGGAGTACCGTGGATGTTTAGGGTGCTAATACCTTCCCTTTGCATGACCAACCCCTTACCTAGAATCTTTCCCCCTCTTTTTGGGTTATTCGCACTTTTCCCATTCCTTTGGAACTAGTAAAGCGCGGTGGCGATTTTTATTTTGATCTATGTGAGTCAAGTTAATCTAATGGCTTAGTCTCAATATTTCTACCGCTACATAAAAAATGGCGACTTCACTAGGGAAAGATTGACCTATTACTGGTCCATCCCTAAGTGGATAAAACCTATATTTGTTTATATATGTATATGTGTTATTGTTGTTTATATTTTATATGTTGTATTTATGTTTGTTTGGATTTTTCTGGTTTTCAGGGGGCTTGGTGATTACTTATAATTCCTATACCTAGACTTGGGCAAACATCAAGATAGGACTGGTAGTATAGTCATGTTAATTTGGAGGGAGTAATCCCAAAAAAGGAGACATGAGATCCCCCACTGAGTGGAGGCCCCTTTGAATGTAGTGACTTTTACCGAGTAATCAGGAAGACGTGCTGCTTTTGACCTGGGAGCCTGCTGAAACTGAGGCTCGTAGAATACCTAACCCATCTTGGCCTTTTAGGTGTAGTGCGGAAGCTATGACAAAGTAATCCAGAAATAAATGTCATGTAATATTACGCTCGTATGAGTTTTTCTTGAGAATATTACTAATTACCGAGTTAATCAGGAAGTTGGTAATATCGGAAGGAAGGATGTAGACTCTGGGAACCTCTAGAACCTTGTTCAGAAGGGTTTAACTCTTAGACCACACCTTATGGGTAGTACCTTCGACCTCATGCTCGTGACGTTGAACCTATGAACCCTATGTTTGTGATCTTGTGTGTGATTATTGCATCATGCATCCATGCACTCATAAGCATCTTTTGAAGAAATTTTATATCAAGGGATTTAAAATTTGACCATTTGTGAATATCTTAGGTATTTATTGACTATGGATTCTGGAAAAAGAAATACTGGAAAGTACAGTTTCAAAGATCCCAAGATAGCTGAGTTAATGATTCTGATTCCCAAGATTGAGTGTTCTGCAGATTTTCGGAGGAAGTATGGGTCCATCATTTCTCTCATGAAGCTTTGGATGAAGGAGGGTATTCTCTCGACCTTGGTCTAGTTCTATGATTCGATGTATCATTTCTTTACTTTCCCTGACTATCATTTGATGCCTACACTATAGGACCATTCTTATCTAGTGGATTTGCCTATTACCAATCGTGTTCCTTTTACTGGTTTGGAGGGTAAGCCAAAACCACATGAGATTGCTGCTTTGATCAATTTGGGAAAGTCTGAGGTTGAAGCCCACATGACTACTAAAGGAGGGATTGGAGATTTACAAGCTCAGTTCTTGTTGGAGAAAGCTCGTTATCGTTCCAGGATGAAGAGTACAGACGCGTTTGAGGCCATCTTTGCTCTACTTGCTTACGGGTTGTTCTTATTTCCTAATGTGCACAAATTTGCTGACATTAATGCTATCAGGATCTTCATGATTGGAAACCCAGTTCCTACATTATTGGGTGATTCTTATTACTCTATTCATCTTCGAGATTCTAATCCTGGGGGTATGATCATCTGTTTCACACCTCTGTTGTATTGGTGGTTTACTTCTCATTTGCCTCAATTTGATGCTTTATGGGATGTTAGGAAGGAACCCCGTTGGGCTCCTAACATCATGGCACTTACTCACTCAGATATTGTTTAGTATCATTAGGCTTACCATGATGTGGAGATTGTTGACAGTTGTGGTAGTTTCCATAATGTACCTCTTCTTAGTACAAAGGGAGGAATTAACTACAACCTTGTTCTTGCGCGACGACATCTTGGTTACCCGATGAAGGATAAACCAAATAGTATTCATTTGAGTAGTTTCTTCATGAAAGAGGGAGAAGACCATAAGGAAGCTAGGGAGAAGATTGAGAAGGCCTGGAGTCACATTCACAACAAGAGTGGGAAAGACTTGGGACCTAGAGGGGTTGTTTCTTTGGAGCCTTATCTTTAGTGGCTATAAGCTAGAGCAATTCATTTGAAGATGTCGTATTCTCGGGAAGCCCCGATGCCTGATTTGTTTGTGAAGACCACTCCTCCCTTATTGGATGATGTGGAAGAGCTACAACTTAATTTAGTCAGGATGCAGTAGGAAAAGGATGCTTGGAAGAACAAGTGCCAAAGTCTAGAGATTTCCTATCGAGCAGACTTGAAGGAGAAAGACGACTTGATTAGGATTCTTGAGAGTCGGGATGTAGAGACCATGGAGAGGCAAGGGGATTTATTTTCTCCTAAGCCTTAACCAGATACTAGTTACTCACTTCATGAATCAGGTGATGGGAAGGAAGTTTCCACCAGATATGTGGAAGAAAACCAGAGGTTGAGGGCTCATATTTCCAGACTTACAGGGAAGCGTCAGCGTGTAGAGTGATCTCCATCAGCTTTGCTTCTTAGGGTTTTAGACTTTACTTTCATTTTGTACTTGGGATTATTGAAACTTATAATACATTTTGAAGTTATGATAAAACTTTTCAGTATTTCAAATGTGTTATTACTTTGATATTTGCACATCATGCATCATATTGTACATATTTCTTGCATTTTTTATGCATATCAAGGGGTCTTATTGAGCTTCTTTACTTCGTTCAGCAAGTTGTCTCACCACTACAATACTCGGGCTAATTTCAGAAGACAGATGTACAACTTAGAATAAGAGAATCGCGAGCTGCGCGAGGAAGTTTCTGCTCTGAAGGCCGGTATGGCCAATCTTACTGCTCTGATGGAATCTTTGGTGCCTGCTAAGAATCAGCCACCAATTGCTTAACTTCAACAAACAATGGTTACTACTGAAGCTTCGGCTGTTCCTGTGTCAACTACTCCAGCTGTTGTCCAGAATCGCATGCCTCAAGGTTATCCATGGGGAATGCCAGAGAACTTTATGCCTTAAGGTTTCAATCTTGGTCCTCAAGTTACCCCAGTTGTTCAGACTATTATTACTTTTGCACCTCCTATGGTGCATGTTACTCCTATTGCACCTCCTTCGGTGAATATTGTTACTTTTATTAATGACGAAGCTTATCGTCCTTTTCTTCCACGAAGTGAAGGCTTGGGTCTCTATGATGGAATGGATGATTTTTAAGATCAGTTTGACAAGATGTAGAGGGAGATGAAGGCCCTCAGAGGAAAGGAATTGTACGGTCAGAATGTGAATGATTTGTGCTTGGTCCCGAATGTCAAGATACCTGCGAAGTTTAAAGTTCCGAAATTCAAGAAGTAAAAGGGAAATACTTATCCTCGTGCTCATCTTGTGATGTATGTAAGAAGAATGTCTACCCACACTGATGATCAGTGTCTGCTGATTCACTTTTTTTAAAATAGCTTGATTGGTGTTGTGTTGAAGTGGTACATGAGTTTGGACAGTGCCAATATTCATACATTCAATAACTTCGGAGAAGCATTCATTAGACAATACAAGTACAATGTGGGAATTGCACCCAACCGCGATCAACTCAGAGCCATGGTCCAGATAGACAGGGAATCATTTAAGGAATATGCATAGAGGTGGTGTCAGGTAGCCGCCCAAGTGACTCCTCACATGGAAGAAAAGGAGATGAAGAAGATTTTCCTGAAGACTCTGGGTGCTTTCTACTATGAGAGGATGGTAGCCAGTGCGCCAAGTGACTTTACTGAAATGGTAGGCATGTGTATCCATTTGGAATAGGCTGTAAGAGAGGATCGTCTAACAAAAAGCGAAAGTTCCGGAAGTACGAAGAAACCATCCTATGGGTTTGCCAAAAATAAGGAAGGAGATACAAACACTTCTATGCAAGAGAGAAGGGTTAATCCCCCTAGAAGAAATTATCATCGTCATCAACATGTCGCCTCAGTAACTGCAGTTGTTGGTGTTTCTCCAACCACCATTTCTTATCAGAGACCATCCCATCAGGGGAATCAAGGGTATAATCAAAAGAGGGAGAATTATGACCCAATCCCTATGAGCTATGCAAAATTGCTGCCAACGTTAATTCAAAAGAAGTTGATTCAGACTAGACCACTTCCTGCTATACCATCATCGTTGCCTTGGTATTATAAGGCAGACCAAACATGTGTTTTTCATCAGGGAGCACCATGGCACAATGTTGAGAACTGCTATCCTTTGAAGACTGAAGTACAAAAATTGGTGAGGAATGGTATCTTGTCCTTTAAAGATGTTGGGCTAAACGTGAAAGATGATCCTCTACCAAAGCATGTGGAGCAAATGTTGTGAACATGGTGGCTGGTTTTTTAGGCGACTTCCGAATTTTCAATATTAATTTGATTAGAGTAGATTTGGTAAAAAAGCATGTTGACCTCTACGAGTTTAGCTACTATACACCTGACCATGCTGGTTGTGGTATTTGCAGCATACATATGCTGGGTTGTGACAAGATAAAGGCTGATTTGAAAGAGATGATGGATGAGGGCCTCATCCATATAATCAGGCCTAGGGCAGAGTATTAGGAGGAAGTAAACATGGTTTCTGGATTTCCTGGAGATTTTAGAATCTTTGATGTGGAATATATGAATGAGGATTTGGTGTAGTTGCATGCCACCTTCTACCATATGGAAGTTCAAGAAAGGCACCATTATGGATCTTACCGGATTTGCTGCAGAGACCCGCGTGGTTGTTCCATTGTGATAAATGGTATCCAGTTATTATTGGATGATGGTACCATCAAGGTTTCAGGAAATAGGGATGATTATGTTAATATGATTGAAGATTTTTTGGATGGGACTGCGTCAGATGATGAGTATACCTCTGCAGCTGAGTTCTTCTCCTTGAATGAAGATATGTTTTCCAGAGATGACTCTGTAATGACGGAATATGTTGAAGAGGAAGTAAATTTTATTGTTCCTTGTTTTAGTACACCCACCCCTTTTGAAGTTGAATATCATGGCAAGCAAGCTATTGCTCCACCGGTGATTAGTTTGCTGAGTCTTGTTCCTTACAAGTCCGACAAGGTTATACCTTACAAGTATAACGCTACAATTTTAGAGGACGGTGAGGAAGTTCACATCCAGCTTATGTATAATGTTGGAAATATTGCTGAGACTAGTAGAGTGACCTGCAGTGGTTGTGTATTTGCACTAATTGTTCATGGAAATGTTGATGCAGGAAAGAAAAGTGTTGAACATGTTGCACCCAAGAAGGAAGTAGGGGAATCTATTGGAGCTACGCTAGAAAAAGAGGTGGATAGTATTTTGAAGATTATATAGATGAGCGACTGCAGGATCGTATATCAGTTGTTGCAGACTCCGTCAAAAATATCTATTTTGGCTTTGCTTATGAATTCCTCTGATCACAGAGAATCTTTGATGAGGGTATTGGACCAAGCTTTCGTAGAAAGTGATATGCAAGTAGACCAATTCAGTAGTGTGGTAGGGAACATTACATCATGTAATAACCTGAGTTTTTGCAACGATGAATTTCCCGATGAAGGGAGGAATCGCAACCTAGCTCTCCACATCTCTATGAACTGCCAGAATGATTCATTATCCAATGTACTGATTGATAATGGATCCTCATTGAACATTATATCGAGGAGTACGCTTATGAATTTGAAATATCAAGGAACACCCATGCGCTCAAGTGGTATTATTGTGAAAGCGTTTGATGGATCAAGGAAATCTGTTATTGGTGAAGTGGACTTTCCTATTCATATAGGCTCATATTTATTTCAGAATACCTTCCAGATCATGGATATTATACCCGCTTACAGCTTTTTGCTAGGACGATTGTGGATATATGAGGCAGGGGCTGTCACTTCGACTTTACACCAGAAGTTGAAGTTTGTGCATGAAGGAAAAGTGGTAATTATAAATGGAGAACAAGCATTTTTGATATCTCATTTGTCTTCTTTCATTATTGTGGAGGCGGATAAACCTGTTGTTGGAACCCATTTCCAAGATTTATCGATTGATAATATAAGGAGAAATGATAATTCTATAGCTTCGTTCAAGGATGCGCAGCAGGTTATGCGTAATGGCCATAGTGAAGTATGGGGACAGATTGTTGATCCACCTGTAAACAAGAATAAAGTTAGCTTGGGGTTATCTGTGAAGAATGATAAAGGTAAGAGCATGAAGCTAAAGTCTGTTGCAGGCAAGTATCAGGATATCTTTCGTAGTGGGGGTTATCTTCATCCAATTGTATCCGGGATTAATGCCATTGTGGAAGATGAAGCAGAGCCAGAAATGCCAAATTATGTGAAGCACAGAGTTAGAGTTCAGAACTGGGTCACCATTGATGTCCCCTCTTGCATACATGTCTCAAATGAATTTGTTTTTGTTAATCTTTTCGAAAAAAATTCAGTTTCCCAAGGTGAAAGTATTGATATTGTATGGGCTTATCTGTTTTCTTTGATATTTAAAATCAATAATAAAAGTTGTCTTTGTTTCCCAAATTGTGTTTTTTTTATTCTGTTTTTTCTTAGAAAATGGTAATCTGAAAGAAAAAAAACCTTTCAAAATAAATAATAACTAAAATTCAATCTGCATGATCACTTGTTATATGTGTCAGTTTCTAAAAGCAATCATAAATCATATGTGCAGATTAATTAAAAAACCCGTTGAATACAATGACCCTGCACCCTCTCCCAACTTTGAATGTCCTGTGTACGGGGCTGAAGAAGAAGATTATGATGAGATTCCGTAAGAGGTCTCGTGGTTTCTTGAGCGCGATCAGAATGCCATTCAGCCATATAAAGAGCCATTGGAAGTAATCAATTTGGGTTCAGAAGAGGATCCGAAGGAAGTCAGGATTGGAGCATTGTTACATCCTGATGTGAAGAGCAGGTTAATTGAGATGTTGAAAGAGGATGTGGATATTTTGGCTTGGTATTACCAATATATGCCTGGTTTGGATACAAATATTATAGAGCACCATTTTCTGCTGAAGCCAGAGTGCCCGCCAATCAACTAGAAGTTGCGAAGAACTCACCCAGACATGGCAGTAAAAATCAAAGAAGAAGTTCTAAAGCAGATTAATTCCGGTTTTCTTGTGACACCAGTGTACCCTCAGTGGATTGCAAATATTATCCCATTACCGAAGAAAGACATAAAAGTTCACATGTGCGTAGATTACATAGATCTAAATAAAGCTAGTAAGAAAGATGATTTTCCATTGCCACACATTGATATGTTAGTGGATAGTACAACAAAATTCAAAGTTTTCTCGTTCATGGATGAATTTTATGGATATAATCAAATAAGGATGGTGTTGTACCCCAAAATTTTCCCTCTCATTTTTCAAGTAATATCTCACAATATCTCCATTGATTCAAGACTGCACAAGGTTTGATCAACTCAAGACACCTCCTCAGTACTGATGACTGAAAATTAGGGTTTGAGTTTGCACAAGGACAAATGGACTTTTAATTCCCCATATGACTTTAATGGATCATTTTGTACCCTCAAGATTTCTCATGTCAAGTTTCAAGTTTTGGATCATATTTTTGCTCAGTCAATTGATCAATTGACCTAAAATCAGTTGTATTGGGGAAAAAGTCAATTGTGGTAAATTTTCAATCAAACTTCATAATTTTTTAACCGTATCAACATCATGAACTCATATATGTAAATTTATCAAGTTTGGATCACAATTCCTCAAGAAATTTGATCAGATCATCAAAAGGGAAAAATGGTAAAAATTAGGGTTTTGACTGAGAAGGTGCAATTTTTGATTTTTGACCTAGCAAATGACTTATTGGTTTGAGAAATGATCTCAAGGATTAAAATGCATCATTTTGAACTAATGACATGGCTCAAAACATTTCTCAAGCTCAATTGATTGACAGATGAATTTCAGTCAACTGATGAAAAGTCAATTGTACACTGAAAAGTCAAACTTTGACTTTTTATCAAAATTAAACTCCAAAGATTACAATTCATCAAGACATGTCAAAATATGAAACTTTTTCATCAATAAATCAAAAAGTCAAGATTTCATTTTGAAAAGTCAAAATTTCTAAACTCGGAATTTTTTCTAAGTGCTGAAAATTCATGTTTTTCTCATAACTTTATGCCAAATTTACACCATGATGCAAGATGATTCAAAGGAAACTTCCAACATGAAAGTTGTAGATATTAATGAGATATAAAACATTGTAGAGTATAACCTTTTCTATAAATTCTTAGATTTTAAGTTATGATTTTGTGAAGACATGTTCATGAAACTTGAAAACTTAGTGAAATTTTGCCCTGGTTTAGGCAGGAGTTTGACCTAACTTCATGGAAAATTTTCACATAGTTCCAAGATGAATCTTCAAAATTGTCCAACATAGAGGTTGTAGAGGATGTTACAAGATTTCCAAAATTACCAATAACTCATTAAGATCATACTTGAAAAAGGAGAATCGAAGGTAAGAAGTTAGGGTTCCATTCTTGTTTTACAAGGTAGATTTTTAGGTTGAACATGAACCAAATCCATGCTAGGCTGCATAATCTTTGCTTTGAAGGCTTCAAACTTGTTTTTCACTCCATAATTAATGTTTTACACAATTGCTAGAGCCATGATCCAAGCATTACAGTCATTGCTCAAAAGATTCATCCATTTTTGGAACAAAGCAACATTGCCATTCTTGAAAAGTGACTTTAATCACAAAGTCAACTTGCATTGATCCTATAACTTGTTCCTCCTACACAAGCTTCCTCTACAAAGTCAAAATAACATGATTAAAGTTTTCAACCACTCTAGATAACATGGTACAAGCCTTGGGAAGATGTTTGTCATACTTGAGAATTTAAATTCTGAGTTGTTGTAACACTTGAAACCTCTTGCCAATAAATACATGCACTATTTGCAAGCTAAAGGAGGAATGCTTAAGCCCTGAAACACCCTAAAACATAGAATCACCAATAACACCTCAAAACTTTTCATTTCTGAGTTTTGAACCCAATCTTCAAATCTACTCGTGCGTTTCTTGGCCTTTGGGTTCCTAAATCTTCTAAACATCATACCTAAACAATCGCACACCCTATTACACTTCTGTAACTCCATATTCATCATCCTCCATTTTCAAAAACTGAAGCTTGTAACTTGACTTCTCCAGACCATTCCAGCCATCCATTGTTCAAGCTAATCATTGCATTAGCTTCCTTGGAACTTGAGGAAGTTAACCTGATCATTGCAGCACCTTGAATCAAGCTTATTTGCATTTCATGATTTCCAGTTTTGAGGTATCTTTTTTCAACTTCTATATTTTCATTTAGGCATTATTAAGCTTACATTTGTGAAGATAAAATGTAGATATCATTGCCCTGAAACTGTATATGTCCATATATTTCATTTATATTGATTGAGCTTAGAGAATTTTTGGTTTGAATCTCTGAAAAAACATAGGTCAGAATTTGGTACTTTCAGAAATTCTCATTCATCTTTGATTTACAGGTTATGATGTTTATATCGTTGGATTTGTATGGAAAAATAGAGCAACTTTCATGTTTGCATCTTTCATTTTTGTTGATAAATGAGCAAGTTACAGGAACCATGGCTGGAGGTTGAAGATGAAGTCATTTTCAGGACATGACTTATGTTATGTATTTATCATTTCACTTATGTTAACGGATGTACATCCACCCCAGTGGAAAAGGTAGTGCGTGTGTATTGTAAGGGTCAGGGGTTCAAGTCCCAGCGCTACCTTTTGTTCAATTTCTCAACATTTTCCTTCCTTTTTGCTTCAAATAGCCAGCGCCTGGGCCCTAAGTCAGTGGGCCTTGCCATTTTTACTTTTCTTGATCCCCCTGCTTACTCTTGGATACTGGCCCAAACTTTTTTTCTTTTATTATTTTAATTTAATTTATTTATTTTTTCTTATTTTATTCTATTTCATTTTTCTTTATTATTTTTTATTACTATTATTATTGTTATTATTATTATTATTATTATTATTATTATTATTATTATTAATAAAAAATCCAAATATATTTTTATTTATTATTTTCCCATTTATATTTTTTATTTTCTTTATAAAACAAAAAGAACAAAAATGTTTTCTTAACAAATTAATTTCTTTTTCTTATTAATTAATAATTAGATTTAGGTTTAATTATTTTTCTTTTACTTTTTTTTTAAAATTAGCTTAGAACTTAGGTTTCTTTTAATTAATTAGTTTCCATATTATTTTTATTAAACTTAAAACCCTTTTATAAAAAACCTAAAAAATGTTTCAGACTTAATTCCTTCCTTAATTAATTTAAGTTTAAATTTGTTTAATTTTAATTAATCATTTTCTTAATTAGGTCAAGATTAAACCCTTAACAAAAATCATTTCTTTTTCCCTTTACATTCTTGCATTATATTCTTCTCAATTCTTGTACATTATTCAATATGGTTGTAATATATAATTAGGTTTAATTTTCTTGCAATCCCCATTTCTAAATTTGTATACTCCCTCCCCTAATGATGTAATAGCGTAGTAATTTTACTTTCTGTAATTTATCGCTTTCATATAAATGTTAGTAATTAGGGTTTGTATGGTAAGATTAAAATAAACAATTAGTAAACCCTAATTCAAGATAAATAATGCATGTAAATGAAACACACTTTCACCCCTAGGGTAAACTCCACTTTGTTGCCTTAAAAAATGGTCATGTTATGCATGTGGGATGTCTTAGCAAAAACCATCAAAAAATAAAAGATCATAGTCTCTCGATGACGCTACAAATGTTTCCTTTCAAAATGATCTTAGTCCCTCAAAGAGAAATGCTCAGATATCTCACAACATTGCTATCATGACTATACGATGACCCACGCTCATCCATTTACATCCAAAGATAAGGCTTCTTACCAAATCAATGGTAAGATAGCAATATCAAAGGAAAGGAAGAAATGAACAAAGACTTTTGAGTAGGTAGATTGTTCCTAGTTGCTTGCTCACTTTCAAAACAAACATCATTGCTCATTTTCAAAACAAACACCAAACACTTTCAAAAACATACTTTCAAAACATGAAATATTTTCAAAAGTCCAACACTTTGTATACTTTCTTATGAAACGAGAACCATTACAAATTTTTCCTAAACGAAGGCGCATTTTCAAAAATACTTTCAAAACCACTACAAAGCACATTTTCAAACAAAGAAAATGATCTAGCAAGCAACTAAGAGCCCATAGATAACTATGGATGAAAAGGGTGTTAACACTTTCCCTTTCCATAATCTACCCCCCCGAACTCAAGAAATAATCTCAAAGGTCTTTCCTGTTCTTTTCCACCTTTCCTTTTGGATAAAAGAAAAGTCGGTGGCAACTCTTGCTAACCGCAACAATTGCGATCAAACGCAAAACATCCCAAGTTAGTTCTCCAACCGTATCACAGATGGCTTCTGAGGACATGGAAAAAACAATGTTTATCACACCCTGGGGAACATTCTGTTACAGAGTGATGCCCTTCGGGTTGAAGAACGCTGGTGCAATGTACCAAAGGGTTGTGACAACCGTATTCCATGGTTTGATGCACAAGGAAATTGAGGAATATGTTGATGATATGATTGCTAAATCCTAGACTAAAGAAGGGCTTGTAGAATATTTGGTGTATTCAGCGTTTGAGGAAGTATCGTCTCCGCTTGAATCCAAATAAATGTACCTTCAGTGTTCGATCAGGGAAATTGTTGGGTTTCTTTATCAGCCAAAGAGGGATTGAAGTTGACCCTGATAAGGTCAAAGCAATTCAAGAAATTCCACCATCGAGAACTGAAAAGAAAGTCAGAGGTTTCCTCGGGCGTTTGAATTACATCTCCCGATTCATTTCCCACATGATTGCAACGTGTGAATCGATCTTTAAGTTGTTAAAGAAAGATCAAGGTTGTGTATGGATAGATGACTGCCAAAGGGCATTTGAAAGTCTTAACGAATATCTTCTTGAACCTCTTATCTTGCTCCCTCCTATTGAAGGAAGACCATTGAATATGTATCTAACAGTGTTAGATATTTCCATGGGCTGTATTATGGGACAACAAGATAAAACAGGGAAGAAAGAGTATGCCATTTATTATCTTAGTAAAAAGTTTACTGATTATGAGTCGTGATATTCCATGCTGGAAAAGACATATTATGCTCTGGCATGGGGAGCAAAATGTTTACGGCAGTATATGTTGAATCACACTACTTGGTTGATCTCCAAAATTGATCCAATGAAGTACATTTTTAAAAGCCTGCTCTCACTGGGAGAATTGCCCATTGGCAGATGTTGTTATCTGAATATGACATTGAATACCGCATTCAAAAGGAGATATAATTCATACTTCACAAAAGGAGATGTTGTTATCTTGCTCACCAACTAGTTGATGATTATTATTCTGTGAAGTATGATTTCTCTGATGAGGATGTGATGTTTTTGAAAGTAAAATATTGTGATGAACCATTGCCTGAGGAAGGTCCTGATCCTGAATCTCGCTGGAGCATGATATTTGATGGAGCTGTGAATGCTTATGGTAAAGGAATTGGTGTTGTGATTGTTACTTATCATGGATCGCATATACTTTTTACTGCAAGGTTGACATTCGATTGCACCAATAATATGGAAGAATATGAGGCTTGCATCATGGGTCTCGAGGAAGCTATTGATCTCAAAATAAAAAATTTTAGACGTGTATGGCGATTCAGCTTTGGTAGTGAATCAGATTAAAGGAGAGTGGGATACTTGCCACCTTGGCTTGATCCCTTACAAATATTATGCTAGAAGATTGTTTCCCTTATTTAATAAAGTTGAATTCCATCACATCCCAGAGATGAAAATAAAATGGAGGATGCTCTGGAAACTCTGGCTTCTATGTATCAAGTGAATACTTGGAATGATATACCTCATATTACAGTTCGACGACTGGATAGGACCGCTCATGTGTTTACAACAGAGGAAGTAGTAGATGATAAACCTTGGTATCATGTTATCAAGCATTTTCTCCAGACTCAGGAACATCTGATTGGTGCATCGAATAAATATAGAAAGACATTGAGAATATTGGCTGACAGCTTCTTCCTTAGTGAAGATGTGTTGTACAAGAGAAATTATGACATGGTCTTGCTCAGAGGCGTGGATAGACATGAAGCAGACATGTTGAGGCATGAGATTCATGAAGGTTCCTTTGGCACTCATGCCAATGGACATTTGATGGCAAAGAAGATGCTAAGGGCAGGTTAGTATTGGCTGACAATGGAATCTGACTGTTACAAATTTGAAAAGAAGTACCATAAATGCCAGATTTATGTGGACAAAATTCATGTGCCTCTGACACTTCTCAATGTTATTTCTTCCCCGTGGCCTTTCTCTATGTGGGGTATTGACATGATTGTTAGAAAATAATTTGGTTCTACATCCCAGCAAGAGTTTTGATGATAACAAACACATGATATAAAGAACAAACATGCTCGCTAATAAAAAGTATCTTTTCATGTAGGATGTTCTGATGTTTAAAAAGATGTTATGATGCAACTGGAAGTTCTGCAAGAACATCACCAGAAGTTATGATTATGAGAGCACAAAAGCTCAGAGGATAATGAAAGATTCAGACGCATTAAAAATGCATGACACACTTATATGAAGAAGTTCTGTTTGAACTTCTGAATACACCAGCACTGTGAAACAGAATCTCTGATACTCTGATGTGCAAAGTTATGATCAAGCTGTAAAGGACTCTCAACTATAATATTCATACTCTGATGTAAGAAGCTCTGAAGCATTACAATCTATCAATGCAAGATCATAAGTAACGACTACAAACAAACAAGGATCTCCTGATTTGGAAAGCTCATTAATGCGTGTTATGGACATACCAAAAGTATCTTCTTATGTCACTATTGAAAGTCTTATTTAAAGCAGACAAGAAGAAGATTTCAAAATGATGAACAACGGCGCTCATAAAGAAAAACTCAAGTGAAAAAGTAAACAACACAACTTTCATTCTTCATCTTCAACGATTCAATATTAAACTGTGTAATACATCAAATGTTTGTGATACTGTTTATTTAGAAACATCATTGTACATTTTTATTCAATTAACTGTTTAGTGAAATTCCTTGAGAAAATCGGGTTGTGGTTTTGGACTCAAGAAGACTTTAACAATTCTTAAAGTAGAATTGTAACCAGTTTGATTAGTAAATTAAGTCCTCGTTTGAGAGAGGAGAAATCACCTTTGCAGGTGGACTGGAGTAGTTTGAGATCAAACGAACCAGGATAAAAATAAATATGTTCCTTAATCCATTGATTTTTAAGTTTCAATTCAACCCCCCTTCTTGTGTTTTTCACTTCTTCAACTGGTATCAGAGCACCTGGATCTGGGTGCAAACACTTAACTGTGTCAGATAAAGATCCAAGGGGGAAAACACTATGATGGGAACAAGTCAGAACATCAGCAGCAACCCTCCAATATTTGACGATGAAAATTTTGACTACTGGAAGGATATGATCAGAAGTTTCTTCCTAGCCTATGACGCTGACCTCTGAGATGTGGTAATTGATGGATACATACATCCTGTTGATGAAAGCAGTCCGAAGATTGACAGAAAAAAGGATGACAAATCATCAAAAGCAAGACTTCAGAAATCATCACAAGGCCATAATGATCTCTTGAGTGCCATCTCATATTCAGAGTATGAGAAGATCACAAACAAAGAAACAGCTAAGAACATGTTTGGTTCTCTAAGAATGATGCATGAAGTCAACATGCAAGTAAAAGAAACTAAAGCCCTTGCGCTCATTCAGAAGTATGAAGCCTTCAGAATGGAAGAAGACAAAACCATTGAAATAATATTCTCTAGATTCAAAACTCTGGTGGCAGGGCTAAAGGTGCTGGACAAAGGGTACTCAATTGTTGATCATGTAAAGAAGATCATCAGAAGTTTACCAAAACAATGGAGACTAATGGTCACGACTCTCAAACTAGAAAAAGATCTGAAAATAATATCTCTAGACGAACTTGTCAGCTCCCTCAGAAGCCATGAGATAGAGTTAGAAGATGATGAGCCTCAGAAGCAATGTATGTCTCTCGCTCTGAAATCTAACAAATATGAAACCAAAACTTTGCAGGCAGAAGCAGAAGCAGAAAACTCTGGAGAATCCTCGTAAGAAGAACACAAATTGTTCTTTCTATCCAGAAGAATCAATCAGTTGTGAAAGCACAGGTAGAAGAATTTTAGAAACTCCAGAAGAACAGGAAATGACTCTGAACAATCCTCTGGATACAGAAAATCAAGTAACAGAATCAGTACCTGCTATGAATGCAATAAACAAGGTCACTGCAAAAGTGATTGTCCAAGGCTTCAGAAGGAGAAACATAAAAGGAAGTTTTTTAAGGAGAAGAAGAAAATTCTTATGGCAACATGGGATGACTCTGAATCTTCTCAAGACGGAACAAAATCAGAAGATGAACAAGCCAATATAGCTCAAACTGACAACTTATTAGATGTATCTGAATCTTCTGAATCAGAATCAGGGTCAGAATTAGAATCAGGTGCTGAAGAGGTATTTCTTGACTTTACTGTTAATTTTACTAAAGTTGAACTAGGAGAAAGTTTGAGTGAAATTTTGGAAAGGTATCAGCCGCTCAGAGTCAAATTCAAGAACTTGAAAAAGGATCTTGCTTCTGACTCTGAAGAAACTGAGAGTCTGAGATTAGAAAACTCTGAGTTAAAAGAAAAGATTTCAAAACTAGAAAATGATTTACAAAACTCTCAGAAGGAAATAATATCAGAGGATCCCAGTAATGCTGATAAGATCATAAAGGAATAGATCAAAGCTTTCATAAGTTTCTGGCTAACAACATAGATAGAAGTAAAATGGCTTTAATGATCTATGGAGTTAGTAGGAATGGAAGAATAGGTATAGGATACAAAGGAAAAGTATCCCAACCTAAGAAAGTTAAAGATCTGGTTATCAAACGCACTCCTCTCTATTCTCACTTCACCACTGGGAAAACACATGATATAAAACATGCTGGTAAGGCGTTTTATATTAAACCAAAATTCAAACAGAATTTTGGAAACTCTAACAGTCATGGATCGAGAAAGATATGGGTACCAAAAGAAAAAATCATCTATGTTGTAGATATTTTTTAACAGCAAGGTTGAAACTCCAGTATTAACATCTGGACTCTGGATGCTCTCTACACATGGAGGATAGAAAGCATATGTTCCAAAGCCTGGAATTTAAAAGATTCGCAGGTTTCAGAGGCAATCATAAACAAAAGATTACTGACTATGAAACAATTTGAAACAGGAATGGAAATACAACATCATAAGCTCTCTAAAGAATCTCAAATGTATCTAGAAGAGGATGTCACACTATTTCAAGCACTCCTGTCAGAGCAAGCCAATCAGAGTCTTTACCACTTTTTGATTCTTGACAAAAAAGGGGGAGAATGGAGAATATTTTGAGAATATTTTGACTCATAATCAGAAGATCTTCAGGGAAGTATTTTAATTTCTTGTTAGGTGAGTACTCTACTCAGGGGGAGCCTTCCTTTTAATTTTTGTTCTTTATATTCCATCAAAATATACTAGTTTTTGTCATCATAAAAAAGGGGGAGATTATAGAACATAATTTGGTTCTACATCCCAGTAAGAGTTTTGATGATAACAAACACATGATATAAAGAACAAACATGCTTGCTAATAAAAAGTATCTTTACATGCAGGATGTTATGATGTTTAAAAAATGTTATGATGCAACTGGAAGTTCTGCCATAACATCACCAGAAGTTCTGATTATGAGAGCACAGAAGTTGATAGGACAATGAAAGATTCAGACACATCAAATATGTATGACACGCTTATATGAAGAAGTTATGTTTGAACTTCTGAATGCACCAGCGCTGCGAAACAGAATCTCTGATACTCTGATGTGCAAAGTTATGATCAAGCTGTAAAGGACTCTCAACTGTAATATGCATACTCTGATGTAAGAAGCTCTGAAGCATTACAATCTATCAATGAAAGATCATAAGTAACGGCTACAAACAGATAAGGATATCCTGATTTAGAAAGCTCACTAACGCGTGTTATGGACATACCAAAAGTATCTTCTTATGTCACTATTATAAGGCCTATTTAAAGCTGACAAGAAGAAGATTTCAAAATGATGAACAACGACGCTCATTAAGAAAAAATCACGTGAAAAAGTAAACAACACGGCTTTCATTCTTCATCTTCAACGATTCAATATTAAACTGTGTAATACATCACAGGTTTGTGATATTGTTTATTTAGAAACATCATTGTACATTTTTATTCAATTAACTGTTTAGTGAAATTCTTTGAGAAAAACGGGTTGTGGTTTTGGACTCAAGAAGACGTTAACAGTTGTTAAAGTAGAATTGTAATCAGTTTGATTAGTGAATTATGTCCTCGTTGGAGAGAGGCGAAATCACCTTGGCGGGTGGACTGCTTTTTCACTTCTTCAATTATTGGAATGATTGAACACAAAGCTTTGAATGGACACTGTTTTATATTGGTAGAAATTGATTACTTCACCAAATGGGTGGAGGTTGCTTCATAAGCTAATGTTACTAAGCAGGTGGTAGTGCGCTTCATTAAAAATAATCTCATATGTCGGTATGGTGTGCCAAGCAGAATTACCACCGATAATGGCTCGAATCTGAACAACAAGATGATGACAGAACTTTGTGAAGAATTCAAGATTGTCCATCACAATTCATATCCGTAAAGGCCAAAGATGAATGAGGTTGTTGAAGCTGCTAATAAGAATATCAATAAGATCATCCAGATGATGGTTGTTACTTATAAAGATGGGAATGAAGTGCTCCCTTTTGTTTTACATGGATATAGGACATATGTCCGCAATTCAACGGGAGCAACCCCATTTTCCCTTGTGTAAGGTATGGAAGCAGTGCTCCTAATCGAAGTTGAGATTCCTCTTTACGTGTGATAATGGAAACAAAGTTGTCCACGGCTGAATGGGTCCAGAACAGGTTTGACCAATTGAATTTGATCGAAGAGAAAAGAATGAAGGCTTTGTGTCATGGGCAGTTATATCAGAAGAGAATAAAGAAAGCATTTGATAAGAAAGTCAAACCTCGTGAATTCAAAGAAGGTGACCTCGTACTCAAGAAGATCATGTCGTTAAATGCTGATTCTAGGGGCAAGTGGACTCCTAATTTTGAAGGCCCATGTGTTGTCAAGAAAGCCTTCTCTGGCGGTGAATTAATTCTTGAAACTATGGATGGCGAGGAGTTCCCACGGCCCATGAATGTTTATGCAATCAAGAAATACTTCTCCTAAAGAAATAAAAGAACAGCTCGCTAAGTCGAAAACCCGAAAGAGCAGCTTAGGCAAAAAGGAGCGTCTCGGTAGGCCGAAAACCCGAAAGGGTGGTCTAGGAAAAAATTAGAGGCATAAACAGAATAAATTTTCCTGTTAAGTTGAAAACCCGCAAGGGCAGCTTAGGCAAAAGTTAGGGACTTTCTTGGCAAGTAACTACATTAGACAAGACTTGATCATTGAAGAAACAATCTTCTTAGATCCTCACCATACTTCAGCAGAAGTTGCTGCTCAGGATTTCAAAGTTGTTAGGGAAAATAGTGGTCATTGTATTTCAATGTATCTTTTCCATTATATATTACCATTTTCTGAACATTGTAATCATCCATGGAGTCTCGCCATTCACAGACTACCATTCTATTAATAAAGTTCGAGCTTTTATCTAATTCTTTGTAATTCTTATTTTATTCTGCTTACAAAGGCTCCATTTATTATTGATAGTAGTTTTCAAAGCGAAAAGATTAAATAACAAAATTGTTTTTCGAAAAGAATTTACAAATTACTTTTACTTTAGATTTTATGAATCAAGAGGAGAACAAAAGTATTGATCCCAGGAATGGAAGAACTCCAGTAATTTTGGGAAGTTTTGTTTTCCCGGGAAGGTTCTCTAAGGTCGTTTTCGCTAGTATGCGCATGATTTTTGTATATTAAAGATGATACCAATTGGCATAAGGTGCGGTATCGGGTTTATGATCCCATTGTCCCCAGTCAAGTCTTGGTTCATTTTAATTTCAGGTTTGCATGGTATGAAGCCTTTATCCCAGATTCCCCCAGTGAGGTCTTCACTCATATGATGAAAGCTCCTTCTCCCGTTGAGTGTTGAGATGGAACTATTTGCAAAATGTCTATCTTTTTGCAGTGTTGGCATTATTGTTGGTATTTATTTCCCAGTAAAATAGACCAGGGCAGTATATATTTTTTAAGATTTTTTGAGACAGTCGTCAAATTTTTGGGTTTTCTCTCACCAAGTGTTGAGTGTGATTTAAAATCCCCATAATTCTGACCTATTGCTATAATGTTAACTTCTTGATTCAGCAGGAAGGCTATCCCAAGGCACTTTTGTTGGAATAAGTATGATTTTTTTGTGTTGTTCAGATAATTGAAGATGATACCAATTGATGCATGGCTCGACGTTGAGTTTATGATCCTGTTTTCCCAACCAAGTCTTGTTTCAGTTGAACCGTAGGTTTTCATGATATGAAGTTTCTATCTGAGATTCCCCAGTGAAGGCTTCACTCATTTAATAAAATAATTTTCTCCCCGTGCATGCTGAGTTAGACTCATTTACGAAGCATCTCCTTTCGATAATGCTTGCATTTTGTTTGGTTGCCCGATAGTCAAGCAAGGGCAACGTTTTATTTAAGAAGTGTTGAAGTGGTTATCAACATTTTAGGTTTTCACCCGCCAAGTGTTGGGTTTGATTTAAAATCCCCATAGTTTTGATGTTTTGTTTGACTTCTTAACTCCCCAAGTTATTATCCCCGTTAGGTTTCATACTTTCTCCCCAGAGAAGTTGGTGCAATATTAAATCTCAATATTGAAGAATGTATTTGGTTTCCCTTTGACGGTGTGGTGTTGTTCTCCCCAATGAAGTCAGTACGAGGTCTTTAGTTGGTATCTCGATAATGAGGCATTATCTCCCCTAGTGAAGTTTGTATGAAATTTCCCCAATGAAGTCAGGTTGAGATCCTCAGTTGGTGTTTTAACGATATGGTTTTCATCCGCCTTATTGAAATTAGTATTGCAATCCCCAGTAGAAGTACAAACCGTGAAACATTTGTTTTTCCCGTAGAAGTCTGTATGGTATTCCCCGGTGAGGCCTAGAGGGGGATGTTATATCCCCATATCTGTACCGATTTATTGATATGATGTGATTATTTTCGGATCATGTTCCTTCCCAGTGAAGTTAAGCCGTGAAATGGGAACTTGTTTCCTCAGTTGATGCTTATTTTCTTATGGAATCTTCATCTTGGATGTGATTTAGCTGAGTATTGATGTTACCTGAGTTGGTTTTGTCTGGTTATTCCCAATGTTATTTGTGTTTTGTCAGCATATACATGATAACAATCATACATTCATACATACATCCTGCATAGTTGAATTTAGAAAATCATTGCTCATTCACATTCATTAATATTTTATTGACATATTTCCTTGTTTTGCAGAGTTGTGTTGTCCTCTCTCCAATAGAGTGTTGACCTTAAGCAGAAAGGGTACATTCTTTCAAGTTCCCCACTGAGTTATCCCTCGGGGAAGATTTTTTCTTTAGCCTTCCGATACAGCTCCCTGTCCGGATGGATTGGATTTCCCTCTTGAGTTTATTTCTCAAAGGATGAATTTTAGCTGACTGTTTTACTCCAGTTTATTTCTGGTTTGAATCTATGATCCTCAGCAATATTATTACTTTGTATTTTTGCAAGCTTCAAGCTTTGGTTTGAGAATGTGCATTTATTTTGGCACGAAAAGACTTTTACCTCCTCAACAGGAGTATGTTGGCATTTCCCTAGGAAGTCGTGATTGATTCACCAGGAAGTCATGATTCATTCCCCAGGAAGCCATATTTCTTTCCTCAAGAAGTCATTTTTACAATCCTTCCCATAACCGCAAGTAACATGTCTCTTTATTTGAGCAACTTGTACTTCCCCGTAAAAGTCTGTGTTACTATTTTTTTGCTATCTTCTCTATGAGTGGATAGTTTGCAGTTTGTTGTCAAATTACTCCAGTGGATGGCAAGTATTTTCAATATGACATAGGAAATTCATTGAGAAATATTTGCAAGTGGTAGTCTCTTTATTTGAGAAAACTTATATATTATCCTTTCCAGGCGGAATGCCTTGGTTAAAGAAAAATTTAAGACCCGTTCTAGATGAAACGCTATGATTTTGGGAAACTTGTTATATGTATTCTCTTTCTACCTTCAGTGAATGTTGGTATCTCACCGTCAGTGAATGTTGGTGTTGTATTCTCTTTCTACCTTCAACGAACGTTGGTAGTTCATCTTCAGTGAATGTTGGTGATTATTGTTTTCTCTTTCTACCTCCAGTGAATGTTTGTAGCTCACCCTCAGTGAACATCGGTGTTGTATTCTTTTTTCTACCATCAGTGAACGTTGGTAGTTCACCTTTAGTGAATGTAGATGTTATTATTTGTTCTCTCTACCTTCAGTGAATGTAGTTAGTTTCACCTTCAGTGAACGTGGGTGGTATCTTTTCTCTCTACCATCAGTGAACGTTGGTAGTTCATCGTCAGTGAACGTCAGTGTTTTCTTTATCTACCTTCAGTGAACATCGGTAGTTTCACCTTCAATGAATGTGGGTGTCATCTTTTCTCTCTACCTTCAATGAATGTTGGTAGTTCACCGTCAGTGAATGTCGATGTTATTCTCTTCTCTCTACCTTCAGTGAACGTTGGTAGTTCACCATTAGTGAACGTTGGTGTTATATTTTTCTCTCTTTACCTTCAGTGAATGTTGGTAGTTCACCACCAGTGAACGTTGGTGTTATATTTTTCTCTCTCTACCTTCAGTGAACGTTGGTAGCTCACCTTTAGTGAACGTAGGTGTTGTTATTCTTTTCTCTTTCTACCTTCAATGAACGTTGGTAGTTTCGCCTTCAGTGAAAGTTGGTGTGTCCTTTGATCTTTTAACGTCATATGTGAGTTAGAATCTTTTTGATCTTCTACCTTCGACTATTGAGTTGGTAGTTCACAGTTATTTGTCGATTACTTTTATCTTGTACTATTTCCTCTTTAGCTGAGTTGATGCTACCTTGTCCCCTTTTTGGGCTTTACCCCAATAGATTCGGGTATTTTGGTTCACCAGTGATTTATTCTCCTTGCTAGGTTTCTCTTTTGATCCTTGTTTCCTTTGCTACATCCCCAGTGGTGTCTTGCTCCCTTTTAAATTTGTTCATATGCATTCATAATCATAAACATTGCATTGCATCTTAGGGCCAAAAATAGGGTTTGTTTTATATTTAAGTATCTTCAATCACGTCGACACGAAGATTTTTAACCTTTGTATCTCTGGATAAAAGAAACTTAAATAAGGTCATCTATTGTACCCCAATTTCCCCCCTATGATTTCTCTATCATATCATACTATCATAATGCAACCAGATCACAAACTAGGGTTTGGGGTTGTTTCTCCTACTGCATTATGTCTTAGGGTTTTCCTATAAGAGTCACCAAGTATCTTGAAGCACTTTGATTTGTATATCTTGTACTTGTATGCTTTTAACTAACCTCAAAATTTGTATATTTTGTCTCTTGGAAAATCATCTTGTAGGTCATGGCACAATTGTAGTCATTTCACCATCTCCTAGAACAAGAAGATCAAAACTAGAGTTTAGATTTTAATCAGGAGATCTTTGAATTTTTGGGCAATTCTTGATCTCATACTTCTAGACATAGTCATGAGCATCTATCACTGGAGGTTTGATCATCGACTTTTGCTTGAAAGGGTTCAATTGATGAAAAGGGGGTAAAATGGTCATTTTGTCAAAAGACAGTCAAAATCAGTTGTTGACCAAGTGGACTTTTGGTCAAACATCAATTCAATATCCCTATTCTCATATTTCATGGTCAATATTGGCAAAAATATCAAGAGGAAGTGTGAATTGGAGATAACTTGTCAAGGAAGTTATTTGAAGTTTTGAAATATTTCAAAGTATTCATAACACTGAATTTTGATTGGACACAACTTTCTCAATTTTTATTGAAAATGTGCAAACATTATATGCCTAGAAATAGGATGAAAATTTCTTCAACTTTGTGGGAGTAGCCACAAGTGCAAAAAATGAAAGTAAAAAGAGTTATGAAACTTGGAAGATTTTGACACTTAGTGAAATTTTGGTTAAAAATGCAAAAATTTGACTTCTTCATGTCCATTTTTGAATGACCATTTGGACTCAAATAAAAAATTTGGCAACATGATAACTGTAGATTGAATTTTTCTCTTCATTTTTCATTAAATAATCATCTCAAATGATTAAGTGTAGAGAAATATATGGTTATTAGGATTTTGAGCTGAAAACTAAATTTTTGCCCTGCACAAGGCAAGTCACGCGCGCCAGGCAGTCATTTCATCAAACATGTTATGGGTGCACATTCATCATCAATTTTATATGTGAAATATTCATTATTTTAAAAAATGTCCAACATCAAATATCAACCCCTAAATGTGAGGAACAACTTTACTTCAGAAAGTTTCTCCAAATTCTTCCTACATTTTGAGATATAATTGTGAGAAGTAGGCACCATGCATGCTGAATTTTCTACCCAGCAAGCCATCACACGCACACAAACTGCCCAGCCAGGCCTGGTATTTTATCAAATAGTTTGTAAGGACGTGTTCATGGCCAAATACCTCATTGATTCAAGCTTCATTTTGAAATTTTTTGAACATGAAAGTTGGAGAATGAAGTGTCCTCTACATTTTTTATTCAAAGTTTGTCACATTTCATGCATTGTGGAGAGAGATATAAGGAGGTAAAGAGGTGTCGATGAAATGGTTATTTTGCATGAAAATGTATGAATTTTTTGTGTGCCTTTGTTCACTTACCCAAGCACGTGATTTGCACCCTCATTTGCACACAGAAACGTAGCATGTCTCTCCCACTCTCATTCTTTCCATTTCTCTCACTTTCCACCATTCTCTTTCTTCTCTTTCTCTCTCTCTCTCTCTCTCTCTCTCTCTCTCTCTCTCTCTCTCTCTCTCTCTCTCTCTCTCTCTCTCTCTCTCTCTCTCTCTCTCTCTCTCTCTCTCTCTCTCTCTCTCTCTCTCTCTCTTCTTTGCAAGCAAGAAGTTCAAAAATTATGATAAAAATATTTTAAACTCCATTTACAATATATTTTCATATTTTTTAATTTTTTTAATCATTTTTCTTGATTAAATAAAATATTGTAAATAATTAGGGTTTTATTATTCTTTTAAAACTTTGAATTTTATTTTCATATTTCTAATAAGTCAAAAAAAATCTCTAAAAAATAATTTTGGACTACTCCCTAAGCTTCTTACATGAAAATATTTTTTGTCCTATTTTATAAAAATTTTGGATTACAAATTAAATCATTTAATTGGACATATCCATCTTTTCCTAGTTTTTTAATGAATTGTTTAAATAATTTGTACTTCTTTTTTTCCTTTTGAGATAAAATTCAAGAAAAATATGCTTTCTGATCCTTAGAGTTTTATTTATATTTAGGTTATTTTACATGAAATTTATTTGAACTTTAGATCTAATTGTTGAATTTTTGAACTTAATTTTCTTTTTTAGGATTTTTGCTTGATCATGCACATTAATTGATCAAAAGGTCTAACTTCATATACCTATAAAATGATAGATCAAGTTGTTTGGAGTGCTTGAACATATTAAGGTCATAAAAATCATTTTTCTAGAATTTTACAATGTGATTTCATATTTTTCACAAATTATTTCCCAAAACCATCTAGTTTAAGGCTTATACTTGCTAGTTTCCAAGTTTTCATTTCTAAAGAAAATTTCCACCTCAATCCAGGGAATCCAAATTTATTTGACTTTTGTAGAACCTTAGGAAGTTAGGGTTTTAATTTCAGAATTTTCAAGGTATTTTCCTATTTTAAAACTAATTTTTAATCTAGGATTGCATTTAGGGTTTTACCTTTCATTAAGGCTTGTAATTGAAAACTTTTGTACATAATTCTTGCTTAATTCTAGAAATAGCATGTGATACTAACTTGAGGCTTATCTTGAGACAAGTTATTCAACCTCATTGAGTCTTGGGTGTTGATAGGTTGATAAACCAAATCCACTAAAATGGATTAACGATGTTGATGATATTTGAAGTTCTAATACCTTCCCTCTTCATCTTATCCCCCTTTCTTATTGTATTACATGTTATGGGATAATGATCTCTATATCATTTATCCAAAGATGAAATACATAGATTTCTATTGAACGGCTTCAAAATAGATGCGACTTCTACATAAGTCCACTTACGATTTCTTAACATAACACTAAATTTTATCCCGAAACTATGTTTGCAAGCCCAATTATGTTAATTTTATCCCGATTTCTACATAAGTCCATTCGTGGCCCAAAACTATGTTTGCAAGCCCAATTATGTTAATTTTATCCCTTTGATCCAATAACCTTGAGATTCATTGTTAGTAGGCTTTGGTTCTACGAATCCTCTAATGGATCTTCATCAATTTTGGTCAACGTGGATCACTTAAACATCGTTGATCATTAAATATTGCTTTGAGGATTCTAAAATGGATGATATACTTGACAAAAAGCAAATGCAACTTCTTTATGAGAGGCTTTGGTTCTAACAATCTTCTAATGAGTTCTAAATCAAATTTCAAGATGGTCATCCAACTAACCATTAACTTCTAACAATAGACTTTATTTTATATTTTTATTTTATGCTCTTTACGTTATGTACCATTTACTTTAGCATTTACATTTCATGCTATTTTCCTCTTTGCTCACTAGAGCATTTAATTTTATGTCATTTTTATTTTGTCCACTTGAGCTTTTCTTTTCTTTTTAAAGATACTTAATAATCAACATGAACCATAAAAAACATTAATGATACTTGGACTATTTGGTTACTATCCTTGGCATTATGGATTATTGGACTTCTTGGACTTAGGAATAGTTACCTTGGCCTATGTTAGAGACTTGTGACCTTAATTAATAATTAGTCTGGAGTTCTTGAGGTTTACCTTCATACATTGGGTTGTTTGTTTGTTTTGTGTGCAGGTTATTGTGATTACATACTTTGTTTGTAATTTGGAAATCATCTATATACAACCATTACTCTGCCCAATTTTTATGAAGACCTAATACATTTGAGTTTGGTTCTCTCAAGAGGTCTAGTATCTTTGTTAACTTGGTTTACATCTAAAGAATGGGAATTCAATCTTGACTCATAATGTCAACTATTGGCTTCTTGTTAGTTAGATGGTTCTTCTCCTTAACTTTTACCTTATGCTTTAGGATAGTCTCTTATTCTCCTACCATCCTCTTTAATTTCAAAAATCTTCTCCCACCTTTTGAAAATTCTTCTTGTTTTTTAAACTTGAACCACTTTCATAATAAACTTGGACTTATGGCCATGCATTTTCAAAATATTTTCATAAATAAACTTCAATCAACTTAATAATACCTTGACATTTTTTGTGAGAAGACTAAAAGTCAATCAATCTCATTTCAAACTATTTTGCCACTTTGGCTTTTACTTTAAATCTTTTTCTCAAAAGATTGGACTCATGTCAATCCTTGTAGTGATGAAAACAACTATACTTCTACAATATGTAGTGAAGTGAGATATTTTCCACTTGGGTGTTGAGTGAGGCATTGTTGATTTTAAAATCCAAGCCATATCCTCCAATTATAGATGATGCAAATTCTCCTTTCTCATGATTGTGGGTAGTAAGTATGTTTTCCAAACAGATATTTGACGATGATGTCTTATCTCATAAAATTAACCAACACACTTGTGTTTTCAAAATTTTAAAGAGGAACTACGTGTACCCTGATCCCCTATTGCATGAAAGGTGGTACGTACGCACTAAAGGTTCGCAACCGCGACGGGTGCAAAAATCATAAAAAATGTTTCTTTTCTCACCTCCACCATCTTTTTATACAACATTTTATAGCCAAAATATACAGATATTACAAAGAAGTTCCCGAGGAGTACCATGGATGTTTAGGGTGCTAATACCTTCCTTTGCATAACCAACCCCCCTTACCTAGAATCGTTCCCCGTCTTTTTGGGTTATTCGCTCTTTTCTCATTCCTTTGGTAACAATAAAGTGTGGTGGCGATTTTTATTTTGATCTATGTGAGTCAAGTAAATATAATGGCTTAGTCTCACCATTTCAATCGCTACACTATTCCTTATATGTGTGATTGGTGAATGCTAAATAATTGCACTGTTGGTAATGATAACATGATAAATATATGTTTCGTGCAATGGAGGGTTAATTAATTTTGATGGATTATTGTGATATGCAATATGATTAAGGTTGGTGATAATCTTAATTTGCATATATTTGGTTATGTTTGCACATGCATACTTAGGAAGGTTGAACCCTAGTTGGTTACTTTGATCCTTGTGTGGAAATAGAAGCGGTGAACTATATGTTCATAATGATGGTTACTTTGATCCTTGTATGGAAATAGAAGTGGTGGACTATATGTTCATAATGATGGGCTTTGATCTTGCCTGAATCAGTAGTGTGGCTCTGATTCTAGATATGGAATCTAGAGCGTGGTGAACTTGATGTTCACGATGGTACCACATACATGAGTCGCATTGAGTTGCATTGGAATCATATTTGTTGTGAAGTGATTTTTTGTTTTGATGGATAATGTATGTGATAATTAGTTTGATCATGACATTGGTGATGTTTGTAATATATGTGATAATTGAATTATTTTTTATATTAATGTTACTTTGGTGGGAATTATGCTATATGTGATGATTGTGTGAATTGTTCTACTTAGTATACTTGTAATGTTTAGATATAATTGTTTGGTACTTGGAATGGTAAAGCCTTGTTGTATAGATAACTATAAGAAGGGTGATGAATCCTTCGGATGTACGTGTGTAATATACATTATTTATATTTTATATATTTATAATGATGTTAATTCTCACTCTTCTATTGGAATGATGTTTTATACGACATCGCTCAGATACCAAAGATAGCGGTAGTGCTTGCAAGGACTAGGAGAAAAGTTTAGATTCTTGTTATTCCTTGTTATAGGTAGTTGTCATGAACTGGTCATGTAACAATGAGGAGATAATTTGAATTCATGTTTGTTTTTAAGAGATATTGTTATATTCTCTTACTTGGTTTTGTATTTTGAGATAATATGTTTGATGGCCTTAGTGACCTATGTTTGGATTCATAAGTCGTATTTATGTTATGAATTTGATATTATGTTAGTACATGATTATAGTATGGGATATATTCATTAATAATATTTGAGAAAAGAACTATTCTGATGTGATGTGTATAGTTTGATGAAATGTGAGGTTTAAATATGTGTTATGATTATGACCACGTGTATATTGATGACTGTTTGTTGGTCTTCTATGGTTTGGAAAACGACATGTGACATCATTTAAATATTATGTATGCTACCTTACTTTGTTTTATGCTATATTTAATTAGGGCTAGAAACGCGTGATACATTAGTTGTATCAAAGCAGGTCGGTCCATCCGCCCAGGTTGTTTAATATTGTTTGTCCCTTAGTACGCGAGATGTGTGTGAAACACTACAGGTACTTGCTTGTTTTTCTAGCTACTTGATTGCAGGAGTGGGTTTAAAACAAGGGGGGAGAATATTTACATCCCTGAGATTTTTATGGTGTGAAGAATTGTACCATGGTGCTTTAGGTGACTTTGAGTACAAGAGAAACGCTATTATAGTTTGTAACGATAGTTTATGTTCTATTATGGTTGTTGGCTACCTAATGACAATCTGAGGAGTTGATCACCCTTAATATATTGTTGATAGTAGACAGGATTATATTGGATGGGAGTGGCTTGTCTTTCCAGCTTGATAGTATGTAGAGTGAATGAGCCTGCACAGGATGGCATTATATTGTTAGCATTGATGGCAACATTGGATATTGATGGGAAAAGAATGATTGGTGAATTTGCAATAGTCCATGATTTTCCTAAGGTGGTTCCTGAAGATGTAATGGATTTTCTTCCAGAACGTGAGGTGGAGCTTGCGATCGACTTAATTCCTATAATTTGTCATGTTTCGATGACTCCATATCGGATGTCAGCTTCTAGGTATCATCAGATTCGTGTGAAGGCTGGAGATATTTAGAAGATTGCTTTTAAAATGAGGTATGGTCATTAGAATTATTCTGTAATGTCGTTCGGTGTGACCAATGCAACTGATGTATTTATGGATGTATGCCCGTGCCTTACGCAGGAGGGAAAATGGTGTTGTAGGGGTTTCTATGCCAACTGCCTTGGAAAAAGTAACTACGAGGGCATAAGCCTCACTCGAGGAGGTATTTGTTCATCCCATCAGTCATGGAGATCTGCACAGATTCTTTGTTGAATCTTTCAATGTATCCTCGGAGCGACTCATCCTTCCCATGGATGATGGCCTCCGAAGACGCTTCTGACTTGGGGTTACGGTGAAAAGCCATAAAATGCCTGGAGAATTGTTTCCCCAAGTTCTTCTAAGACGTGATTGATTCATTGGGGAGGCTTTTGAACCAAGCCATGGCTACTTTTCTGAGCTTTGTATGGAAGAGTATGCATTTGATCGCTTTTCGGACCCCTCTATAGTCGAGTAGAGCATCGGTGTTATCGATGTGCTCTTTTGGATTAGTGGTGTCATCATAGGTTCCCAGTCGAGGGGGTTTCTCCAACCCAACAGGTAGGGGAATATCCATGATTTCTCTAGAAAAAGGATTCTGGTGATCGTCATCATCGTTTTAATCAGGTGTTAACGGTGGAGAGTAGTGGTTTCTTCCCTGTATGGGGATGTTGTCCCGATAAGGAGATCTGCTTTTTAGACATTTCTTTGGATTCGGCGACAGTGAGAGGTCATGATCAAGCTGTTATCGTTCTTTGTCTTCTTAGAGATCAGGGAGCGTTTATCTTTACACGGAGGTGTGCGGCCTCATTTGTTGAGGAAAGAAACTTCTTGCTTATCCCTACGCGAGAAGGAAGACATGCCTTAGAGGTGATGGATTGTAGGAGTCATAACGTTGGTTTCTCTAAGGAGACGACTTTGTTCGCTTCTGTTCCTAAGCCCCAATCATGATGCTTTGTTGTTAGATTAGGGCATTAGTTTGGTTGAGGGAGGAAAGCAGAGCTGCCATGGCTAGGTCGTTGTTGGGAGGAGTCAAAAAATGGTTGAAGTATTGTTAGAACTTGATCTTTGGTGGGATTCTTGGACCTCTGGTTCTCCAAGAAATGAATGTCTTCATGATTGGTGTCGGTCGAGTCAGAAGACGCAGCTCAGCCATCTCTAATGTCGGGGATATCCTCGAGATGAGGAGGTTCTTCATTCTCATCCGTATTGTGGATGAGGGAGAGCATAATATTTCTATAAAAGTGGTTTTCATCATGGTCGGCCATGATTGAAATTGTGAAAGTCGCTTTGGTATTCAGTTTTGAGGAAAATGAAGACGGAAAAGGCAACTTCCCCAAGACGGCACCACTGATCTTGTCGGTTGATCAGAACCTGAAGTGGGCCGAGAAGATGATATCTTATTTGTTGTAATTTTAGGAGAGGAGGGGTGTGTACCTTCAAGGCACTCTGACGCTCAAGTAAGAAAGAGTGCAAAGAGATACAACAAAGAGATTAGGTTTTTAGAGTGATAACTGGATACCTAGCCCTCACAAGTGTGAGGATTTATATAGTGCCACCACCGCTTAGTCATTGGTTCCTATTTTTTGGCATCAATACTAGGTTCCTATAAAATATGTAACTTCCAGGACTTAGTCAAAATGGGCAGTCATGCTCGTACCTAGCCGTTGCTCCGAGCAACGCAGAGATTACTGCCAGATGCGTTATGGACGTTTCTTGGTTGTCTGCTCCACATGTGTCGAGTAGACTTAAAGGTTGTTATCGATGTGGGTAGGAACATGGCTCATGGCATAGTTGATATCTCTATTCATGGGGTGTAGTCGGCCGAGTGTGCCCGACCGGTGGGACGGAGCTAGTGGGCCAAAGTTCTTGGGCCATGTAGAAGGTAAAAGCAAATTGGGCCAATTTTAGTCATTGGGATAGTCCATAATAGTTTGAAAACAATAACAAAAACGAGAGAGAACATTGTGAATCCTTCTTCTCCTTCCACTCCAATGTCACACCTCACCTCCAGCCTCTCTTCTTCCGTACATACCAGCCTCAACAAAAGCTCCCTCCACTTCCACAACACCCTCTGGTCAATGCCAGCCACCTCCATTTTTGTGAGTTGGTAAGTAATATTATCGGTTGATCAGAACCTGAAGTGGGCTAAGAAATGATGTCTGTTTGGATAGAATTTTAGGAGAGTAGGGGGTGTACCTGCAAAGCACACTAACGCTCAAGTCCAAAGTGCATTGTCTGGCTTTCACAAGTGTGAGGGTTTATACAGTGCCCCTAGTGCTTGGCCATTGGTTTCTATTTTTAGGCCTAGATGCTAGGTTCCTACAAAACATGTAACTGCCAGTACTTAGTCAAAATAGGCATTCATGCTCGTAACTAGCCATTTCTCTGAGCAAGGCGTGGATTACGGGCAGATGTGTTATCAAAGTTTCCTGGTTGTCTGCTCCATGTGTGTCGAGCAGACCTGGAGGTAGTTACTGATGTGGGCAGGAGCATGGCTTGGGGAATTATTGGTCTCTCTATTCATGGGATGCAGTCGATCAAGTATGCCCGACCGAAGGTCTGTAGCTAGTGGGCCAAAGATAACGGTCCATGTTAAAGGTATAAGTAAATTGGGCCAATTTTAGTCACTGGGCCAGTCCAGAACAATTTTAAAACAAGAACAGAAATGAGAGAGAAAGTTATGAATCCTTCTTCTCCGTCCACTCTAAAATCACACCTCACCTCCCTCCTCTCTTCTTCCATACATTTCGGCCTCAACCAAAGCTCCCTCCACTTCCACAACACCCTCCGGTTAACACCAACCACCACCATTTTTGTGAGTTGGTAAGTGATCTTTCTAGTTGATCAGAACCTGAAGTGGGTCGAGAAAATGACGTCTTCTTGGCTGAAATTTAAGAAGAGGAGGGGGTGTACCTGCAAGGCACTGCGACACTCAAGTAAGAAAGAGTGCAAAGAGATATAAGAAAGAGATTAAGGTTTTCAGAGTGATTATTGGATATTTGGACCTCAAAAGTGTGAAAGTCTATTTAGTGCCTCCAACGCTTGGCCATTGGTTCCTATTTTAGGGCCAAGATACTATGTTCCTCAAAAATAGTTAACTGCTAGGACTTAGTCAAAACGGGAAGTCATGCTCGTAACTAGCTGTTACTTTGAGCAAGGCAAATATTTTGGGAAGATGCATTATGGAAGTTTACTGGTTGTCTGCTCCATATGTGTCGAGAAGACCTGGAGGTAGTTGCCCATGTAGGAAGGTGCATGGCTCACGTAATTGTTGGTCTCTCTGTTCATGGGGTGCAGTCGACCGAGTATGCCCGACCGAAGGGCTGAAGCTAGTGGGCCAATGTTATTGAGCCACGTTGAAGGTATAAGCAGATTGGGCCAATTCTAGTCATTGGGATAGTACAGAAAATGTTCCCCCCAAGTCATTGCTTCTGTGTAGAGGAGGGATGACTTAAGACGTGCCCGCGAGAAGGGGATGTTTCGTGATTTCAGGGACAATTTTGTATCAGGAGCTCGAGCATTATTTTGTAGGTTTGACTCGCGGAAAGAGGGACAATTGATTGGATTTTAGGAGGTTTCATGTCATGCTTGTATCGAGCCATGTGTTGTCCTTAATATGCAATGATGGAAAGCATAAGGGACTAGGGCGTAATGATGATTGCCCATAGGCTTCCCTAGGCGTGTGTCCGCTCATGTGCTAGCAAAGATGCCTAAAAATGGGAGATAGGAAGCATCATTTGAATTTTGTTTCTTTCTTCCTCTTTCTCTTTTCTTCTCATCTCTAAAATGCACCATCATCCTGCGTCAAAGTTTCTGCTCACCAACCTCTAATCTTCCTGAACCAAGTACATTTCTTATTTTTTTCGTTTTTTCTATGAATTTTGTTTCTTATATTATGATATATTTTCTTATATCTCCTTTATATATGCATGAGGTTAGGGTTAATGTAGCTTAGTGGGAGAATTTTCTGATGGTTTATTGGCGTCTGACGAGGGTTCTACCACAAGAGGATGTCAATTCCGCCGCGAATCAATTGGTGATATCTGGAGTTTGGGCCGATGTGAGTTGGGATGAGTTTTCCTGTAAAGTTGGGCTGTTTCTGGGTTTCTATCATGAAATTCATGTGTTTATGATGAATCTTCATTATAATTTTAAAACCCAGTCATCGGGGAGATCATTCCTTGTGTAGGTTATTGTTTAGCCTGGCGGACATGCGCCTAACGTGTCAGGGGGAATCATGCTTGCGTCTGTCGTTTGTTGTTTAAGTGAGGGCTCTGGTCGAGGACATGGTCCTCGTTCCTTTGCACGCCCTTTCCCTTGATTAGCGGTGGAAGGGTGGATTTGATTTGATATTAAATTCACAGTTTTCCTCTTCTTTTCAAGTAAAATGGATAGTAGCACCGAGGGTAAGGTTATGAATGAATGAAGTTCCATCGACCGAAATTCGTTAGAGGAGATTAAGAAAGAGTTCAAAGAAATACAAGAAATAGATTAGGGTTTTCAGAGTGATTACTTGATACTTGGCCCTCACAAGTGCGAGAGTCTATTTAGTTCCGCCGATCCTTGGCTTTTGGTTCTTATTTTTGGGCCTAGATACTAGGTTCCTCAAAAATAGGTAACTTCCAGAACTTATTTAAAACGATAATTCATGCTCGTAACTAGTTATTACTTCGACAAAGGCAGAGATTACGGGAAGATGTGTTATGGACGTTTCCCGGTTGCCTGCTCCACATACGTCGAGCATACCTAGAGGTAGTTGCCAATGTGTGCAGGCGCATGGCTCGCGTCATTATTGGTCTCTTTGTTCATGGGGTGAAGTCAACTAAGTGTGCCTGATCGAAGGGCCGGAGCTAGTGGGCCAAAGCTGTTGGGCCATGTTTAAGGTAGAAGAAAATTGGGTCAATTCTAGTCATTGGGACAGTCCAGAACAGGATGAAAACAAGAGCATAAATGAGAGAGAAAGTTATGAATCCTTCTTATCCTTCCACTCCAACATCACATCTCACCTCCAGCCTCTCTTTTTCTGTACATATCAGCCTCAACCTAAGCTCTCTCTAGTTCCATAACACCCTCTGGTCAACACCAGCCACTTCCAATTTTTTGAGTTGGTAAGTGATCTTGTCAATTAATTAGAACCTGGAGTGGTTAGAGAAGATGACGTTTGCTTGGCTGGAATTTGAGGAGAGGAGATGTGTACCTGCAAGGAACTTTGACGCTCAAGTAAGAAAGAGTTCAAAGAGATACAAGAAAGATATTAGGGTTTTTAGACTGATTATTGGATAACTGGCCCTCACATGTGTGAGGGTTTATTTAGTGCCCTCAGCGCTTGGACATTAGTCCCTATTTTTAGGTCTAGATATTAGGTTCCTCAAAAATAGGTAATTGCCAAGACTTAGTCAAAATGGGAAGTCATGCTTGTAACTAGTTATTACTCCGAGCAAGGCAAAGATTACAGAAAGATGTGTTATGGACGTTTCCTGGTTGTCTGCTCTACGTGTGTCGAGCAAACCTGGAGGTAGTTGCCGGTGCAGGTAGGTGAATGGCTCAGGGCATTGTTGGTCTCTCTGTTCATAGGGTGCAATCGATTGGGTGTGTCCAACCAAAGGGCCGGAGCTAGTGGGCCAAAGTTATTGGGCCTTGTTGAAGGTAGAAGCAGATTTGGCCAATTATAGTCATTAGGACAGTCCACAATAGGAGCCCCCTAAATAATTGTTGTTAGAACATAGTTTGATTCTACAACCCTAGTAAGAGTTTTGATGATAACAAACACAAAGAACAAATATGCACTCTAAAATTATATTATGTTTTGTAGAGAAGTTCTGATGGAAGAAGATCACAAGATAAGCTATAAGGTTGTTCCTGTTGTGAACGTAGACAATTCTCAAAAAGCTCTGATGATAGAAGATCATAAGTTGCACTAAAAGAAAGATGTTTTAACTCTGATTACACAACTCTGGGTAAGTAATTTTAACGGTGCAAACAGGATCTTATGGCTCTGACCTTCAAAAGTTCTGAAGCAAGCAACAACGCATACCTCAATGTTCTGAAGTGTTACAAATCAAATATTTCCATTTCAAGAGTAACGGCTGGAAGGGAACAAGGATCTTTATTTTTGGAAAGCACGTTAACTGTCATTAATTAAATTGGCAAATGATCATCCATGTTGCGCCTATTTAAAAGAGACGTGAGGATAAATTTTTTAAGATTTCACAACACTCAATAACGCTGCAATCTTTTCTAATTCTCATATATACAATTCTTTTAACTGTGTAAAACATCACAATATTGTGATACTGTTTTGTAGGAAAATAATATTGTACACTGCCTTATTCTTATATTGTTTAGAGCATTTCCTTGAGAAAAACTAGGTTGTGGTTATACTCAAGAAGAATTTGGCAGTAGTCAAAGTAGATTTGTAATCAAGATTAGTTAATGGATTAAGACTTCGTTGGAGAGAGGCGAAATCACCTGACGGGTGGACTGGAGTAGTTTGAGTTTAAACGAACCAGGATAAAAATCAACATGTTCTTTCCATTGAATTTTAAGATTCCAATTCACCCCCCCCCCCCTTCTCGTGTTTTTCAATTCTTCAATTGGCATCAGAGCGCCTGCTTTTGATCTAAGCTAAGAAAAACAATATGGTGAGACCAAGTTAGAACATCAGTAATGACTACCATGATGAGAAAGATAGAATCAGCGGCAAACCTCCAATCTTTGATGGAGAGAACTTTGATTACTGGAAAGACAGAATTGAAAGCTTCTTTCTGGCTCATGATGCTGATCTCTGGGATATGGTGATTGATGGGTACATACATCCGGTTGATGAATGTGGTCAGGAATTTGATAGAAAAAGAATGTTAGATCATCAAAAGCGAGACTTCAGAAATCATCACAAGGCCAGAACTATTCTCCTGAGTGTCGTCTCATATTCAGAGTATGAGAAGATCACAAACAGAGAGACAACAAAGCACATGTTTTATTCTCTGAGAATGACGCATGAAGGCAACACGCAAGTAAAAGAAACCAAATCGCTTGCTCTCATTCAGAAGTATGAAGCATTCAAAATGGAAGAAAGTTAAACCATTGAAGCAATGTTCTCAAGATTTCAAATTCTGGTTGCTGGGCTGAAAGTTCTGGACAAAGGGTACTCAATTGTTGATCATGTAAAGAGGATCATAAGAAGTTTACCAAAGCATTGAAAACCCATTGTCACTGCTCTCAAACTCGAAAAAGATCTGAATAAAATATCTCTAGAAGAACTTGCCAACTCTCTCAGAAGTCATGAGATAGAGTTAGAAGATAATGAGCCCCAGAAGCAAGGTAAGACTTTAGCCCTCAAATCTAACAAAAAATATGATTCTAAAGTTTTGCAGGCAATAGAAGAAATCTCTGATGGATCCTCATCAGAAGAAGATGAATTGTCTCTTCTCTCCAGAAGAGTGAATCAGCTGTTGAAGCAAAGGCAAGGGAAGTTCAGAAATTCCAGAAGAACAACAAAATAGTCTAAATCATCTTCTGGATACAGAAAGTCTGAATCATCCCCTAGACACAGAAAGTCAAGCAACAGGGACATTGTCTGCTATGAATGCAATGAACAAGGGCACTACAAAAGCGATTATCCAAGGCTTCAAAAGTAGAAACGCAAAAATAAGTTCTCTAAGGAGAAGAAGAAAAGTCTCATGGAAACATGGGATGACTCAGATTCTTCTAAAGCAGACACAAAATCAGAAGATGAAAGACCCAACATCGCTCTTATGGCAAACGTGTCAGAAGATACTGAATCATCTGGATCAGAATCAGAATCAGACACTGAAGATGTATTTCCAGACTTTACTATAAATTTTACTAAATCTGAATTAGGAGAAAGTATAAATGAAATTCTTGAAAGATATCGGCAAATTCGAGTTAAATTCAAGAACTTGAAAAAGGATCTAGTTTCTGACTCTGAAGAAACTAAGAATCTGAGATTAGAAAGTTCTGAGTTGAAAGAAAAAAATTCAGAACTGGAAAACGACTTACAAAACACTCAGAAGAAAACTATCTCAGAAGTTCCTAGTAATTATGATAAGATCATAAAGGAACATGATCATAGCTTTCAGAAATTCCTTGCTAAAAGCATAGATAGAAGCAAGATGGCTTTAATGATCTATGGAGTTAGCAGAAATGGAAGAAAAGGTATAAGATACAAAGGTAAAGTATCCCAACCTAAGAAAGCCAAGGATCTGGTTATTAAACGCACTCCTCTGAATTCTCACTTTACCTATGGGCACACACATGATTTAAAATATACCAGTAATGATTTCTCTCCTAAACCAAAATTCAAACAGAATTTTGGTAACACTAACAAACAAGGACCCAAAAAGATATGGGTACCTAAGGATAAAATTGTATATGTAATAGATATCTTTGACAACAAGACTGAGACACAAATCCTGGTACCTGGACTTTGGATGCTCTCGACACATGACAGAAAGAAGGCATATGTTCCAAAGCCTAGAACTTGAATCTAGAAGCTACGTAGGTTTCAGAGGCAATCAGAAGGGGAAGATCATTGGCTCTAGAACAGTAGGTAACATTAATCTTCCTTCTGTTACTAATGTTCTATTAGTAGATGGGTTAATGCATAAATTGTTATCCATAAGCCAATTAAGTGATAACAGTTATGATATAATCTTCAATCAAAAGTCTTGTAAAGCTGTTAGTCATAAAGATGGATCTATCCTCTTTAATGGGAAGAGAAAGAACAACATCTACAAAATAAAACATTCTGAACTGAAAAGTCAGAATGTAAAATGTCTATTGCTTGTTAACAATGAGAAATGGGTCTGGCACAGAAGATTGGGGCATGTTAGTATGAGAAGAATATCTCAGACTAACAAACTTAATCTGGTCAGAGGACTTCCTAACCTGAAGTTCAGCTCAGATGCTCTGTGTGAAGCATGTCAAAAAGGTAAGTTTGCAAAACCTCTTTTTAAAGCAAAAAATGTTGTTTCTACCTCTAGACCATTAGAACTTCTACACATAGATCTATTTGGACAAGTGAAAACTGCATCCATTAGTGGCAAGAAGTATGGATTAGTGATCGTAGATGACTATAGCAGATGGACATGGGTAAAGTTCTTAAGACACAAGGACGAGTCACACTATGTGTTCTTTGATTTTTGTAACCAAGTCCAGAATGAGAAAGATCTTAGAATTGTTAAAGTCATAAGTGATCATGGTGGAGAATTTGGAAACAAAAATTTTGAAATATTTTTTAATGAGAATGGCATCTCTCATGATTTCTGTTGTCCTAGAACTCCACAACAAAATGGAGTTGTAGAATGAAAGAACAGAACTTTACAAGAAATGGCCAGAACCATGATCATTGAGACTAACATTGTTAAGAACTTCTGGGCAGAAGAAATTAACACAACATGTTACATTCAGAATAGAATCTCCATAAGACTTATTCTGGATAAGACTCCATATGAATTGTGGAAGAACATAAAGCCCAACATCTCGTATTTCAATCCATTTGGATGTATTTGTTTTATTCTTAACACCAAAGAACATCTGAACAAGTTTGACTCTAAAGCATAGAAGTGTATTATGTTAGGATACTATAAACGCTCAAGATGCTACAGAATATACAACACAAACACAGATTGTAGAAGACTCAATCAGTGTTAGATTTGATGACAAGCTTGGCTCTCAAAAGTCAAAGCAAAATGAATCTCTTGTAGATATAGAAGTCTAATTTACAGGTACTGAAGACACTGCATCAGAAGTTCCCAACAAAGAATCAAACACAACATCAAAAAGAGATGTCACAAACATTACAACAACATCTGAAGAACCTCTCCAAAAAAGACTTTCCAGAAGTTGCCTAGCTCATCTTGAAGACAAAATTCTAGGAAAGAAGGAAGACTCAATCAGAACAAGATCCACATTCAGAAACTCTGAAGAATCTCTCATGGGATTAGTATCTATGATTGAGCCAACTTCCATTGATGATGCTCTTCCGAACAATGATTGGATACTGGATATGTAGGAGGAATTAAATTAATTCACCAGAAATGATGTGTGGGATCTGGTTCCCAAACCAAAAGGGTTCAACGTCATTGGAACAAAATGGGTATTCAGAAATAAGTTGAATGAACAAGGAGAAGTCATCAGAAACAAAGCACGGCTGGTTTCACAAGGTTATATTTAGCAAAAGGGGATAGACTATATAGAAACCTTTGCTCCAGTCGCCAGGTTAGAATCTATCAGACTTTTAATTTCCTTCACTGTGAATAATGGCATCACTCTCTATCAGATGGATGTCAACAGTGCATTCTTATATGGATACATTGATGAAGAAGTTTATGTGCACCAACCCCCTGGTTTTGAAAATTCCAAACATCCGGAATATGTTTTCAAACTAAAGAAATCATTATATGGTCTGAAACAAGCTCCCAGAGCTTGGTATGAAACACTAAGTAACTTTCTGTTAGAAAATGATTTCACCAGAGGGAAAGTGGACACAACCTTATTCTGTAAGCCATTTAAGAATGACATTCTAGTTTTTCAAATTTATGTAGATGACATTATTTTTGGATCTACTAAAGCCTCTCTGGGAAGAGAATTTGCTAAGTCTACGCAGGCTGAGTTTGAAATGAGCTTGATGGGAGAACTCAAATTCTTTCTAGGCATTTAGATCAATCAAACTCCATAAGGAACCTACATACACCAGAGAAAATACGTCAAAGAACTTCTGAAGAAATTCGACTTATCAGAATGTAAGACAACCAAGACTCCAATGTATCTTACATGCATTCTGGAAAAGGAAGAGGTAAGTAAAAAGGTAGAACAGAATATATACAGAGGTATGATTGGTTCTCTCCTATATCTTACAGCTTCAAGACATGATCTTCTATACAATGTATGTTTATGTGCCAGATTCCAATTCGATCCTAGAGAATCTCACTTAACAGCTGTTAAGCGAATTTTCAAGTATCTGAAAGGTACTACTAATCTTGGTTTGTTTTATAGAAAAACCAGTTAATACAAATTAGTAGGGTACTATGATGTTGACTTCGCTGGAGACAGAGTAGAAAGAAAAAGAACTTCTGGAAACTGCCAGTTTTTGTGAGAAAATATGATCTCATGGACCAGCAAGAGGCAATCCACAATTGCATTGTCAACATCTGAAGCTGAATACATAGCAGCTACTGGATGCATCACACAGATGCTCTGGATGAAGAGTCAGCTTGAAGACTTCGATATATTTGAGAGTAACATTCTTATATTTTGTGATAACACTTCTGCAATTTGTTTATCTAGGAATCGTATTTTACATTCTAGGGCTAAGAATATAGAAATAAAACATCACTTTATTAGAGAATATATTCAGAAAGGAATCCTTTCCTTAATATTTATTGACACAGACCATCAATGGGCTGATGTTCTCACTAAACTACTTTCTGAAGATAGGTTTAATTTCATTCTGAAATATCTCAGCATGAAATTATGTCCATAATAAGAGTTTTATTTATCTAAGAAGACAATTGCATCAGGATCTATCTTAGAAGATCTGAACCGTTCATTTCCAAGATAGAAGCATGCAATTCATATCATCAACATCTATCATCCTCTCACAAGCGTCCTTCTAAGGCTGAACATACATTCAAATTCTGAAGCGATTAAAAGCTTTGATTGGATGTGTTGTACCCCAAAATTTACCCTCTCATTTCACAAGGGATCATCCTGGATCCCAGGTTTGCTTCCATCTATTTCCAAGCCTTGAAGTTATCAATTCTCCAAGCAAGTCATCCACAAGAGCAAAATGGTCATTTGCACACTGAAAAGTCAAACTTTGACTTTTGGATCAAAATCAAGATTCAAGAATCATATTTCATCAAGACATGTTGGAATATGAGATTTTGTTCGTCAAGAAATTCAAAAGTCAAAACTACTTTGGAGAAGTCAAAATGTTAAATACGTAGAATTTTTATAAGTATTTAAGGAATATGACTAACTCAGAACTTCTGATTCAATGGTTATAGACTTCAACAAGATCTGAAACATTACAGAATAGAAATTCTCCTGGAAATGCTAGGATTTCAAGTTATAACTTCTCAAAGACACGTCCGTGAAGCTAAAGCACTCAACAAATTCTGGATATTCTCAAGACCGAGTTTGGTCAGAACTTCTGGGCCAGTGTTCACAAAAGTTCAGTCAGATTTTTCTAGAGTAATTCAAAGAAGGTTTACAAAGCGTGTTACAAACTTCCTGGAAAGTCTGGGAACTCCTTCAGAACATGCTGGAGCCAGAAGATAAAAGGATCAGAAGATTGGATGCTACGCTAAAGCAGAACCTCTGATCCAGAATTAACCAATGATGCAGAGTTTCACATGGCAGGATTTCTAATTTGATAAATCTCATCATCATTAATGATCATTTAATGCTCACAACCACTTTTGAGTCTTTATCCAAAGGATTTCCTCCACGTGTATCCCTACTATCTTGGGAAAGAAAATTTTTGTGCAAAAGTGTGCTAGGCCCATGCGCTGCTCTTACTTTTCCTTAATTCCCGCTGACAAATCCAGCTTAGGCACTGCTAACTATCCTACTTTGGGCATTGAACCATGCTTGTTTAAGCTTACTTCAAGAGTAAGTCAGCGTCTAGTGTATGACGTTGGTGCCACTTGACCTCTCCAAACTACAAAACCTTCGCCTATTAAAAGAACACCATTGGCCATTGAAAAGAGGTCAGAAAAATTTGAGAAAGAGTTGGAATAACTTGAGAAAGAAAAGCCTTGAACCCCTACAAAAATTCCAAGAGTCCAAAAAGATTATAAACACAAAAAATGCAAAACCTTAGCATTTGATTCTTGCATTCAAACTCCATTTTTTCTCAAGTGTTTCTTAACCAAAACCATCCATACAGTTTCTGATATACATTGAAAAGCCATCCTAACTTCTATAGCCAAGTTGTAATACCCTCTCCATCAATATCCACCTCAAAAGCGTCAGAACTTTATCCCTTGTTTGTTCCAGATCTTCTAATCATTTACAACCCAAGTTGAAAGTGTCCAGCCTGATGAACACGTGAGGAAGCTGTTCAGAACACCACAAGTGGTCAGAACCATTTTCAAGCTCCCAGAGTATTTTCCAGCTGCAAGGTAGGTTTCTGCTGACTCTCATCATATTATTTAGGTATTGTCAGATTTTACATATTTAACATAATGTAGATATTCTGATTCTAATGATGTACATATTCTAAGATTTCATGCATCTGCCTGCCTAAGTAGAGAGAATTCCAGTTCAGAACTTCATGAAGCAGTTAGGACTCAGAATTAGGATTAGCAAATTCATGTTTGCATCTGATTTATATTTCTGATATCTCTTATTTCTGAAACATCATGAAACTTGTCACAACTATTATATGTGCAACTTCTGTTCTGTTGAGAAATGACTAAGTTGCAGATGTTCTGACAAGCATGGAGAGAGGCAAAGTTATGACAGTTGTATCAGAACTTCTGAAAACTTATGTGTTCTCAGCAAACCCAGAAATTTTGACTTTCCCTATTTCTATTAATGTTTGTTTCTGTTTGTGCAGCATGTCAGAGTCAGAACTTTTGACCTCTTCTGTTTCAGCATTTACGCTGATTCTGTCTTCTTTCCTTTATTATTTTTGGCCATCACTTTTATTTTTCATTAATGAAAAAACACCAAAAATATTTCATATTCATATATCATATTTTATTTCTCTTAACACAAAAAGACCAAAAAATATTTTCTTAAACAAAACTTAATTCTTTTCTTAAATAAATAAGCATTTTACATTTCTTGAACATTCTTATCCATTTTAATGTGGTTGTAATAGTAACTTAGGATTTAATTTGCAATCCCCATTTTAAATTTGTACATCCCATCCCTCTAATGATTGTAATAGCGTAGAATCTTTATTTTCCGCACTTTTATTGCTTGCATATATTGTTAGTAATTAGGGTGTGTATGGAAAGACTAAAACCAATGTTTAGAAAACCCTAAAGACCTTTTGAGTAAGTAGATTGCTCCTAGTTGCTTGCTCAATTTCAATACAAACATACTTTCTATTTTCAAAAACAATCACATATACTTTTAAAACATCTTCAAAACATTTTCCAAACATTGAAAACATTTTCAAAAGATCAACACTTTGTATACATTCTTACGAACGAGAATCATTACAAAGTTTGCCTAAACGATGGTGCCTTTTCAAAATATTTTAAAAAACCACACAAAGCATATTTTCAAACAAAAGCAAGTGATCTAACAAGTAACTAAGAGGCCATGGAAAACCATGGATAAAAAGGGTGCTAATACCTTCCCTTTTCATAATCTACCCTCTGAACTCAAGAAAGCATCTCTAAAGGTATTTCCTGTGCTTTTTCACCTTTCCTTTTGGATAAAAGAAAAGTCGGTGGAGACTCTTGCTAAACCGCAACATTTATGAACACAAACACAAATAATCAAGTCAATTTTCACACCGCATCACAGAACTGGCGACTCTACTGGAGATGAGACTAAAAGTGGGGTTACCTTAGGGTTAGATCACATTTAATTGCTTTATTTGTTTCACTTGTATGCTTTACATTATGGTTCTCTGTTTGGGCTTGCTTTGATCCTCCACCCGGATCTGGGACACCTTTTTAGGTAAATAGCAATAGATTGTGGAAACTATACGGCGTAGACCGATATGGTTAAAACAATGGCTATGTTAGTGTGACGCATTTGTGGGTAACGGTGTCCCTCGTGGTTAATCGGGGAGAATACGGGGCCGCTGAGTGGCGTCATGAAGCACTAACTGACTTTAGAACCCTAATTGAACAAACTTGGCCATTAGAACATAGTGAGATAACCGGTTTCGGTGTAGAGCTGAAAATTGGTTGATACTCGATACTACACTCATTGAGGCTGGACTTTTGAGATATCTCGGCCGCAAGAAAAGATTGATTATGCTGAGACAATGCCTAAGAGAAAGGTCGGTGATATTGAGATCCTTTAGAACTCGATCACTATTACTACGACAGGTTGAGCCAACTAAACTTCAAGAGGGTACTTACCTATAAAGCCTCATGCAAGCCTAAAACATAGGGATTTGTTTGCTTTGTGTGTATATACTTACTTGTACATAACATCATAAACATCATAAGCATCATACGCATACTCATTAATAATTTCAAGGATTTAGAAATTTATCTTTGTTTCTGTTTTGTAGGTCTTGAATTCTGGTCGAAGAAACACCATCTGAATCAGCTTTGTAAAAGCACACCCTCAGCTTCAAGAGTTAGTCTCAAGAGTTCCCGGGGATTCTCCTTTTACCAAGAAATATGTTCTACTCCTCAGTTTGATCCCGTACATCATTGTTTCACTTTCCTGGACTATCAGTTGGTACTTACACTGGAAGAGTACTCTCTACTCTTAGGGGTGCCCATGCTTGATCAGATACCATTCACCGGTCTAGAAGGGATTCCAAAACCTGAAATCATTGCCGATGCTTTGCATCTGAAAAGAGCTGATGTCATAACCAATTGGGAAACAAGAAGCGGGGTCAAAGGTTTCCTAGCCAAGTTTCTATTGGAGAAGGCTCATTCATTCTGGGACGACATGGATTTCCAAGCTTTTGAAGACGTCCTGGCTCTTCTCATTTATGGTTTGGTTCTGTTCCCCAACTCGGACCAATTCATAGATGTTAATTCCATCAAAGTCTTTCTCTCTCGCAATCCCGTACCTACCTTATTGGGAGACATCTTGCATTGCCTTCATACCTGCACCATGAAGAAAAGGGGTACTATTTTATGTTGTATTCCCTTACTCGCTAAGTGGTTCAATTCCCACCTACCTCAATCAGCATTGAAGAACGAGCAAAGACTGACTTGGTCTCAAAGGATGATGTCCCTCACCCATTCGGACATCCGTTGGTGTTAAGAATCCTTGGAAGACGTCTCTATCATTAACCACTGTGGGGAATTCCCTAACGTCCCTTTGCTTGGTATCAGGGGAGGTATCACCTACAATCCCTGCTTAGCCCTTCGATAGTTTGGGTATGCCTGAAGAGACGGTCCTCATCAGATGCTCATCCAAGGTCTGGTGTTCGACTATGACAAAGAAAACCAAGATTGCCGCTAGAGGTTTACACGAGCCTAGAGAATGGTGAACAAGGTGAACAGTAGGACATTGGGACACAAGAACTCTATCCCTCTCGAGCCTTACCTTAGGTGGGTACAGGCTCGTGCTCAGGAACTTGTGATGCCTTATCCTTCCATTTTACCAGTCATCTTGGAGCTGGTGGTTGAAGGAGATGTTTCCTACACTATCGTCCACCCTGACATGCCTACCTCTCTCGAAGAATTACAAAAGGGTTGGATCTAGATGAAGGAAGAACGAGATACTTTCGAGGCTCAATTCTATGCCAGTGAGAAAAGGGTATTGGAGCTTACGAGATAGCTACAAGAAGAGCAGAGTGTGAACGCTTATCTCGCGCCAAAGAGGATGCGTTCAGTCTTTTTATCCTAGAAAGCAATTTTGTAAGCCCAAGGGGCATAATGTAATATTTTTTGGTTGGACTAATGAAAGTTAATGTTTCTTCATTCTTTTGTCTATACAAATTTAAATTTCATTAATCCTTGAAATCATTCGCATATTGCATATTCATTCATCATGACATGACAAGTTTTTGCATAACAGGTTTCCTTATCTCTCCGCTGTTTATTTCATCAAGATGGATCTAGAGAAAACTGTGACAAAACTCCAAGCCCAGAATTCTCAGTTTCATGAAGCGTTACTCACCCTGGCCAAGGGGCAGCAAGATATGATGGCTTTGTTGGCCGTTAAGAAGAAGCCAAAGAAGAAAGCTCTACTCAACATGGGTAGAAGGTTCAAGGAGACAATCCGTCAGATCCGAGTAGGAGAAGACTCATCTAAATAGGATGAGAATCGGGTTGGCGAGGTCAAGAGTACTCAGGTTGAGTTTGCCAATGATCAAGAATCTGATGATGATTATTTCAACGAACAGTATCCACCCGCAGACATCAAATACAAGCAGTTAGAAGACAGGTTGAAAGTTGTTGAAATCCAAGTCGTCCCCGGTTTAGATTTTAATGGTTTGGTCTTAATCTCTAGGGTAATCATTCCCCACAAATTCAAAATACCAACATTTTCCAAGTATGATGGGATTTCTTGTCCAAAACTCCATTTGAAGTCTTATGTGGGCAAGATACAGCCGTACACTGCTGATAAAAAGCTATGGGTTCACTTTTTCCAAGAAAGCCTGGCTGGAACACAACTTGAATGGTTTTATCAGTTAGATGGTTCCCGTATCAATACTTGGGAGGGTTTAGCTACTTCCTTCTACCATCAATATCAGTACAACGCCGACTTGGCGCCAACGAGGGTTCAATTACAAGATATGACCATGGGGAAGAATGAAGGATTTAAAGAGTATGCGCAAAAGTGGAGAGACCTTGCTAGTAGGGTCCAGCCTCCCTTGATTGATAGGGAGCATATCGACATGTTCATGGGCACATTATTTGGTCCTTTCTTTAATTTGTTGATTGGCTACTCTTCTTCTGGTTTCACCGAATTAATCTTAACCGGTGAAAGAGTTGAAAGTGGAATTAAAAGTGGTAAGATCTTTGTGGCATCTAACTTCACTCCAAATCCTGTCAAGAAACCTTTTGCTGCGAAGAAAGAAGTTAATGATGTGTATGGGGAAAGGGCCCATAGCAAAAAGTATAATCATCTGTCTGTCAATGCTGTCCGAATCTCCAATCCAACTCCTACTCCAAGACCATTTGTAAATCATCAACGTTTTGAAGCTCCAAGAAGACAATTTACAAGGTTAGGCATGTATCTATCTCAAGACCTTCAACATTTGCTCAAAGTTAATTTAGTGACATTGTGTGATCCTCCAGCCAACCCTGACACCTCGTCACCAAAATATAATCTGAATGCAAAGTGTTCTTACCATTCAAACAGCCTCGGGCACGAGACTGGTCAGTGTTGGGCCTTGAAGAACAAGATCCAGGATTTAATTGACAATAAGGCTATTGAATTTGATCCTCCTCCGACACCAAATGTAATTACCGCTCCAATGCTGAAACATGACAAAGGTGTTAATGTTGTCGAAGATACAATTTTTTTGCCTCTGTTGAAGAATTAACTACTCCATTGAATGTAATCAAGAATAATCTGTTGAAAGCTGGGATTTTCCCTGGCTGTGAAAAAGACTGTGTGCTGTATGAAACAATACAATGGATGTGAAGGGCTGAAGAAATGTATACAACGCCTGATAGATAGCCACGAAATTCTATTTGAGAAGACTCCGCCTGCCAAGAGTTTGGTTAACAAATGTTAAGACCTCTCCATTATTACCATCTCCAACAAGCCTCTTAGGATCACCTCTAAAGGTCCTATTAGGATTTCAAATGAACCCACAATTGCTCCCTTAATAATTACCAATCCCGGACCAATTCCCTACTCTTCAAATAAAGGGGTACCATGGAATTATGGTGTTGAAGTGTTCTATCATGGGATCAAACAACATGTCTGGATCAAAGAGGGAAAAGATGATGATATTGGAAACATAGCTGGCTCAAGAAAGGTAACTAGAACTGGGAGAATATTCTCATCCAATATCTCACCTCTAGTAGTTACAAGAACGCCCATCCACATTACTGCCACCAAACCAAATACCGATACCAGAGGGAAGGGGAAGGTTGTTGAGCCTGATGTAATTGAGGTACCTCCCAAACATGTAGCTAATGAGGAATCCTCCACCCGTGAAATGGACGAGATTTCGAAGATCATCAAGAAAAGCGACTTCAAAATTGTAGAACAATTAGGGTAAACCCCCTCTAAGATTTCAATGTGGTCATTGCTGCTTTGCTCCGATGCCCATGCTCGGACATTAATCAAGTTTCTGAAAAAAAGCTAATGTCCCCCATGAGACTACAACAGACCAATTTGAGAATTGTGTGGCTAGCCTGTCAGCTGATAATGGCTTGGGGTTTTTAGATTCCGACTTAACACCTCTCGGGAAGAATCAAAACAAAGCATTACATCTGTCAATTGAGTGCAAAAGGACCACCTTAGCACATGTGCTAGTCGACACTGGCTCTTCTCTGAATGTATTACCCAAGGGAGCATTAGACCGTCTCGACTGTGAAGATTTAATCTTGAAGCCAAGTGATATCATCGTAAGGGCGTTTTATAGATCGAAGAGGACTGTTCATGGGGAAGTAGATCTTCCAATAAAAGTGGGTTCCCAAACCTTCAACTCCATATTCTACATTATGGATATTCGCCCGGCCTATTCTTGTCTGTTAGGTCGCCCGTGGATTCATAAGGCTGGGAAAGTGACCTCAACCCTCCATCAGAAACTCAAATACCCAGTCGAAGGCAAAATAGTCACCGTCTGCGGGGAAGAAGAGTTTATGGTAAGCCACCTTAATTCTTTCAAGTACGTAGAGATGGACGGAGAATTCATTGAAACCCCATGTCAAGCTTTTGAGGTTGTACCGCCGATGATTGATCTTACTAAATGTTCTTCTGATGAGTCTAAAGCTATTAAGGCCACGCCAAAGATGGTTTCAGTCAAGGATGCCCGTGCGGCAATTGAAGAAGGAAATTGTGATACATGGGGACAACTCTTCGATATCCCTTTTAAAACAGACAAATTTGTTTTGGGCTTCACTATCAAAGCTCAGAGGGAAATGAGGCGTGCTCGTACCGTAAAGCCACCTCTTCGCATCGGAAGCCACAAAGTCAACGCCGTGAGTGATTCTGAAGAAGAAGCTGCATTTGAGGAATGGGTGTACCCAACTACAACGAAGTTGAAGAATTGGCATACAAAGGACTTCATGCCCATCTCCTTCATTGAGGAGTAATCTACTTGTTAATGCTTTTCAATCAATTCAAGAACCTGTTGTCTATAATATTTTGATAATGACTTTTAAGCCATGTGCCAAGCCTGGGGAACTTTGGTCCATTTGTCAAGGGTTTTATTTATGTTCATCTAATCATATGATCATTCAGTACATTGGACTCTTTTGCATTCAAATATTTATGTTCATTGTATTTCCTTTATTTCAAATACATTTTTAAATATAGCCATGTATCTTACATGCACACACACACATTCTTGAAGGTCTACATCCACTCTAGATCCTATTGCCAATGACTCTACTATTTCCTACTATGACTTTGAATATCCTATCAACCAAGCCGAAGACGAAGGTGAGGAAGATTGTGATATACCAAGAGAACTAGCCAAACTTCTATTACAAGAGGAAAAAGCTATTCGACCACATGAAGATTCAATTGAGGTTATCAACTTGGGTACTGATTCAATTAAGAAGGAAATCAGGATCAGCGCTAATTTGGAAAGCAGTGTTAAGAGCAGTTTGGTTCAGATGTTGCGTGATTATGTGGAAGTATTTGCTTGGTCTTATGAAGATATGCCTGGGTTAGATACCGACATCGTGGTTCATCGTCTTACAACTAAAGAAGACTTCCCTCTATTGTACCCCAAAATTTGCCCTCTCATATTTCTCAAAACATTGCAAGAAAAATCTCCAAGTTGCTCAAGTTTGCTCAAGAATGGGTCAGACAAATCATCTCCTAAGGCAGTCAACTCCAAATTAGGGTTTTGTGTTTCATCAAGATCCTTGAGTCCAAATTACCTCAAATGATCCCTAATGTTCTAATATGTTATCAAGGTCATCCATGTCAAATTTCAAGCCTTGCAGAGGAAGTTTGCTCAGTCAATTGCTCAAAGGGTCCAAAAATCGACTATGCTAGGGCAAAAGTCAACTGTGACCCAAATACAGTCAAACCTCATGATTTTTTGTCAACATTCTCATTTTGAAGGATATTTCATAATTTTATCAAGGATTGATCATGATTCATCAAGGATTGCTCAAAATTCATCAAGACTCAAAAGTTGCTAAATTAGGGTTTTGTAGGAAAAGTCAACTCAACTTTGACCAAGCATAACTTTCTCATACTTTATGATAAATGACCCATCCAAAGCTCATTTTTAATAGGATGAAATTTACTACAATCCATATTCATACCCCAAGTTTAAAAAATGCACTCACAAGAAGTTATAAATTTGGACATTATAGGTCATTTTTGAAAGTCAACAAAAACACCGTTTTTGCAAAAGCTTATATCTTGAGAATGGAATATCAAAATGATATGAGACAAAACGGGTTGGTTAGAGGACATCTCAAGCTTTCTGAAAAGTCCAAGAACACTTCCAAAAGTTTAAAATTGAAGAAGTTATGAATTGTTGAAGTTGGGCATTTTTGCAAAATTGCCAAAAGTCAACTATCCCTAAAACATCAAATTTTGTCAAATGGGCCCATTCTTTTCCACTTGATTTGAACTTGCCACATTGCACACATGTCCTAGCTTCAGCCTTGTGTCCATTTATCAATTTTATTATTTTATTTGATTTTTTCTTGAATTATTTCATTTTAAATCAAATTAAATTAAATAAAATCCAAATATTGATTGTTTTATATCTTTTTGGCTATTTTAGGACTTAATCATCATCATGATCAGCATCAAATTCGTATCTCATCATATGATGTATCAAAAGATGGATTTTTGACAAATTAGGCAAGCTTTCAATGGTGGATCAAATCAAATCTCATGGCATTGATGTGCAAAGATTCAATCCATAAATGTTAACCTAACACATTCCATGATACATATAGGAGGCAAAGGCACGAAATTGAGGGCGAGAGGCTGCAAGAATACTAAAAACAAAACATGGAAAAAGTGGTGAAAACTGCAAAACCAAAATCACACTTAGAGGAAAATTCAGAAGCCAAGAACGATCTCAATCGTTTCTTTGACAATCACTGAAGCAGAACCAATCCCTAGTAACCTACCATACACGCTCAAAAGCTCTGGGAAATCAAGACTCAAGAAGGGTATAGGTTTAATCAGGAAGCCCAGACGAAATCAACCATGTGCTTGGAATTGATTTTCATGGATTGGGATGGATTTTAGAGTGAGCTTACGCATTTAGCTGCGGATCTAAATCCGCAGGTAAAGTTACAGGGTTTGAAGGTCATGGACGACAACGTGTCTCCCTCTGATTGGCCTGATTTAAACACGCGCACCTTTTTTATATTTTTCTGGCATATTAACTCATTTTCTCATATTATCATTATTTGGTTTATTATTAACAATTGAGACACATTGGCCTAGTGGCGAAGCAAGCAACGCGAATACCAACTGGACCTGGGTTCGAATCCCAGGTCCCCCCAATTTGTATTTTTTATTTTTCTTCAGGTATTCCAGTGCGCCTAAGGAGTAGCAGTACATCATACACCGTAATCTAATCAATGGACAGATGGCCAATGGCCAGATCTGATGGATGGAGATGGAACGTCCACCATGGGATCCAGTCAACCAGCGCATAGGAGATCTCAAAAAGTCAAGCCAGGCCAATGTGATTGGGCCTCAAATTGCTATGCTGAACCCCCCAATCAGGCCCAAACCTCTAACTCTTCTTATTTCATTTTTTATTTTATTTAATTATTTGTCTAATTATTTTTATTATTAACTAACCAATCAAATTTTTTATTTATAAAAATAAAACCAAAAAATAGTTTTCTTCATTAAAACCAAATTTTAATTTTTATTAATAAATACTAATTATATTAATTTAGTTTTAATTAGAATAACTTTAACATATTTTGTAAAATAGTTAAAATTAACTTAGACACAATTAGGTTTTTATTAACATTGATTAAATTTATTTTTATTTCTTTAAATACCAAAAACCCAAAAAATATTTATTTTTATTAATTAGTTTAATTAATTTAATTTAATAATTAACTTAGATTAAATTCTTTCTTAATTGAAAAACAAACAAAAAAAATCTTTTCTTTAAATAACGAAGGGTCAAAACCCTAGAACTTGCGCTCGATTTAATTTTTCGCACGCGATCCATTTTATTCAATATTGTATTTGTTCCCGGAATGTAATAGATAATTAGGACTATTTTTATCGCTTTATTTATTTTCCGCATTTTATTTTCAAAGGGTTTCTTTTGGCGATGTAAATACCTAACGCCTTGTAATTTAATTTCCGCAATTTATTTTCCGTAAAATATAACTGTTAGATGTTTGATAATAGGGATGCATGACAAGATTGAATGTTTAACCTAAAATCAACATAGATAACCATTGACATGTACAAAGACAAAATAACTGAAAAACAACACACTCGCACATGCGCACTCTTAGGGTACACCCCACTTGGTTGCCTTCGTACGCGGTCATTGAGTATAGGAAGTTTTAGAGGTCGCCCTCTTGTCCAAAGATCATAGTTGCCTCAAAACGGTTGCCTCGAATAAAATGATCTAAGACATTAGGGTTACCACTAAGGCGTCCTAACGTTGCTTTAGTGACCGCATGTCCCTTATTCGAATTGACCCTTAAACTTCCAACGACGGTGCTACCTACCTATTCATAGTGGGATAGCATTGTCTAAAGGACATTAGCATAGAACGATTCCTTTTTCGAGTAGGTAGATGGTTATTAAGTACTTGCTCTTTCAAAATAAAACAAAATTTTGACAGTTACACTCCTTTTTAAACAAAAACTCTTTTCAAACCCACAAGCACAAAGAAAACCATTTTTGAAAACAATATGAGCAACTACTTAAGAGCCCGTGGATAACCACGGATAGAAAGGGTGCTAACACCTTCCCTTTCTATAATCTACCCCCCGAACCCGAGAAATATCTCGAAAATGGAATTTTTCTGTGCTTTTTTCCTTTCCTTGTTGGATAAAATAAAAGTCGGTGGCGTCTCTTGCTTACCGCGACATTTTTCAAAAACAAACACAAAACGCAAACCAGAATTCCAAAAAACAGTCAATTCTTTCCCACCGTATCACAGAACAGGCGACTCTGCTGGGGATCTTAATAAGTGGGGCGTACCTTAGGATTAGATCATTGTATTTTCAATTTTTTGCTTTGTATGATTTATATTTGTGGGCTTGAATCGGAGTTACTATAGATCCTAACCCGGATCTGGGGGATACCCTTTAGGTAAGTAGCAATAAACTGTGATGGAACTGTACGGCATAGACCGATACGGTTGAAGTAGTAGCTACATTGGTGTGGCACTTTAGTTTGTACCGATATCCCTTGTGTTGGAACAAGGAGAATATGGGTCTTCTAAGGGGTCATTAAGCACCAACCGACCTTAGAACCTTTAAATTGACCAACTTGGCCAAAGAACAGTAGCAGTATGCTACACTCATTGAGACTAAACTCTCGCGATGATTTCGGCTGCAAGAAAAGGTTGCTAAACTGGAATTATGATCGATCGAGGGTAGTCAATGATATTGAGATCCTCTAGAACCCGGTTACTATTTTTAGGACAGGTTTGAACCAACTGAACTGAAAGAGGGTAGTACCTAAGCTCCTTGCCAGCCTGAAATCTAAGGGCTCTCTGTGTGACTTGTGTGCCTTTACCATGTTTGCTATTTGTGGATACTTGTGATGTGCTTTCTATCATGACATCATGACATCATAACATTGCATGCATCTTGCATTGGACTAACCTATTTCAAAGACAGGAGGTATTCATCTTTGTTCTGTTTTGTAGGTCATGATACCCATGTGTAGGAACACCATCCGGATCAACTTTGTCCAAGTTCCCACTCAGCTCAAGGAGTTGGTTACAAAGATGTCAAATACTACCTCCTTTATCAGGAGACATGGTCACCTATCGGGCTTGGTCACTTCCAAATTGGACGAGAAGATGATGAGTGTCCTGGTCCAATTTTATGATCCACTGTACCATTTCTTTACTTTTAAGGACTACCAGTTGGTCCCCACCTTAGAAGAGTTCTCTGATCTGCTTGGTATCCCTATCCTGGAGCAGACCCCTTTCACAGGTTGGGAGAAGATCCTTAGGCCAGAAGAGATTGCTTCGGCCCTTCATATGACAAAGGATGAGGTAATGGCTAATTGGGAAACTCGTAGTGGAGCAAAGGGCTTTTTGACTAAGTTCTTGGTTGGTAAGGCTAATCACTTCTGGGATAGTCTAGACTTCCAGGCATTCGAAGATATTTTGGCTCTTCTGATATATGGTTTGGTACTGTTTCCTAACTCTGATTCCTTTGTTGATGTGAATGCGGTAAAAATCTTCATCTCTAGTAACCCTATATGCACTCTCTTGGGTGACATTCTTCATCAGCTTTATGCCTGTACTGCTCGGAAGCGGGGAACTTTGATGTGATGTGCTCCATTGTTGGCAAGGTGGTTTATTTCTCACCTTCTCAAGTCAGTTTTGAAGAACAAAGAAGGCATGGGCTTGGCCTATAGGGTTATATCTCTCTCTCATAATGACATCATTTGGACTATCAAGGGTATGGACGAGGCGGCTATTATTGTTCGTTGTGGGGAGTACCCCAATGTTCCACTGATAGGAACCAATAGAGGGATCACTTATAATCCGTGCTTGGCCTTACGTCAGTTTGGGCGTGCTAGGAGGGAAGGTCCTCATGAAATGCTGATGCCTAGTATCATCTCTGATTTTCAAGGGGATAGTGAAGAGCAACGCCGCAGATTCATAAGGGCTTGGGATAGTGTTCACAGATATGATCCCCACGAGCTGGGCCCAAAGACTTCTCTTCCAATGGAGCCATATCTCAGATGGGTTCGTATCCGTGCCCAAAAGCTGGGAATTCCGTATGAAGCCGTCTTGCCTATCATTGTTGAAGTTGCTAATGAAGAGGGGGTTCTTCCTTCCATCCTCCATCCTTACATGCCCACTGACATTGGGGCACTGAAAAGGTCTTGGATACAGCTGAGAGAGGAGCGGGATACTTACCGACAAAAGTTTAACGAGCAAGAGCAGAAGATTCAGAAGTTGACAAGACAGCTGGAGAACAAGCGGATCCTCAATGAATATGTACGCACCGACAAGAAGTGACCATGGGAGCACTGATTGTCCTTTGATTATTTCCTTTCCAATTTTTATTTCCTTTTCACTATTTCCTTTCTTGTAACGCCTTAAGGGCAATTTGTTGAACAATTTGAATTTCAAAGTTTATCTAATAAAAGTGTGTTTTCTTTTTGGTTTACGAATTTGAATCTCTCGATGTCTTTGAAATCATATCATACGCATATCATTCCCATGCACTTCATAACAGGTACCCCTACAGGTTTTCTCATATTCTTCGCTATTTATTTCAGCATCATGTCTTCTGAGCCATCAACTGAACAAGCAATCAAGGCTCTGCAGGCCCAGAATGCCCAGTTCCAAGAGTTGTTCATGAATTTGGCTAAGGGTCAGCAAGATTTGAAGACCCTTATTCTGAAATAGAAGAAGAAAAAGAAGAAGAGGACAATCCTGTTTAACACAGGTCACAGGTTTGGAAACAGGCTACGGGACGAAGTTGATTTGGCCACCTCATCTGGAGGGAAAGATAGTCAGGAAGAAAGGAGGGCTCCTAGCCCTGTAGTTTCAGACAACGAGACGGACTTCGACGAAGACCAATATCCTCTGGCTGAGGATAGATACAAGCAACTGGAAGACTGGTTGAGTGCGATGGAAGTTCAGAAAGTGCCTGGTATGGAATTTGGTGATCTGGGTCTATCATCTGGGGTGGTGATTCCCCACAAATTCAAAGCACCATCCTTTGCTAAGTATGATGGAGTTTCTTGTCTGAAGCTGCACCTCTGGTCATATGTAAGGAAGATTCAGTCGTACACCGCTGATAAGAACCTATGGATCCACTTCTTTCAAGACAGTCTCTCAGGGACTCAGCTTGAATGGTTTTACAAGCTCGAAGGAGCCAGTATCCGCAGTTGGGAAGATTTGGCTACTGCTTTCTACAGGCAGTACCAATAAAATGACGACCTCGCTCCTACGCGTACCGAACTCCAGGGTATGTCTATGGGAATGGGCGAAGGTTTCAAAGATTATGCTCAGAAATGAAGGGATCTCGCTGGAAGAGTGCAACCACCCTTGGCTGATAGAGAGCTAGTTGATATGTTTCTGGGGACCGTGTCTGGTCCGTTTTTCAACCATCTGATCGGAAGTTCTTCATCTGGGTTTACAGAGCTAATTATGACCGGTGAAAGGATTGAGGCTGGTATTAAGTCTGGTAAGATACAAAAGGGTGCTTCATCGAGCACCGAGAAAAAGCCTTTTAAGAAGAAGTCCAGTGCTGTTTACAGTTCGAAAAGCCAGAATAGACTCAAACGCCGCCAAGTTGTTAATGCGGTTGTTATTTTAAGACCTGTTGGGGCTCCTCATCGCAACAATCAACAAAAGGCCGAGAGACCTCGAAGGCAGTTCACCCATCTCAACATGACTTTGTCTCAGATTCTGCCGCAGTTATTGAAAACCAATCTAATAACTCCAAGGGAGGCTCCGCAGAATCCCAACACTGCATCGCCTAAGTACAACCCTAATGCCCGCTTTGCTTTTCACTCTGATAGCTCGGGACATGATACAGATGATTGTTGGGCAATGAAGAACAAAATACAGGACTTAATTGATGCTAAGGAGATTGAGTTTGAGGCGATCGAAAGACCTAATATTGTGACTGCTCCTATGCCCAAGCATGGAGTGAATGCTGTAGAGGAAGACTCGTTTGTGGTTTCTGTGGAAGACATTGCTACTCCCTTTATGACTATGAAGAAGAATCTTTTGTCAGTCGGTTTATTTCCGAGTTGTGACGAAGGTTGCCGTATATGTTCCGCCCTACCAACCGATTGCCATCTTTTGAAATCAGGTGTCCAACGCCTGATGGATAGTAAAGAAATTATGTTTGAGAAAACTGTTGTTCCTTTAGTTCATACTAAAGAAGTTGTTATAATCACCATTTTCGACAATTCTTCCACGGCTTCCTCTAGAAAGCCTGTTAGAATTACATCTGCTCCAAGAGTCGCACCATTGATCATTACTGTTCCTGGGCCTATCCCCTATACATCTGATAAATCTGTCCCTTGGCACTACGGGGCTGATGTTTATTTTCATGGAGTTAAACAAGATTTGGATGCTGATACTGACGTCAGCAATATTGTTGGACCTGCTAAAGTCACCCGCAGCATAAGACTTTTCTCCCCTGATATCTCTCCACCAACTGTTCGGAAACCTATTGTTATTACACCTACCAGTGTACCTGCTTCTATTCCTGTTCAAGTTCCTATTCTTACCCCTGTCGCCGAGTCATATGACACTTGGGGCAAAGGGACCACTGATGAGCCTGCCCAGACGGAGGCACCAAAGACGATTACTATTGAAGCTTCTAGACAAGAGATGGGAGAGATTTTAAAGATCATCAAAAAGAGCGACTACAATGTAGTCGAGCAGCTGGGGCAAACCCCGTCCAAGATTTCTATGTTATCTCTGTTGCTATGCTCAGAAGCCCATGCCAAGGCTCTGATTGCCTTCCTGAAGACCGTGCACGTACTGCAAGAAACAACAGCTGATCAGTTTAAAGATTGTGTGGCTAGTCTGACTGTTGATAATGGGTTGGGTTTCTCTGACATCGACTTGACTACTAAAGGGAAGAATCACAATGATGCCCTGCATGTCTCCATTGAATGCAGGGGCACTACTCTTGCTCATGTATTAGTGGATATTGGTTCCTCATTGAATGTTTTGCCTAAGAAAGCTCTTGACCGGTTGGATTGTGAAGGGTTGGAGCAGAAACCAAGCAACATTGTTATCAGGGCCTTTGATGGGTCTAAGAGGATGGTGAATGGAGAAGTTGATATCCCGATTAAGGTTGGTTCTCGGGCTTTTGAATCTACATTCTATGTGATGGACATTCGGCCATCTTATTCTTGTTTGCTGGGTCGTCCATGGATCCACAAAGCTGTGGCAGTAATGTCTACGCTCCACCAGAAGCTGAAGTACCCAGTGAAAGGGAAGATTGTGACAGTACAAGGAGAGGAGGAGTACATGGTGAGCCACTTCAACTCTTTCCGATATGTAGAGATGGATGGGGAGTTCATTGAGACCCCATTTCAGCATTTTGAAGAGGTTCCCCAGACACTGGCATCAACTGAGACAATTGTTGAAGATTCTCCTATGAAGATGGCTTCCTTTAAGGATGCCCTGGCTGTTGTCAAGAAAGGTGGGTGTGAAAATTAGGGACAACTCCCTGATTTTGCATAGAAGACTAACAAGTTTGGTTTGGGTTTCACTGCAGAAGCTCAAAAGGCTGTTCGGAATGCATGGATCGGAAGACCTCCCCTGTTCATCAGCAATTCAGGAGTGAATGCCATTGAAGACGGCGTCGAAGAGTCTGAGTTCGACAGTTGGATCTATCCTACTACTGATGGAGGACTAAGCAACTGGACCGCAAAGAACTTCATTCCAATTTCTTTTGTTACCCAGTAATGAGACTTTTGTTTTGAATTTGTAACAGACAATGTTTTAAACTTTACAGCCCGGTGTCTTACCCGGGGCACCGTGGCCTCATTTGTGAGGGATTTATGTGTGTCATTTACATATATCATTAATAAAAGCATTGGACGTTTCTTGCATTTCAAATTTTGTGCTCCTTGTTTTTCTTTTATTACATATTACAAAATAGCTATTTTACACACACTCACATATACAGGTCTACATCCACTTTGGATCTCACTGGTAACGACTCCGCTACTGCCAGTTATGACTTCGAAAGTCCGATCAACATAGCCGAAGACGAAGGTGAAGATGATTGTGAAGTGCCGGGTGAACTTGCAAGACTGTTACTTCAGGAAGAGAGGGCTATACAGCCACATGAAGAGCCAGTGGAAACAGTGAATCTGGGTACAAAGATAGACAAGAAAGAGGTCAAGATCGGGGCAAATCTGGAGCTTAGTGTGAAGCAACGGTTGATTCAGATGATGTGTGACTACGTTGAGATCTTCGCCTGGTCTTATGAAGATATTCCTGGGTTAGATACCGATATTGTGGTTCACCGCCTGCCTACCAAGGAAGACTGTCCTCCAGTGAAACAGAAGGTCCGCCGAATGCTCCCAGAGATGTTTGAGAAAATCAAGGCTGAAGTTATGAAACAGTTTGACGCCGGTTTTCTACCAGTTACTTCTTACCAACAGTGGGTGGCCAACGTGGTTCCTGTACCGAAGAAGGATGGTAAGGTTCGAATGTGTGTTGGCTATAGGGATCTGAACAGGGTGAGTTCCAAGGATGATTTCCCTCTGCCTCATATTGACATTCTGGTTGACAATACCGCTCAGCATAAGGTTTTCTCCTTTATGGATGGTTTCTCCGGTTATAATCAGATTAAGATGGCTCCCGAAGAGATGGAGAAGACAACCTTTGTTACTCAATGGGGTACCTTTTGCTACAAGGTCATGCCTTTTGTATTGAAAAATGATGGGGCAACATATCAGCGTGCCTTGTTTGCGTTGTTTCATGACATGATCCATCACGAGATTGAGGTGTACGTCGACGACATGATTGCAAGATCCCAGACGGAGGAAGAACATCTTGACCACCTTCAGAAGCTGTTTGACAGATTAAAGTTGTACAAGCTGAGGTTAAACCCGAACAAGTGCACTTTCAGGGTGAGATCTGGTAAGTTGTTGGGTTTCGTCGTAAGTGATAAAGGTATTCAGGTTGATCCTACAAAGGTGAAGGCCATACTAGAGATTCCAGCTCCCCAAACAGAGAAAGAAGTCAGAGGTGTTCTGGGACGACTAAACTACATTGCCTGATTCATCTCACACCTGACCGCTACTTGTGAACCAATCTTCAAGTTACTGAAGAAAGATCAAGTAGTACGTTGGAACGATGAATGTCAGGCCGATTTCGAAAGGATCAAAGAGTATCTCCAAGAGCCACCTATTCTGATGCCTCCAGTTGAAGGGAAACCTTTGATCTTATACTTGACAGTACTCGACAATTCAATGTGGTGTGTGTTGGGTCAGCATGATGAGTCTGGCTGAAAAGAGCATGCTATTTATTACCTTAGCAAAAAGTTTACCGACTGTGAGACCCGATACTCACTGCTCGAGAAAACTTGTTGCGCTTTGGCATGGGCTGCTCACCGGCTGAGACAGTATATGCTGAATCACGCTACTCTATTGATATCGAAGATGGATCCAATCAAGTATATCTTCGAAAAGCCTGCTTTGTCCGGAAGAATAATGAGATGGTAGATGATATTGACTGAGTATGACATCCAATACACGACTCAAAAAGCAATCAAGAGAAGTGTGTTAGCAGACCATTTGGCACATTAGGCAGTGGATGATTACCAGTCTATGAACTTTGAATTCCCGGACGAGAATATCATGTTGGTAACTGATTGTGAGACACCTGGACCGAATGAAGGACCTGAGGAAGGATCCCGATGGTATATGTACTTTGATGGAGCTTCAAACGCTTTGGGTAATGGCATTGGAGCCGTGATCATATCTCCTAAAGGCTCTCATACTGCGTTTACCGCCTGACTATGTTTCAACTGCACCAACAATATGGCAGAGTATGAAGCATGCATCATGGGTCTTCGAGCAGCAATTGACCTAAGGATTAAGTTTATGAGTGTCTTCGGAGATTCCGCTCTCGTGATCAGTCAGATCAAAGGAGATTGGGATACGAAACACCCAAATCTTATTCCTTACAAGGAGTATGTATTGACGTTGCTTCCACATTTTGAGGAAATAACCTTTGAACACTTCCCTAGAGAGGAGAATCAGTTGGCGGACGCGCTGGCTACGATGTCTTCTATGTTCAAATTCAATTGGGACAACGAGGCTCCCCGGATTATCATTGAAAGATTGAACGAACCTGCACATTGCTGTGACATTGAGAATGAAGAGGTAACAGAAAAGCCTTGGTTTCACGAAGTAAAAAGGTATCTTGAGGTTTAGGAATAACCTGAGGGTGCATCTGTTAATGACAAGAAGTTTCTGAGGAGGTTCGCAGCAAATTTCTTCATCGGCAATGGCATCCTTTACAAGCGTAACCATGATTCGACCCTACTGCGATGTGTGGATAAGAACGAAGCGGAAAGGATCATGACAGAATTACATGAAGGTACTTTTGGAACTCATTCTAGTGGACACACCATGGCAAAGAAAATCCTTCGGGCAGGATATTATTGGTCCACAATGGAAGCCGACTGTTATCAGCATTCTCGGACATGTCACAAGTGCCAAGTTTATGCTGATAAGGTGCACATACCTCCAGTTCCTCTAAACGTCTTGACGGCACCTTGGACTTTTTCAATGTGGGGCATTGATATGATCGGCGAGATCAGACCTACGGAATCCAACGGGCACCGTTTTATCCTGGTGGCTATTGATTACTTTACGAAGTGGGTTGAAGCAGATTCCTTTGCTACCGTAACCAAGAACGTCGTGGCACGGTTCATTCGGCACAATCTGATCTGTCGATACGGTGTACCAGAGAGGATCATTACGGATAATGCTACCAATCTTAACAACAAGATGATCACTAAGCTCTGCAAGAAGTTCAAGATACAGCATCACAACTCTTCTCCCTACCGGCCGAAGATGAATGGGGCTGTTGAAGCAGCTAATAAGAACATTAAGAAGATTGTGCAGAAGATGACAGTGACATATAAAGACTGACATGAGATATACCATTTGATCTTCATGGGTACCGTACCTCAGCACGGACGTCAACAGGGGAAACACCCTATTACTTGGTATATGGCATGGAGGCAGTCTTGCCCAATGAAGTTCAGATACCCTCTCTTCGGATTATGAAGGATGCAGGTTTGAGAGAAGATGACTGGATCTAGACCCGGCTTGATCAGTTGAATTTAATCGATGAAAAGAGACTCACTGCTATTTGTCATGGTCAGACGTATCAAAAACGGATGATCAAGGCATTTAACCAGAAAGTCAGACGACAAGAGTATCAAGTTGGGGACCTGGTTATCAAACGCATTCTCTTACCTCAAGGTGATCCCAGGGGAAAATGGACCCCTACTTATGAAGGGCCATTTGTGTTTAAGAACATTTTCTAAGGAGGAGCTATGATTCTAACCACCATGGATGGTGACGACCTTCCTCACCCCGTCAATGCAGACATAGTGAAAATATACTACGCATAATCAAATACCCGCTAGGTTGATTCTCCTAGGAAAAAATAAGGGCTTCTCGGCGAACCAAAAGGGTTCGGGCGAAAATAAGGGATGAAAATGAAAAAATTTGTGCACCCGACAAGTCGAAAACCTAAAAAGGCGGCTTGGGCAAAAAAGGGTATCCCGGTGGACTGAAAACACGAAAGGGCGGCCCAAGCAAAAGTTAGGGATCAAAGTTTAACACTATGTCTCATTGGATTACCTTGCAACCAGACTTCGGTATCAACTATCAAGCTCGGACGACACTAATCAATCTGATTCACCTTCAACCAGTGGCAAAGTGATGAGATGCTCGAGGACATAAGGGCAATAGCAGACTTGGAATCCAGTGGGATTATTCACATAGCTGTTTTGTTTAGTTTTTCACAAATTGTGTAAATTATAGTATTCGGCGGCGTTATCCTACTAGGACGTCAGCCTCTTGTACAAAAACGCATATTTACAGGTCAAACTTCAAAATCAATACAATTCATTTTCAGACAAATTTCAAACTGTTTTCCTTTATCTGTTTTGTCTTGCAAAGAACGTCCAATGTTCATTTTTGATAGATGCACTTGACATTAATTGCCACTCATAGATATTTGCATGCGAAACAAAAATATGATTACTGGTAATATCAGAAACAGGGGAAAATGAGAATTGTCCAAGCTGTATAGTTGCTCTGTCCACCAGGTACAAGGTAAATTCAGTTGAAGAATATGGTTAAGGTACCTTCACTCCCCCCATAGTAAGACAGTAATGATAGCTCTCCCCAGTTGAGGCTTGCAACTGTGAATGAATCGGTAATATTCTCCCCAAGAAGAGTTTATCTATCATCAGCACTAAAAAGGCTTGATATCCCCGACAATCTTAATATTCCTCAGCGGAGTATAAGAATGCTCCCCGGCAGGGTACAAGATATCTCCAGTGGAGTCAAAATTTTCCCAGGCAGTCTGAAAAAGCATCCCCAACGGAGTTGGGAGAATCATCCCCAGTAGACTCTGGAAGTTTATCCCCAGCGAAGTACAAATAAATCTCCCCAGCCGAGTTCAAAGGATCATTCCCAGTAGAACTCAAAGGATTATCCCCATAAGAGTTTAACAGGTTATCCCTAGTGAAGTCGCCATTAAGAGATCGTCCCCAGCGGAATTCTTTCCTTTCACAAACAGGAATTCAACCCCTAATAGGATTCAATATCACCAGCAACAATAATTCATCCCGACGGAATTTATCAGTGGAATCTTCAGCAGAACATCTCTTCCCCACAGAGTAATCTCCTCATCGGTTTATTCCCCCAACAGAGTCATCCTTTCCCGCAGGTTTATTCTCTTTGTTCTCCATCCCTAGCGGAAATGAAGAATCCAGCTATATTCTTCAGCAGCTATCCGGGATTTATTTTCCCCAGCTAGAAACATAACATTTCCATACATCATGATACAGGCATATACGCATCATACCATACAATCTCATTTATTTTGAGAGCATCATTGCTTAATATATATCATGCATTTCATACATCATGACATTGCATATGACTGACTCTTTACCTTTTCAGGGAAAGACGAATCAATAAACACCATTGATTACTTATATGACCTGGTAGTCCCCTCAAAAACTACATCTATTGAGGGTTGTTTCAGCGGATTCCTCAGAAAGATATCACATGACTTTCGTCTGGTTCAGTTAAATCGATTCTAAGATTTTTCTGATTCTTATCCAGTCAAAGTTAATCCAAGACCTTCTCTGGTTCAGTCAGATTGACGCTAAGATCTCCCTGATTCTTATTCCAGTTGAAGATATTCCAAGACTTTCGTCTGGTTCAATTAAATCGATTCTAAGATTTTTCTGATTCTTATCTAGTCAAATTTAATCCAAGACCTTCTCTGGTTCACTCAGATCGACGCTAAGATATCCCTGATTCTTATTCCAGTTGAAGATATCACAAGACTTTCGTCTGGTTCAGTTAAATCGATTCTAAGATTTTTCTGATTCTTATCCAGTCAAAGTTAATCCAAGACCTTCTCTGGTTCAGTCAGATCGAGGCTAAGATCTCCCTGATTCTTATTCCAGTTGAAGATATTCCAAGACTTTCGTCTGGTTCAGTTAAATCGATTCTAATATTTTTCTGATTCTTATCCAGTCAAAGTTAATCCAATACCTTCTCTGGTTCAGTCAGATCGACGCTAAGATCTCCCTGATTCTTATTCCAGTTGAAGATATTTCAAGACTTTCATCTGGTTCAGTTAAATCGATTCTAAGATTTTTCTGATTCTTATCTAGTCAATGTTAATCCAAGACCTTCTCTGGTTCAATCAGATCGATGCTAAGATCTCCATGATTCTTATTCCAGTTGAAGATATTCCAAGACTTTCGTCAGTTTCAGTTAAATCGATTCTAAGATTTTTCTGATTCTTATCCAGTCAAAGTAATCCAATACCTTCTCGGGTTCAATCAGATCGACGCTAAGATCTCCCTGATTCTTATTCCAGTCGAAGTTCAGACCTCCTATCAACAGTCTCCAAATGGCATCTGTAAGCCCATTCCCCCCATCACCAAGCTGATACCACTTCATGCGAGTGCCAATTTCTGGGCACTCTAGTGTTCAATCATCTTCCACCTTCGGATCACGAAAGGCACGAAAGCCAATCTACATCCTCAGGTTTAAGAAGATTGAACAGGGGAAGCTGTTGTACCCCAAAATTTTCCCTCTCATATTTCTCAAAGCATTGCAAGAAAAATCTCCAAGTTGCTCAAGTTTGCTCAAGAGTGGGTCAGACAAATCACCTCCTAAGGCAGTCAACCCCAAATTAGGGTTTTATGTTGCATCAAGATCCTTGAGTCCAAATTACCTTAAATTCTACCTAATGTCCTAATATGTTCTAAAGGTCATCCATGTCAAATTTAAATCCTTGCAGAGGAAGTTTACTCAGTCAATTGCTCAAAGGGTCCAAAAATCGACTATGCTAGGGCAAAAGTCAACTGTGACCCAAATACAGTCAAACCTCAAGATTTTTTGTCAACATTCTCATTTTGAAGGATATTTCATAATTTTATCAAGGATTGATCATGATTCATCAAGGATTGCTCAAAATTCATCAAGACTCAAAAGTTGCTAAATTAGGGTTTTGTAGGAAAAGTCAACTCAACTTTGACCAAGCATAACATTCTCGTACTTTATGAGAAATGACCCATCCAAAGCTCATTTTGAAGACGATGAAATTTCCTACAATCCATCTTCATACCCCAAGATCAAAAAATGCACTCACAAGAAGTTATAAATTTGGACATTATAGGTCATTTTTGAAAGTCAACAAAACACATTTTTTCCAAGGTTATAACTTGAGCATGGAATATCAAAATACGATGAGACAAAAACGGTTGGTTAGAGGACATCTCAAGCTTTCTAAAAAGACCAAGAACACATTCAAAAGTTCAAAATTGAAGAACTTATGCATTGTTGAAGTTGGGCATTATTGCAAAATTGCCAAAATTCAACTATCCCCAAAACCTCAAATTTTGTCAAATGGGCCCATTCTTTTCCACTTGATTTGAACCTTCCACATTTCACACATGTCCTAGCTTCAGCCATGTGTCCATTTATCTATTTTATTATTTTATTTGATTTTTTATTGAATTATTTCATTTTAAATCAAATTAAATCAAATTAAATCCAAATATTGATTGTTTGATATCTTTTTGGCTATTTTAGGACTTAATCATCATCATGATCAGCATCAAATTCGTATCTCATCATATCATGTACCAAAAGATGGATTTTTGACAAATTAGGCAAGCTTTCAATGGTGGATCAAATCAAATCTCATGGCATTCATGTGCAAAGATTCAATCCACAAATGTTAACCTAACACATTCCATGATACATATAGAAGGCAAAGGCACGAAATTGAGGGCGAGAGGCTGCAAGAACACTGAAACAGAACCAATCCCTAGCAAGCTCCCATACACGCTCAAAAGCTCTGGGAAATCAAGACTCAAGAAGGGTATAGGTTTAATCAGGAAGCCCAGACGAACTCAACCATGTGCTTGGAATTGATTTTCATGGACTGGGATGTATTTTAGAGTGAGCCTACGCATTTAGCTGCGGATGTAAATCCGCAGGTAAAGTTACAGGGTTTGAGGGCAGGGAAGACAATGTGTCTCCCTCTGATTGGCCTGATTCAAACACGCGCGCCTTTTTTTTATTTTTCTGGCATATTAATTCATTTTCTCATATTATCATTATTTGGTATATTATTAACAATTGAGACACATTGGCCCAGTGGCGAAGCAAGCAACGCGAATACCAACTGGACCTGGGTTCGAATCCTAGGTCCCCCCAATTTGCATTTGTTATTTTTCTTCAGGTATTCCAGTGCGCCTAAGGAGTAGCAGTACATCATACACCATCATCTAATCAATGGACAGATGGCCAATGGCCAGATCTGATGGATGGAGATGGAACGTCCACCATGGGATCCAGTCAACCAGCGCATAGGAGATCTCAAAAAGTCAAGCCAGGCCAATGTAATTGGGCCTCAAATTACTATGCTGAACCCCCCCAATCAGGCCCAAACCTCTAACTCTTCCTATTTCATTTTTTATTTTATTTAATTATTTGTTTAATTATTTTTATTATTAACTAACCAATCAAATTTTTTCTTTATAAAAATAAAACCAAAAAATAGTTTTCTTCATTAAAACCAAATTTTAATTTTTATTAATAAATACTAAATATATTAATTTAGTTTTAATTAGAATAAATTTAATATATTTTGTAAAATAGTTAAAAATTACTTAGACACAATTAGGTTTTTATTAACATTGATTAAATTTATTTTTATTTCTTTAAATACCAAAAACCCAAAAAATATTTATTTTTATTAATTAGTTTGATTAATTTAATTTAATAATTAACTTAGATTAATTTCTTTCTTAATTAAAAAAAAAACAAAAAAAATCTTTTCTTTAAATAACGAAGGGTCAAAACCCTAGAACTTGCGCTTGATTTAATTTTCCGCACGCGATCCATTTTATTCAATATTGTATTTTTTCCTGGAATGTAATAGATAATTAGGACTTTATTTACTTTCCGCATTTTAATTTCAAAGGGTTGCTTTTGGCGATGTAAATACGCGACGCCTTGTAATTTAATTTCCGTAATTTATTTTCCGCAAAATATAACTGTTAGATGTTTCATAATAGGGATGCATGACAAGATTGAATGTTTAACCTAAAATCAACATAGATAACCATTGACATGTGCAAAGATAAAATAACTGAAAAACAACACACTCGCACATGCGCACTCTTAGGGTACACCCCACTTGGTTGCCTTCGTACGCGGTCATTGAGTATAGGAAGTTTTAGATGTCGCCCTCTTGTCCAAATATCATAGTTGCCTCGAAAGGGTTGCCTCGGATAAAATGATCTAAGACATTAGGGTTACCACTAAGGCGTCCTAAATTTTCTTTAGTGACCGCATGTCCCTTATTCGAAATGACCCTTAAACTCCTAACGACGGTGCTACCTACTCATTCATAGTGGGATAGCATTGTCTAAAGGACATTAGCATAAAACGATTCCTTTTTCGAGTAGGTAGATGGTTCTTAGGTACTTGCTCTTTCAAAATAAAACAAAATTTCCACACTTACACTCCTTTTTAAACAAAAACTCTTTTCAAACCCACAAGCACAAAGAAAACCATTTTTGAAAACAATATGAGCAAGTACCTAAGAGCCCTTGGATAACCACGGATAGAAAGGGTGCTAACACCTTCCCTTTCTATAATCTACCCCCCGAACCCGAGAAATATCTCGAAAAAGGAATTTTTATGTGCTTTTTTCCTTTCCTTGTTGGATAAAATAAAATTCGGTGGCGACTCTTGCTTACCGCGACATTTTGCGAAAACAAACGCAAACAAGCATTCCAAAAAACAGTCAGTTTTTTCCCACCGTATCACACCCTCCTATTAAACAAAAGGTTCGTCGCATGAGGCCTGATATGTTTAAAAAGATCAAAGCCGAAGTAATGAAACAGTTTGATGTAGGGTTCCTAGCTAGGACATCCTATCCTCAATGGGTCGCCAATATAGTGCCAGTGCCAAAGAAAGACGTGAAAGTTTGCATGTGCGTAGACTATAGGGATCTGAATAAGGCCAGCCCCAACGATGACTTCCATCTACTGCACATTGACATCTTAGTTGATAATACTACTCAGCATAAAGTATTCTCTTTCATGGATGGTTTCTCAGGATATAATCAAATAAGGATGTCTCCTGAAGACATGGAGAAGACTATTTTCGTTAGGAAATGGGGCACCTTCTTCTACAAGGTCATGTCGTTCGGACTAAAAAATGCAGGGGCAACATATCGAAGAGCTATGGTAGCTTTGTTTCATGATATGATTCATCATGAAATAAAGGTATATGTGGATGATATGATTGCCAGATCACAAACTGAGGAAGAACATATTGATCACCTGCACAAATTATTCAAGAGACTAAAGAAGTACAAGCTGAGATTGAACCCTAACAAATGCACATTTGGAGTATGCTCTGGAAAGCTACTAGGTTTTGTTGTCAGCAATAAAGGCATTTAAGTTGATCCCGCCAAGGTAAAGGCCATCCAAGAAATGCCAGTCCCCCATTCTGAAAAATAAGTCAGAGGATTCTTGGGTCGTCTCAATTACATTTCCCGTTTCATGTCACACTTTACTGCGACTTGTGAGCCACTCTTCAAACTCTTGAAGAAAGATCAGGTAGTCAGGTGGAACGATGAATGCCATATTGCTTTTGACAAAATCAAATAATATCTACAAGAACCTCTTATTCTAATGCCTCAAGTTGAAGGAAGACCCTTGATCATGTACTTAACAGTACTAGAGAATTCTATGGGGTGTGTCTTGGGCCAACATGATGAGTCTGGCCGAAAAGAGCATGCTATTTATTACTCGAGCAAAAAGTTTACCGACTGTGAAACCAGATATTCACTGCTCGAGAAAACTTGCTGCACTCTAGCATGGGCTGCTCGCCGGCTAAGACAGTACATGTTGACTCATACCACTTTGTTAATTTCTAAGATCGACCCAATCAAGTACATCTTCGAGAAACCCGCCCTCTCCGGACGGATAGCCAGATGGCAAATGATCTTAACTGAGTACGACATTCAATACACAACTCAAAAAGCCATCAAAGGAAGTGTACTAGAAGATCATTTGGCCCATCAAGCTATGGATGATTATCAGTCAATGAACTTTGACTTCCCTGATGAGAACATCATGCCAGTAACCGACTGTGCGAAACTTGGACCGTATGACGAACTTGAATAAGGATCCCGATGGACTATGGTATTCGATGGGGATTCCAATGCCTTAGGTAACATAATTGGTGTTGTGATTATCTCTCCTGAAGGTTGCCACACTCCTTTCACTTCCAGATTATGCTTCGATTGCACAAACAATATGGTTGAATATGAAGCATGCATCTTAGGCCTGAAAGCTGTTATTAACTTAAGGATCAAGCATTTGAATGTGTTTGGGAATTCCTCCCTGGTAATCATCCAAGTAAGAGGAGATTGGGACACTAAACACCCTAATCTTATCCCTTACAAGGAACTTGTGCTATCCTTGATTCCTTACTTCGAAGAGATTACTTTCGAGTATTTCCCTAGGGAAGAAAACTAGTTGGCTGACGCTTTGGCAACCTTGTCTTCAATGTTCAAGGTCAGATGGGATAACGATGCCCCTATAATTACAATTGAAAGATTCAATGAACCTGCACATTCCTATGAGCTCAACACCGATGCGGAAAAGCCATGGTACCATGAGGTGATGAGATATCTGGAAGCACAAGAATATCCAGAGGGGGCATCTATCAATGACAGAAAGTTCTTGCAAAGATTTACAGCCAAATTTTTCCTAAGTAACGGGATATTGTACAAGCCGCAACCATGATTCAACTCTACTACGATGTGTGGACAAAAAGGAGGCAAAGGAGATTATGGAAGACATGCACGATGGCCTTTTTGGTACTCAATCAAGTGGACATGCGATGTCTAAGAAAATCTTAAGAGCAGGTTACTATTGGTCAATAATGGAGACTGATTGCCATCAACATTCAAAGACTTATCACAAATGCCAAATCTATACGAACAAAGTTTATTTGCCTCCTATCCCTTTGAATGTCATGACCGCTCCATGGCCATTTGCAATGTGGGGCATTGACATGATTGGAGAGATAAAACCTACCGCGTCCAATGGACATCGCTTCATTCTTATCGCCATCGACTATTTTACCAAATGGTTCAAAGCCGCCTCGTTTGCCTCAGTCACCAAGAACGTGGTTTCCAGATTCATCAGACATAACCTCATCTATCGTTATGGTATCCCCGAAAGGATCATCACCGACAATGGGACTAACCTCAACAATGCTATGATCAGGGAGCTATGCACCCATTTTAAGATCAAGCATCACAATTCTTCTCCGTATAGATCAAAAATGAACGGTGCAGTCGAAGCGGCCAACAAAAATATCAAGAAGATCATGCAGAAAATGGTAGTAACCTATAAGGATTGGCATGAGATGTTGTCATTTGCTTTACATGGCTACCGTACTTCAGATAGAACATCAACTGGGGCAACTCCCTTTTCACTAGTCTACAGCATGGAAGCTGTTTTGCCATTGGAAGTCCAAATTCCCTCGCTAAGGATTATGATTGAGGCAGGCCTAGGCGAAGACGAGTGGATTCAGACGAGATTGGACCAGCTGAAATTAATTGACGAAAAACGATCGTCTACTATTTGCCATGGTCAGACGTATCAAAAAAGGATGATCAATACTTTCAACAAAAATGTCAAGCCTCGAGTATATCAAGTTGGTGACTTTGTGATAAAACGCATCATTTTACCACAAGGTGACCCCAGAGTCAAATGGACTCCCACCTACGAAGGGCCATTCGTTGTCAAGAGAGTTTTCTCTGGTGGTGCCATGATGCTGACTACCATGGACGGTGAAGATTCCCCACCTCCTATAAATGCGGACATAGTCAAAAAATACTATGCATAAGAGACCCGCTAGGTTGACACACCTAAGCAAAATAAGGGCATCCCGGCAAACCAAAAGGTTTGGGCAAAAATTAGGGATATATGCAAAAGATTGTACACCTGGCAAGCTGAAAACCCGAAAGGGCGACTTGGGTAAAAAAGGGTATCCTGATGGGCCGAAAACCCGAAAGGGAGGTCCAGGCAAAAATTAAGGATTAAAAGCGTACGAATATGTCCCGTGAAATTCGCACAGTCAATTATATCACCAAGGTGCAAGTTTAAATGGTCCAAGATCAATCCAATTACCTTCGATTAACGGCAAGGGACGTTCGAAGACATTGGGACAATAGTAGAGTTAGGAGGCAATGAGATCATTTCACATGGCTATTTGTTTTCATTATCAATTTTGTTTTCCTTTTGACGATTTCCTCTTACTAGGATCTCCGTCTCCCTGTACAAAAAATGCCTATTCATGGGCAAAATATCAATACAAATACACTTTGAAGTGCAAAATTTTTTGTCTTTGTTGTGAATGCAAATTTGTCCAATGACTAAAATTGAATGAACATATGCATATGAACATAATTAAAACTATTTGGCACATGTGTCCTGCTAAGCCGCAGCATCAACAATAGAGCATCAGTGCACTACAGCAGCAACTTCAACAGCATACTCTTTCAAATCAGCAATCTCAGACTTCAAAAATCTCCTCCGAATTTTAATCAACTACAAACGTTGACACTACAACATCAGCAAAAACTTATGCTTGCACAACAAAATTTGACATCACCATCTGTAAGTGAAGAAAGTAGAAGGATGAGAATGCTACTGAATAATAGGAATATGGGTCTGAATAAGGATGGTCTTTTGAACCCTGGGGCTGATGTATTGTTGAATGTTGGATCATCTCTTCATGGTGGCAGCCCTCCATTTCCTCGTGGAGATACAAATATGCTAATGAAGTTGAAACTGGCTCAGCTACAGCAGCAGTAAGTATCTTTTTATTATATATGAAATAGCCCCACAGAGTTATCTCATCATCATTATCCTCACAAGGATGGCGGCAATAAACCTTTCCCCAATGGAGCAGCCCACAAAGTCTCTTTACATAGGAAAATCCCTGACCAAAGTCTTAACCTCTTGGCCGCTTTCTCCCAAGCTAAGTCAATTTTGACAAGATTGAAGCCTAGGGAATTTATTCCTAAAGGAAATTCACCTCCTCAACATGGTTTATTCCCCAACCGAGTTCAAATTTCTCATCATACAACAATCAAGACACCATGAATTGCCAGCTGAGCCCATCATCCCCAGCTCAGTATATATTCCCCAGCCAAGGCTATTATCTCCAAGCTGAGCCCATCATCCCCAGTTGAGCCTATCCTCCCCATTTGAGCCTATCATCCCCAGTCGGGTGTATCCTCCCCAAGCTGAGTCTGCCTTACCCGACAGAATCGATACTCTCCAGTTTGAATTTCCCTTTCAGATTATTGCAAATCAGGGCCACAACCCCTAATCCCCATAAAGTCGTCAGATAGGCCTTTACTATTTCCAAGAGATGCTATGAAGCCTAGACCCGACCAAATATTAGCACAATTTTCAAGTTATTACTGAAGCATGGACCCGACCAGAAAATAGTTTGAATTCTTCAAATTACTGAAACCTGGATCCGACCAGATAACAGTTTGAGTATTTGAAGCTTGTACCCGACCAGATAACAATTAGACTTCTTCAAATTAATGAAACCTGGATCCGACCAGATAACAGTTTGAGTATCTAAAGCCTGGATCCGACCAGATAACCATTGATCTCAATTTCAAGATGCTATGAAGCTTGGATCCGACCAGATAGTAGCATAATTTTCAAGTTATTACTGAAGCCTGGGCCCGACCGATAACAGTTGATCTTAATTTCAAGATTCTATGAAACCTAGACCCGACTAGATAATAGCCTAACTCTTAAAATATATAGAAGAACCTGAACTCAATACGACTAAGGTTTAACTTCTTTTCCCTAGTAGAGATGCCTCCATATCCCCAATAAATGGCTGAGAAACCTGGACCCGACCAGATATCAGTTTTCATTTCCATCCTTTCAAGCAAGTTATTGTGAAACCTGGATCCGACCAGATAACAATCACTCTCAGAGTTTATTGTGAATCCTGGACCCGACCAGATAACAATTGACCTCATCAACTTCAGAAATCTGCAAAGCTTGGACCCAACCAGAAAACAATTTTTCAAACAGTTTATTTCGAAACCTGGATCCAACCAGATAGCAATCATCCTCAGAGATTCGTCGTGAAACCTGGAAACCGACCAGCAAACAACTGAATCCCCAAGCAGTTTGTTGTGAAACCTGGACCCAACCAGATAATAATTGACCGCAGCAACCTCAGAAATTTGTAAATCCTGGACCCGACCAAATAACAATTTTCAAACAGTTTATTGTGAAACCTGGAGCCTGACCAGATAACAATTAACTATGATCCCCAGAAAGACACTATGAAGCCTGGACTCGACCAGATAATAGTACAACTTTCCAAAAGACCATGAAACCTGGATCCGACCAGATAACTATTCAATTTCAAGGAATTTTCTGTGAAGCCTGGAATCCGACCAGATAACAGTTAATTCGTCTTTTCCTCCGGTAAGTTACTGCAAAGCCTGGATCCGACCAAATAACAGTTAACTTCCGTATCCCCAGCAAGTTGTTGTGAAGCCTGGATCCGACCAGATAACTATTCAATTTCAAGGAATTTTCTGCAAAGCCTGGATCCGACCAGATAATAGTTAATTCATCTCTTCCTCCCGTAAGTTACCGTGAAGCCTGGATCCGACGAGATAGCAGTCGACTACTTCATCCGAAGCAACTGTGAAGGCTGGATCCGACCAGATAACAACTGACCTTTGAGCGATATTCCCAGCAAAAGCATCCTTTCCACAAAATTTGAAGATATGCATGTTCTCCATCTCCAACAGCAATCAGGGATTCAACCTCCCAGAATTTCCTCAGCAGTAGTCAGGAATTTATTTTCCCGGACAAAAACATATACCTCACATTAATACATCATAGCATGTACATAGAACATGCATTTAGCATGATACCACATCTGGTGAACATCATGCAAGCATCTACATTTTACTAACCCTTTTTCTCACAAGTAAAACATCAAGTTTTAGTATAAATCAACAAGAGATTTGTGCTGATACTTCTTCCAGCATTTACCAACATTCCTCCAAATGGCATCTATAAGCCCATTCACCATCCATCTTCGAGTGCAAATTTCCGGGCACACTAGTGTTCAATCATCTTTCACCTTCAAGTCACGAATGGCGGATCCGCCAATCTAACTCTTCAGGTTCAAGAAGTTTGAACAGGGGCAGCTGTTGTACCCCAAAATTTACCCTCTCATTTCACAAGGGATCACCCTGGATCCCAGTTTTGTTCCATCTATTTCCAAGCCTTGAAGTTATCAATTCTCCAAGCAAGTCATTCACAAGGGCAAAATGGTCATTTGCACACTGAAAAGTCAAAATTTGACTTTTGGATCAAAATCAAGCTTCTAGAATCATATTTCATCAAGACATGTTGGAATATGAGATTTTGTTTCGTTAAGAAATTTAAAAGTCAAAACTACTTTGGAGAAATCAAAATGCTAAATACGTAGAATATTCCTAAGTATTTAAGGAATATGACTAACTCAAAACTTCTGATTCAATGGTTATAGACTTCAGCAAGATCTGAAACATTACAGAACAGGACTTCTCCAGGAAATTCTGGGATTTCAAGTTATAACTTCTCAAAGACACGTCCATGAAACTAAAGCACTCAGCAAATTCTGGATATTCTCAAAACAGAGATTGGTCAAAACTTCTGGGCCAGTGTTCACAAAGGTTCAGTCAGAGTTTGCCAGGGTAATTCAAAGAAGGCTTACAAAGCGTGTTACAAATTTCCTGGAAAGTCTGGGAACTCCTTCAGAACATGCTGGAGCCAGAAGATAAAAGGATCAGAAGATTGGATGCTACGCTGAAGCAGAAACTCTGATCCAGAATTAAGCAATGATGCAGAGTTTCACATGGCAGGATTTCTTATTTGATAAATGTCATCATCATTAATGCTCATTTAATGCTCGTAACCACTTTTGAGTCTTTATCCAAAAGATTTCCTCCACGTGTACCCCTACTATCTTGGGAAAGCAATTTTTTGTGCAAAAGTGTGCTTGGCCCATGCGCTGCTCTTACTTTTCCTTAATTCCCACTGACAAATCCAGCTTAGGCACTGCTAACCATCCTACTTTGTGCATTGAACCTTGCTTGTTTAAGCTTACTTCAAGAGTAAGTCAGCGTCTAGCGTATGACGTTAGTGCCACTTGACCTCTCCAAACTACAAAAAATTCGCCTATAAATAGAACACCATTGGCCATTGAAAAGAGGTCGGAAAAATTTGAGAAAGAGTTGGAAAAAATTGAGAAAGAAAATCCTTGAACCCCTGCAAAAATTCCAAGAGTCCAAAAAGATTGTAAACACAAAAAATGCAAAACCTTAGCATTTGATTCTTGCATTCAAACTCCATTTTTTCTCAAGTGTTTCTTGACCAAAACCATCCATACAGTTTCTGATATACATTCAAAAGCCATCCTAACTTCTATAGCCAAGCTGTAATACCCTATCCATAAATATCCACCTCAAAAGCGTCAGAACTTTATCCCTTGTTTGTTCCAGATCTTCTAATCATTTACAGCCTAAGTTGAAAGTGTCCAGCCTGCTGAACACGTGAGGAAGCTGTTTAGAACACCACAAGTGGTGAGAACCATTTTCCAGCTCCCAGAGTATTTTCCAGCTGGAAGGTAGGTTTCTACTGACTCTCATCATATTATTTAGGCATTGTCAGATTTTGCATATTTAACACAATGTAGATATTCTGATTTTGATGATGTACATATTATGAGATTTCATGCATCTGCCTGCCTAAGTAGAGAGAATTCCAGTTCAGAACTTCATGAAGGAGTTAGGACTCAGAATTAGGATTAGCAAATTCATGTTTGCTTCTGATTTATATTTCTGATATCTCTTATTTTTGAAACATCATGAAACTTGTCATAACTGTTATATGTGCAACTTCTGTTCTGTTGAGAAATGACTAAGTTGCAGATGTTCTGACTAGCATGGAGATAGGCAAAGTTCTGACAGTTGCATCAGAACTTCTGAAAACTTGTGTTCTCAGCAGACCCAAAACTTCTGACTTTCCCTATTTCTATTAATGTTTGTTTCTGTTTGTGCAGTATGTTAGAGTCAGAACTTCTGACCTCTTCTGTTTCAGCATTTACACTGATTCTGTCTTCTTTCCTTTATTATTTTTGGCCATCACTTTTATTTTTCATTAATAAAAAAACACCAAAAATATTTCATAGTCATATATCATATTTTAATTCTGTTAACACAAAAATACCAAAAAATATTTTCTTAAACAAAACTTTTTTATTTTCTTAAATAAATAAGCATTTTCCATTTCTTGTACATTATTATCCATTTCAATGTGGTTGTAATAGTAACTTAGAATTTAATTTCCAATCCCCATTTGAAATTTGTACACCCCATCCCTCTAATGATTGTAATAGCATCTTTATTTTATGCACTTTTATTGCTATCATATATTGTTAGTAATTAGGGTGCTTATGGCAAGACTAAAACCAATGTTTAGAAAACCCTAATTCAAGACAAAATTATGCATGCAATCAAACACACTTACACACTAGCACCCCTAGGGTTATTCCACTTGTTGTCTTACAAAAATGGCCATGTTATGCATGTGGGATGTCTTAGCACAAAGAAATAAAAAATACAAGATCATAACCCCTCGATGACGCTATCAAAGTTTCCTTTTGAAATGATCTTAGTCCCTAAAATAAAATTCTAAGTTATCTCACAACATTGCTATCATGGTTATATGATGACCCAACGCCCGTCCCTTCATATCCAACGATGGGGCTTCTTACCAAAACAATGGTAAGATAGCAACATCTAAAGGAGGAGGAAAAGAACACCTAAAGACCTTTTGAGTAGGTAGATTGCTCCTAGTTTCTTGCTCAATTTCAAAACAAATATCCTTGCTATTTTCAAAAACAATCATATACACTTTCAAAACATCTTCAAAAAAATTTTCAAACATTGAAAATATTTTCAAAATATCAACACTTTGTATACATTCTTACGAACGAGAATTATTAAAAAATTTTCCTAAACGATGGCGCCTTTTCAAAATATTTTCAAATACCACACAAAGCATATTTTCACACAAAAGCAAGTGATCTAGAAAGTAACTAAGAGCCCATGGTAAACCATGGATTAAAAGGGTGCTAATACCTTCCCTTTTCTAAAGGTCTTTCTTGTGCTTTTTCACCTTTCCTTTTGGATAAAAGAAAAGTCGGTGGCGACTCTTGCTAAACCGCAACATTTGCAAACACAAACGTAAACAATCAAGTCAGTTCTCCCAACGCATCACAGGATGCATTCGGATGCGTGTCATTGGTAACTGTTTCATATCTCTATGCCATCTCCTATTTTCAGGATTCATAAATGTTGTGTAATCATTATTTTTTTTCTCTTTCTTACTGATTATGTTTTAAAATTGTTTATAAATACACAATTCACTTTCCCTATCATTTCTTCTCGCTACTGTTTTCTCTCTAAGATTTTCGTTTGCAAAACCATCTTTCAAAAATCCTCAACAGTTAGTGTGAACAATGGCTTCATCTTCAAGCGCTCAAAATCCTCAATGTGCGCCTGGTTCATATTCGTCAACTGCAAAGAGATACAAAGAACCTTCAAGAACTTCTTTAACCCCCATTGATTCTCTAGAGGTTCTCTGCGAACTTATCATTTATTTTGAAAGCATGAAAGAAAACGGCTTTGATCTTACAGTAGATGTGGAATTTCAAGGATGAAGCAGATACTTTGATCGTCTTTTGGGTCCAGTTTTCCCAAAATTGGTTAAAGAATTCTGGATTCACGCATCCTCTTCAAATCATCAAGTAACTTCATATTTAATGGGGAAGAATATTGTCATCACTGAATAACTGATTGCAAAGTTGATTGGTCATAACAGCGGAGGAATTTGTTACAGTGGTATGGATGAGAAATGTTCTGACCTAACAACTATCTCGAGAGAAATTTTGACCTCTAGGCAGCCTTCTAACAAGATAAAAGATCTGAAGGACTACTTCAGAATATGGGCAAAAATCATTTTGGGTTGTATCAACCATAGGAAGCCAACAAGCTCTCCTGATTACATAAACATTTATCAACAATTTATGTTATACTTCATTGCAACAAAGGCGAAAATAAACCTTCCTCACCTGTTATTCAACCATCTGAGAACAAGTGTGAAGGAAACCAGAGAAGATGAAAGAACCAAGAGGGATTGGATACCTATGGGTAGGCTAATTTCAAATATTCTGACTGAAAAAAAGTTAGTAGAATATCTGACTGAAGATCAGCAGATCATCACTTTGGAGGCATGTGCTGGAAAACCTCTCAATGCTAAGAATCCAAAGAAGATAAAGATCATTGACAGCATTAAGAAGGATCCAACTGTTGCAACAAAAGAAGTCATAACATCAAGAAGAATCCCTGTGAAATATTTCCCTCTATTCTCTCTAATTGATATTCCACCAGAAATTGTTGTCAGATATCTGGAAGCATGCAAGTTGGATGGTACTAATCTAGAGTTAAACATTCGTGATTTGCATCAAAAGGCTTCAAAAGTTGTCCTCAAGAAGTCCAAAAAAAGGAAAGCTGCAGGAGAAGGATCTTCTCAGAAGAAACCAAAAGCTGCTAAGAAGAAAGGTAATTCTTATTTTATTTCTATTGTAGAATTAGTGATTTTTCAAACATCTGAAACACCCTCCTCTCAAAAACCAATAGAAAACCCATCACCACAAACCTTTGATGATTTTGATATAAAATTTGACCATTTAGTCACACTAGAAAACATTCTGAACGAACCACACTCTCCTAACCCATATCTTGCACAAAATCAGCGAGAACTTGCTCAAGTTCTTTCTGATATTGAGCAATTTTATCAAGAATTTAAAACTCCCCACATAGAAAATCCAAACTTTCAAGCTCCCCACTCTGAAGATCCAAATGCCAATGCTTCCCAACTAGAAAATCCAAACACTGACTCTGATACCACCACACCAATTCCTGGAATAACAGAATCTCTCATGGTTCGCCAACCTCTCTCAATCCACGACATTCCAAAAATTCCATCTCCTTACCATTCCACTCCACCAAACACACCTCCATCACCAATTATCATTTATGATTGTCACTCACCTATTAATCCTCCATAAGATCACCTAAGAATAGTAATAGACTTAGCAGAGCTAGATCACCTTGCCCTAACTCTCACAAAATTGATATTCCCAAACCAATACCAACCATCACCAAGGCAGATGTTGGTAGAAATTTATTGATTTTTGAAATAGATATAATTGAACGGGATTAATCTTTGAAGCGAGCATGCTTAGAAAATATGAATCTTGCTGCTTATGATTTTCACTAGAACCAGTTCAGAAAATGGTTCAATTCTAATCGGATGAATGTTTTCAAGGATCAAGTTCTGAGTCATTCGAAAAAGAAACCTATTCTTCAGCTGGATAATGCTCCCTGGAAGGAGTACCAACCCTCAGAAGTTGATGAACCATGCTCTGATAAGCTTCCTCTGGTTATTATTCAAGAAAAAGGCAAAGATACTGAAGAAGCCACTGCGTCAGAAACTGCTACAGATTGTTCTGAGAAGCTTGCACCTTCTATGGATATACCTTCTTCATCTCTAGTTATGCAAACTCTGGAAGAGTTGAAGAAAGAAAATGCAGTGATCAAGGTGAGATTAGACAAGCAAGATAACACATGCAAAGAAATCAAAGGAATGCTGGGAAAACAAGAGAAATCAAACACTCAGATTAAGAGCTTGCTGGAAGCGTTGTTCACACGGCTTCCCCCACCTCAATCTTAGTTTTTAAAACTTATTTTCTTTACTGTATTCATTTTTCTTGTTTTGTTTGCCTCTGAGAATGTTATTGCAATCAAGTTTAATATAACTCATCTTTTGACTCTGAATATTAATGCTTATATTACTTTTTGATTATTGACAAAAAGGAGGAGAACGTAAGATATTTCTAATAACAGTATATCGAGACACAGTCTCAAACATTTTGAATATCATAACTTCTCGTTTTTTTCTGAAAGCAAAACAGGAACAAAACTCTAATGAAAACAAAAGTAGATGCATCAAAAGCTCTGATCAGAATGGACTTCAGGGAAGTAATTTATCTCTATCTGAGTACTAAGCTCTTGGGGAGACCCTATAATGATTTATGTTCTGTTTATTCTTATTCAAATATCCTATTTTTTGTAATCATCAAAAAGGGGGAGATTGTTAGAACATAGTTTGATTCTACAACCCTAGTAAGAGTTTTGATGATAACAAACACAAAGAAAAAATATGCACTCTAAAATTATATTCTATTTTATAGAGAAGTTCTAATGGAAGAAGGTCAGAAGATAAGCTACAAGGTTGTTCCTTCTGGGAACGTAGACAATTATCAAAAAGATCTGATGATAGAAGATCAGAAGTTGCGCTAAAAGAAAGATGTTTTAACTCTGATTACACAACTTTGGGAAAGTAAGTGTAACGCTACAAACAGGATCTTATGGCTCTGACCTTCAAAAGTTCTGAAGCAAGCAGCAATGCATACCTCAATGTTCTGAAGCGTTACAAATCAAATATTTCAATTTCAAGAGTAAAAACTAGAAGGGAACAAGGATCTTTATTTTTGGAAAGCACGTTAACAGTCATTAATCATGTTTCCAAATGATCATCCATGTTGCACCTATTTAAACAAGATGTGAGGATAAATTGTTTACGATTTCATAACACTCAACAATGTTGCAATATTTTCTAATCCTTATACATAAAATTCCTTCAACTTTGTAAAACATCGCAACACTGTGATATTATTTTTTAGGAAAACAATAATGTACATAGTCTTATTATTATATTGTTTAGAGCATTTCCTTCAGAAAAACTGGGTTATGGTTATACTCAAGAAGACTTTGGCAGTAGTCAAAGTAGATTTGTAATCAAGATTTATTAGTGGATTAAGACCTCGTTAGAGAGAGGAAAAATCACCTTGACGGGTGGACTGGAGTAGTTTGTGTTCAAACGAACCAGGATAAAAATCAACATGTTCTTTCCATTGAATTTTAAGATTCTAATTGAACCCCCCCCCCCTTCTTTTTTTTTCAATTCTTTAATTGCTTATGGTAAGAGGAGTGATGACTTAAGACATGCCCATGAGAAAGATACGTTTCGTGATTTCAGGGAGAATTTTGTAGGAGGATCTTGAGGGTTGTTACGTGCACTCAACTTGCAGGGAGAGGAACAACTTATTGGATTTTAAGAGTTTGAGTGGAAATTCTAAGGGACTAGGGCATAATGATGACGATCCATAGGCTTCCTTAGGTGCATGCCCACTCACATGCTAGCAAAGCTGCCTATAAATATGAGAGAGGAAGCTTCATTTGCATTTTTTCACTTGCTTCTTCTTGCTCTTTTCTTCTCATTTATGCAACACACCATCATCTGATGTCAAAGTTTCAGCTCACCAGCCACTAATCTTCCCCGGCCAAGTAAGTTTCTTAATTTTCCGTTATTTCTATGAATTTCATTTCCGTTTTAGGATAGATTTTTTATTTCTCCTTTAGAGATGCATGCGGTTAGGTTTAATGTAGCTTGGCGGGGGAATTTTATTGTGGTTTATTGGCATCTGACGATGGTTCTACCAAATGAGGATGTCGGCTCCGCCATAAATCAATTGGTGGTATCTGGAGTTTAGGCCGATAGCGGCGAGTTGTGGTGAGATTTACGACAAAGTTGGGTTGTTTCTGGGTTTCTTTGATTAACTTCATGAGTTTCTGGTGAATTCTCATGAGAGGTTTAAAAACCATTCATCGGGGAGATCACTCATTGTTCCAATTAGGGTTTAGCCTGGAGAACATGCATGTAACGTTATAGGGGGAATCATGTTTGTGTCTGTCTTTTTCTGTTTAAGTGAGGGCTTTAGTCGTGGACAGGGTCCTCGTGCCTTTGCACGCCTTTTCCCTTGATTAGTGTTGTACCCCAATTTTTTCCCCTAAGATACCTTCATCATATCAATTCAACCACAACAAGGTCACACACACTAGGGTTTGGTTTTTTTCCCTATCTTTAGCTTTTACTCTAGGAGGAATCACCAAGCACCTTGACTTGTATTGTATGATAATCTTTGTTTTGTATTGATTATATTTTAAGTAATAAACACAATGAGTGTTTGCCCCAATTGTTGATGTTGTAGGTGAAAGCACAATACATTCTATCAAGATTTATCTAGGGATTCATGAGTTCATTTTTGTACCTTCTTGAACAAAGCTTCATTGAGATTCAAGCCTCATCATTAAAGATGTTTTGAAGTAATATCATGGCAAAGTCTTTTAGGATTCATCATACCTCAAGTTGTCAAAATTAGTTCAAAAGTTCAAGGGTTGATTGAAGAAGTTTCACTCAAATTGACAAGTCTTTGATTTCAATGGTCACAAGTGCATATCTCCTTCAATTCTCAAGATTTGGAATTGGTTTTGGTTGCTTTGGTTTCTCCTTATCATCCTCAACAACTTATAAGCACATAACAAAGAAGTGATTAGTGCATCAAAACGCAAGGATTGGATGAGTTTTGATGCAAAACATATCACACTTTGCTCGTGTATCAGGTTCACACGATTTCCCTCCAAACTTTATTATTTCACACACTTGAACATCCCATTTGATTCCCTATAAATAGAGGGTCATCCCTCATTCATTTCTTGAAGCTTGGAAAGCCAAAATCACTTTGTCAAACTCTCCCTTGAACTCAATCTTCTGTAACTTCAAACTTGCTTTTACAGTCTTTCTCAAACATTTTTGTTTGTTAACAGAAGAAAAATTAAGCTCTAAAACTCCCTGAATCATGCTAGCCAAGTCCAATTTCAGAGCTATGCAACTTAACTTCAATGGATAGATTCCTTCACCAATTCTCTCAAACTTTGATACTATTGTGAAGCTCTCACCATCCTGGTTCTAGTCGCAACACTTGTTTTTAACTGGAAGTACATTTTGACCCCGAAATTTTAAATCAAATCCCTTTTCAAAACTTCTCTTCCAAATGGTTTGAGCTACAATTAACATAAATTTTTCGCGAAGGTGTGGTTTTCTTTGTCTTGATGAGACAAAGCGATTGGCATTGGTTTGGGCTTCTGATTTTACAGTTTGAGGGACCTGTGTTTCACATTGGCTAGAGGTTGAAGATGACCGACCTGTCATCTTCCAACCAATAATGGCGTGCCATTTGGAATTTTTGAAAATCTGATTTATATTTGATTAAGTGCTTTATTCAGTAATGACCATGATATGCACAGCGCGCCAGATTCCTTGGATTTGATTACTAACGCATTTTGACTCTCATCCATTGGTCCAAATTTTTTTGACTTTATTTTATTTTTCTTATTTTTATATTTAAATTGTTTTAAACTTAAAAAATTCTTAGAAAATTCATTTTAACTCCAAAAAATCTGATTTTTATTTTTATTTTTCTCTTTCTGATATTTATTTTTTCATAATTTGATTTTTTTGTTTTGGTATTTTTTTATAATTTTTCATTTTATTTGAGTTGTTTTAAATGTTTAAAAAATACTCTTCCTCATTTTTAAATTCTGGAGAAAAAAAGGGAAGGATCCAATGACATTTTGACAAATATTGGTGACCTCATTTATTTTTTATTTCTGACTTTGTTATTTTTTGATATTTTTTGGTTTATTTCACATATTTCTTTTAATTTTAAAAATACTTTTCGACTTTAAAAAATTAGCAACAATTTTATAAAAATATTTGAGTTCATTCCTGATTTTTTTAAGGTCTTACTTTTTTTTTAAAATTAATTTGAATATAGTTTCCATTTCTCTCCCTTATTCCCATTTTATAATCATTTTAAAAACTTTTTTTCTTTTTTAAATATAATTTTATATTTTGTATATACTCTGGTTGATCTTGGATGAAAATTTTGATCATGAACTTTATTAACATCATAGGATCCATGGTGTTGAGTCTAACTCCATAAAAATGGATGAAAGATTTTAATGATAGTTTGATTAAATTTTGGTTCAAATGTTGTTTATTCATTTCCCCTTCCCTCTTCATCTTATCCCATTCTTATTGAGCCAAATTTTATTGGAACATGATTTACATATCATGTCATAAAACATAAGGTGCATAGATTGCTATTGACCGGCCTCAAAATAGGAGCGACTTCTATATAAGTCCACTTACGATTTCTTAACATAACGCTAAATTTTGTCCCGATTTGAGAAAATGATCATTCGTGGTCTAAACCTATGTTTGCAAGCCCGAGTATGTTAATTTGAACCCTTTGATCCAATAACCTTGAGGTCCATTGTTAGGAGGCTTTGGTTCTACCAATCCTCTAATGGAACTTCATCAATTTTGGTCAAAGTGAATCACTTAAACATCATTGATCATTAAGTGTTATCATGAGAATTCTTAAATGGATGATATACTTGACAAAAAGAAAATGCAATTAGTTGTTGAGAGGATTTGGTTCTACCAATCCTCTAATGAGTTCCAAATGCAAGTTTCAAAATGGTCATCCAACTAACTACTAATTCTAACAATTGACTTTATTTTTATGCTTTTATTTTATGCTTTTACTTTATGTACCATTTACTTTATCATTTACATTTCATGCTATTTTTTATCTTTTCTTACTTGAGCCTTTATCTTTTATGTCATCTTTATTTTCCTTACTTCAGCTTCTCATTTCTTTTTTAAGGTACTTAATAATCAACATGAACCATAAAAAATACTTTAATGTTACTTCAACTATTTGGATACTACCCTTGGCATAATGGAGTGATGGACTTCTTGGACTTAGTATTAGAGACCTCGGCCTACCTTGATACTTTAATTGTCATTTTGTCTAGAGTTCTTGGGGTTTACCCCAAGACATTGGGTTGTTTGTTTGTTTTATGTGCAGGTTATTTTGATTACACACTTTGCATGTAATCTGGAATTCATCTGTATACAGCCGTTACTCTGCCCAATTTTTGTGAAGACTTAATGAAATTGGAGCTTGGAGGTCCTCTTTTTTTTGTAGTTGTTTGTTTGGTTTCAAATCCAAAGGATGAGAATTCTACATTGACTCATTATGTCAAATGTTAGCTTCTTGTTGGTTAGATGGTTCTTTACCCCTAGCTTTTACCTTATGCTTTAGGATAGTCTGTTCAGCTCCTCTCATCTTCTTCAATTTCAAAAATCTTCTCCCTCCTTTTGAAAACTCTTCTTGTTTTAGAACTTGAACCATTTCCATAATAAACTTGGACTTATGTCCATGCATTTTCAAAAATTATTTCTTAATCAAATTTCAATGAACTTAAAAATACTTTGATATTTTTGTGAGAAGACTAAAAGTCAATAAATTTCATTCAGACTATTTTTCCATCTTGGTTTTTAAATTTAAAAACGTTTTCTCAAAAGATTGGACTCTTGTCAATCCTTTTAGTAATGCAAACAACTATACTTCTACAATATATAGTGAAGTGAGATATTTTCCACTTGATTGTTGATTGAGGCATTGTTGATTTTGAAATCCAAGTCATATCCTCCACTTTGAGATGACGCAAATTCTCCTTTCTCATAATTGTGGGTAGTAAGTATGTTTTCCACAGGGACAATGACAATGATGTCTTGTCTCTAAAAATTAACCAACACACTTGTGCTTTTTTTTTAATTTTTTAAAAGAGGAACTATGTGTACCCTGATCCCCTATTGCACGAAAGGTGGTACATAGACCCTAAAGGTTCATAACCGAGGTGGGTGCAAAAATCATAAAAATATACTTCTTTTCTCACCACCACAATCTATTTTCATACAATATTTTATTGCTAAAAATACATATTTTACAAAGAGGTTCATGCATAGTACGATAGATGTTTAGGGTGCTAATACCTTCCCTTTGCATAACCAACCCCCTTACCTAGAATATTTCCCTCCTTTTTTGGGTTACTCACTCTTTTCCCATTCCTTTAGAAACAATAAAGCGCGGTGGCAATTTTTTATTTTGATTTGTGCGAGTCAAGCCAAATCCAATGGCTTAGTCTCAATATTTCTACCGCTACAGAAAAATGACGACTTCACTGGGGAATGATTGACCTCTTGCTGGTCCATCCCTAAGTGGGTTAAGCCTATCTTTGTTTATATCTATATACGTGTTATTTTTTGTTATATATTATATGTTGTATATATGTTTGTTTGGATTTTCCTGGTTTTTAGGGTGCTTGGTGATTTCCCATAAGTCATATACACGGACTTGGGCAAGCTTAAGATAGGACGGGCGGTATAGTCATGTTAACTTTGAGGGAGTAATCCCAAAAAAGGAGGAATGATATCCCCCACTCAGTGGAGGCCCCTTTGACTATAGTGTCGATTACTGAGTAATTGGGAAGACGTACTACTTTTGACGTGGGAGCCTATTGAAACTGAGGACCGTAGAATACCTAATCCATCTTGGCCTTTTAGGTGTAGTGCGGAAGTTATGATAGAGTAATCTAGAAGTAGTTGTCACGCAATACTATGCTTGGACGAGTTTTTCTTGATAATACTACTAATTACCGAGTTAATCGAGAAATTGGTAATATCCGAAGGAAGGATGTAGACTTTGGGAACCTCTAGAACTATTTTAGCAGGTGATAACTTTTAGACCATACCTTATGGGTAGTACCTTTGACCTCATGCTCGTGACGTTGAACCTATAAACCCTATGTTTGTGATCTTGTGTGTGATTGTTGCATCATGCATTCATGTACCCATGAGCATCTCTTAAAGATATTTTATTTCAAGGTACTTAAAAGTTGACTCTTTGTGAATATCTAAGGTACTTTTTGACTATGGGGTCTGGAAAAATAAAGACCGGGAAGTACAGTTTAAAGATCCCTTGATAGATGAGTTGATAAGTCTGATTCTTGAGATTCAGTGTTCTACAAATTTTCGGAGGAAGTATGGGTCCATCATTTCTCTCATGAAGTTTAGGATGAAGGAGGGTATTCTCTCGACTTTGGTTCAATTCTATGATCCGATGTATCGATGATTTACTTTTCCTGATTATCAATTGATGCCTACATTGGAGGAGTATTTTTATCTACTGGGTTTGCCTACTATCGATCGTGTTCCTTTTACTAGTTTAGAGGGGGAGCCAAAATCCCATGAGACTGCTGCTTTGATCCATTTGGGAATGTCTGAGGTTGAAGCTCACATGACTACCAAAGGAGGGATTAGAGGATTACCAGCTCAAATCTTATTGGAGAAAGCTCGCTACTTTTATAGGATGAAGAGTATGTTTGCTTTTGAGGCCATCTTTTCTCTACTTGCTTACGGATTGTTCTTATTTCCTAATGTAGACAAATTTGTTGATATCAATGCCATCGGGATATTTATGATTGGAAACCTAGTTCCTACATTGTTGGGTGATGCTTATTACTCTATTCATCTTCGGGATTCTTATCATGGAGGGATGATCAGCTGTTGCACGCCTCTGTTGTATTTGTGGTTTACTTCTCATTTGACTCAGTGTGATGCTTTATGGGATGTCTGGAAGGAACCTCGTTGGGATCCAAAGATCATGGCACTTACTCATTCGGATATTGTTTGGTATCACCAAGATTATCATGATATAGAGATTGTCAACAGTTGTGGAAGTTTCCCCAATGTACCTCTTCTCGGTACAAATGGAGGAATTAACTATAACCCTATTCTTGCACGATGACAACTTGGATATCCAACGAGGGTTAAGCCAAATAATATTCATTTGAGTAGTTTCTTCCTAAAAGATGGATAAGACCATAAGGAAGCTAGGGAGCAGATCGCGAAGACCTGGCGTCACATTCACAGGAAGAGTAGGAAGCACTTGGGACCTAGGGGGGCTGTTTCTTTGGAGACTTATCTTCAGTGGGTACAAGCGAGAGCTATTCAGTTAAAGATGTCGTATTCTCGGGAAGCAACTATGCCTATATGTTTGTGAATACCACTCCTCCCAAATTGGGTTATTTGGAAGAGCTCCAGCTTGCTTTAGTCAGGATGCAGTAGGAAAAGGAAGCTTGGAAGAATAAGTTCCAGACTCTAGAGGTTTCCTACCGAGAAGACTTGAAGGAGAAAGACGACTTGATTGAGATTCTTGAGAGTCGAGCTGTAGAGACGATGGAGAGGCAAGGGGATTTATTTTCCTCTAAACCTCAATCAGGCCCTAGTTGATAAATTCCTAATTCAGATGATTGGAAAGAGGTCGCCACTAGGTGCGCAGAAGAAAACCAGAGGTTAAAGGTTCAGATTACTAAACTTACAGGGAAGTGTCAGCGTATGGAGTGATCTCCATCAGCTTTGCTTCTTAGGGTTTTATACTTTACTTTCATCTTGTACTTGGGATTATTGAAACTTGTAATCCATTTTTAAGTTATTATAATAAAAAATTTCAGTATTTCAAATGTGTTATTACTTTGATATATGCAAAATTGTCAACAAATCTTTAAGCCCATTGAAATAATAATAAAATAAATCATATGTATTGAACATCATGCATCATATTGTACATACTTTTTGCATTTTTTGTGCATATTCAGGTGTCTTACTGAGCTTCTTTACTTCGTTCATCAAGTTGTCTCACCAATGCATTACCCGAGCTAATTTCAGAAGGAAGATGGATAACCTAGAACAAGAGAATCGCAATCTGCGCGAGGAAGTTTCTACTATGAAGGCCGGTATGGCCAATCTAACTGCTTTGATGGAATCTTTGATGGCTGCTAAGAATCATCCACCAATTGTTCAGCCTCTAAAAACAATGGTTACTACCGAAGCTCCGATTGTTCCTATTTATGCTACTCTAGTTGCTGTTGTTCAGAATCGTATGCCTCCGGGATACCCTTGGGGAATCCAGCGAACTTTATACCAGAAGGTTTTAATCCGGATACTCATATTGCTCGGCTTACGTAGACCGATGCTGCTCCTACACCTCCTTTGTTGTACGTCACCCCTGCTGCTAGAACGAGGTTCACTATGTTGCATCCCCCTCGTTGAATATGGCCCCGTTTGCTAATGATGAAGTGTATCGCCCTATTCCTCCACCAAGTGAAGGCTTGGTTTTCTATGATAGAATGGAAGATTTTCAAGATCAATTTGATAAAATGCAGAAAGATTTGAAGGCCCTTAGAGGAAAAGAGTTGTTTGGGAAGAATGTGAATGATATGTGTTTGGTGCCAAATGTGAAAATACCTGCAAAGTTCAAAGAACCAGAGTTCGAAAAGTACAAGGGAAACACTTTCCCTCATGCTCATTTGGTGATGTATATAAGGATAATGTATACTCATATAAATGATCAATGCTTGTTGATTCATTTCTTTCAAGACAGTTTAATCGGTGCGGCATTGAAATGGTACATGAGTCTGGACAGGGCCAGTATCCATTATTTTAACGACTTCAGTGAAGCATTTATCATACAGTACAAATACAATATAGACATGGTGCCTGGCCGTGATCAACTCAGGGCCATTGTCCAGAAGGACATGGAATCATTTAAAGAATATGCGCAGAGATGGCGTGAGGTAGCTGCCCAAGTAATTCCTCCAATGGAAGAAATAGAAATGACAAAGATTTATCTGAAGACAGTAGGTGAATTATATTATGAGAGAATGGTGGTGAGTGCACCCAGTGATTTTACTGAAATGGTTGGAATGGGCGTCCATTTGGAAGAGGCTGTAAGAGAAGGTCGTTTGACAAAAAGTGAAAGTTCCAGCAATGTGAGGAAGCCATCATATGGATTTTTTAATAAGAAAGAGGGAGAGACAAATTCTATTATTCAAGAGAGAAGGGGTAATCCCTCTATAAGAAATCATCAGCGCCATCAAAAGGTTTCCTCGGTAAATATAGTTGTTAATACGCGTCCAACTATAATTGCTTATCAAAGACCAGTCCCTCAGGGAAGTCAAGGGTAGAATCAGAGGAGAGAGCCTTTTGACTCTATCCCTATGAGTTACACAGAGTTACTCCCAGCATTGATCCAAAAAAAGTTGGTCCAGACTAGGCCACCTCCTGCTATACCATCCCCTTTACCTTGGTACTACAAGGCAGATTCAGACGTGCACTTTCCATAGGGTGCACGATGGCATAATGTGGAAAAATGTTATCCTCTGAAGTTCGAGGTGCAGAAAATGGTTAGATCTGGCCTTTTATCCTTCAAAGATGTCAGTCCTAATGTAAAAGATAATCCTCTCCCAAAGCATGGAGGAGCATATGCTATTAATATGGTTGTCGGTTGTACAGGGGACTTCCAAATTTATGATATTAATTTGGCTAGAGGAAACTTGGTAAAGATGCATATAGATCTTTACGAGTTTAGTTACTATACGCATGGCCAATGCTGGTTTTGGTATCTGTAGTACTAATATAGAAAGTTGTGATAAGTTAAAAGCTGATTTGCAGGAGATAATGAATGGGGGCCTCATCCATATAATTAGACCTAGGGCAGAGTATAAGGAGGAAGTGAACATGGTTTTCGGATTTCCTGGAGAGTTTCGGATCTTTGATGTGGACCATATGAATGATGATCTCGTGCAATTGCATGCTACTTTCTTCCACATGACTGGTCAGGTAGAACACCACTATAGATCTTGTCGGGTTTGCTGCAGGGACTCCCAAGGATGTTCCATTGTAATAAAAGGTATTCAGTTGTTATTGGATAGTGGAACTATTAAGGTTTCAAGCCAAAGAAATGATTACCATGAGGTTAATGAAATTTAAGTTTGCTTGGTTAAGGGTGAATCGGACGATGAATATTCCTCTGCAGATGAATTATTTTCCTTAGATGAGGATATGTTCTCTAGAGATGATTCTTTGATGTCTTATTTTTCTGAAGAATGAGTGAACATAATTATGCCTTGTTTCAATGATTATGCCCCTGTTGAGATTGAATACTGTAGCAAGCCAGTTGTTTCTCCATTGGTGATTTATGTGTCGGGTCTTATTCCTTACAAATCAGACAAAGTTGTACCGTACAAGTACAATGCTTCTATTTTAAAGGATGGTGTGGAAGTTCACATCCAACCTTTGTCTAGTATTGAGAATATTGTTGAGAATAGTAGAGTGACCCGCGACGGTCGTGTGTTTGCACCAGTTGTTCCGGGAAATGATAATGCTGGTAAGAAAGTTGTGGAAAGTGTTGAGAATTAGAAAATTGTAGGGGAGTCTAGTGGTGCTACCCTGCAGAAAGATGTGGATAATATTTTGAGATTATCAAAATGAGTGACTACCAAATTGTGGATCAGTTATTGCTGACTCCTTCAAAGATATCTATCTTAGCATTGTTGATGAATTTTGTTTCCCATAGAGGATCCTTAATGAGGGTTTTGGGCCAGTCCTTCGTGGAGTATGACATGCCGTTAGATTAATTCAGTAGTGTGGTAGGTAATATTACATCATGTAATAACCTAAGCTTTTTTAATGATGAATTTCCTGATGAGGGGAGGAATCTCAATTTGGCTATTCACATATGCATGAACTGTAAAAGCAATTCATTATCAAATATGCTGATTGATAATGGATTCTCCTTGAATGTGATACCGAGAAGTACACTAATGAAGTTGAAATATCAAGGCGATCCTATGCTCCCAAGTGGTATTATTGTCAAAGATTTCGATGGATCAAGGAAGTACATTATTGGGGAGGTCGATCTTCCTATTCACATAGACCCACATCTATTCCAGATCACTTTCCAATTCATGGATATTGTACCCGCATATAGTTATATACTTGGAACACCATGGATACATGAAGCACGGGCCGTCACCTCCACTTTACACCAAAAGATGAAATCCACGAGTGAAGGCGAAGTGGTTATTATAAATGGAGAGCAAGCATTATTGATATCTTATCTATCATCTTTCAGTGTTGTAGAAGTAGATGAAACTGTTGTGGGGACGTATTTCCAGGCTCTGTATGTTGATAATGTAAGAGAGAATGATAATTCTATGGTTTCGTTTAGAGATGCTCTACGGGTTGAGCGCAATGGTCTTAGTAAAGTATGGGGACAGTTCGTTGATCCTCCAGTGAACAAGAATAGGGTTGGTTTAGGATTCTCTGCAAAGAATGGCAAAGGAGAGGGTTTCAAAGACAAATTCTACTATGAGCAGATATCTTGATGTTTTCCACAGTGGAGGCTACCTCCATCTAACTGTTTCTGGAGTTAATGCTATTGAGGAGGATGAAGAAGATCAGGAAGTGCCAAATCATGTGATGCCTGGAGTCAGAATCCAGAATTGGGTCACTTATGATGTTCCCTCTTGCATCCATGTCTCAAAGTAATTTGTTTTTGTGTATCTTTGCAAAAAGCTTTCATTCAGCCCAAGATGAAAGTTAATATTGTATGGGCTTATTTGTTTGCTTTGATCATTAAAATCATAAATAAAGGTTGTCTTTGATTCTCAAAATTGTGTCTTTTATTTTTCTGCTTTTTCATGGAAAATGATAATAATAAAAAAACCGTTTGAGTAAAATTATAATTGAAAATAAATTTTCATGATCACTTGATATATGTGTCAGTTTTTAAAAGCAATCACAAATCACATGTGCAGATTAACTAATAAACTTGTTGAATGCAATGAACCTGCACCCTCTCCCAACTTTGAATATCATGTGTTTGGGATGGAAGAAAAAGAATATAATGAGATTCCAGAAGAGGTTTCACGATTGCTCGAGCACGAGGAAAATGAAATTCAGCCGTATAAAGAGTCTTTGGAAACAATCAATTTCGGTTCAAAAGAGGAGCCAAAGGAAGTCAAGATTGGAGCATCGTTGCATCCTGATGTGAAGAACAAGATGACTGAATTGTTGAAATAGTATGTGGGAATCTTTGCTTAGTATTACCAAGATATGTCGGGTCTAGATACTGATATTGTGGAATATCACTTGCCTTTGAAACCAGAGTGCCCGCCAGTCAAACAGAAGTTGAGAAGAACATACCCTGATATGGCCGTAAAAATTAAAGAAGAAGTCTTAAAGTAGATAAATGCAAGTTTTCTTGTGACATCAGTGTATCCTCAATGGATAGCTAACATTGTGTCCGTACCAAAGAAAGATGGAAAAGTCTGCATGTGCATAGATTAAAGAGATCTAAATAAAGCCAGCCCAAAAGATGATTTCCCATTTCCACACATTGATATACTAGTTGATAGCACGGCAAAATTTAAATTATTCTCGTTCATGGACGAATTTTTCGGATATAATCAAATAAGAATGGTTGTTAAGGACATGGAAAAAAACAATGTTTATCACACCCTGGGGAACATTCTATTACAGAGTTATGCCCTTCCGGTTGAAGAACGCTAGTGAAATGTACCATAGGGTTATGGCAACCCTATTCCATGATCTGATGCTCAAGGAACTTAAGTTATATCTTGTTGATATGATTGCTAAATCATAGACCGAAGAAGGGCATATAGAAGATTTGTTGAAGTTGTTTTAGAGTTTAAGGAAGTATCGTCTCTGCTTGCATCCAAATAAATTCACTTTCGGTGTCTGATCAGGGAAGTTGTTGGGTTTTATAGTCATATAGAAAGGGATTGAAGTTGACTCGGATAAAGTCAAAGCAATCCAAGAAATGCCTACGCCAAGGTCTGACAAGAAAGTTAGAAGTTTCCTTGGGCGTCTGAATTATATTTCGAGATTTATCTCCCACATGACTGCAACATGTGAGATGATCTTTAAGTTGTTGAAGAAAGATCAGAGTTGTGTGTGGGCAGAGGATTTTCAAAGGGAATTTGAAAGCATCAAAGAATATTTGCTTGAACCTCCTATCTTGCTCCCTCCCGCTGAAGGAATACCATTGATCATGTATCTGACTGTGTTTGATAGTTCTATGGGCTATATTTTGGACAACAAGATAAAACAGGAAAGAAGGAATATGCCATATACTATCTCAGAAAGAAACTTACTGATCGTGAGTCATGGTATTCTATGTTGGAAAAGACATATTGCTCTTTGGCCTGGGCGGAAAAGCGGTTGCAATAATATATGTTGAATAATACTACTTGGTTGATTTCCAAAATGGATCCAATTAAGTATATTTTTGAAAAGCCTGCTTTCACTGGAAGAATTGCCCGCTGGAAAATGTTATTGTCTGAATACAACATTGAGTACCACACTCATAAGGCCATAAAAAGCAGTGTGTTTGAGGATTATCTTGCTCACCAACCAGTAGAAGACGATCAATCTGTCCAGTTTGATTTCCCTGATGAGGATGTGATGTTCTTGAAAGCAAAAGATTGTGATGAACCTTTACCTGGTGAAGGTCCAGATCCTAAATCTTACTGGGGCATGGTATTTGATGGAGCAGTGAACGCTTACGGAAAAGTAATTGGTGTGGTGATCATCACTCCACATGGATCACACATTCCTTTTACTGCAAGGCTGACATTTGATTGTAACAATAATATGGTGGAATATGAGGCCTGCATTATGGGTCTCGAGGAGGACATTGATCTTAGAACCAAGGTTCTAGATGTGTATGATGATTCGGCTTTACTTATTAATCAAATTAAAGGAGAATGGGATACTCATCATCCTGGCTTGATCCCTTACAGAGATTATGCTAGAAGACTCTTACCCTTCTTTAACCAAGTTGAATTACATTATATTTCGAGACATGAAAATCAGATGACGGACGTTTTGGAAACCCTGGCTTCTATGTATTAGGTTAATACTTGTAATGATGTGCCTCATATTACGGTACGATGTTTGGATAGACTATCTCATGTGTTTACAGCAGAGGACATGGTAGATGAAAGACCTTGGTATTTTTATATCAAGCATTTTCTTCAGACTAATGAATACCCAGTTGGTGCATCACATAAGGATAGAAAGACATTGAGAATGTTGGTGAGAAGCTTTTTCCTCAATGAATATATACTGTATAAAATAAATCATGACATGGTCTTGCTCAGATGCGTGGATAGACACGAAGCAGACATGTTAACGCATGAGGTTCATGAAGGTTCATTTGGTACCCATGCAAATGGACATTCAATGGAGAAAAGGATGCGTAGGCTAGGTTACTATTGGCTGACAATGGAATATGAAAGTTATAAATTTGCGAAGAAATGCCATAAATGCCAGATTTATGCTGACAAAATTCATGTCCCTCCAACACTTCTCAGTGTTATTTCTTCCCCATGGCCTTTCTCTATGTGGGGTATTGACATGATTGGAATGATTGAACCTAAGGCGTCAAATGGGCCTCATTTTATGTTGGTGGAAATTGATTATTTTACCAAATTGGTGGAGGCAACTTCATATGCTAATGTCACTAAACAATTGGTGGTGCGCTTCATCAAGAACAATCCCATACGTTGGTTTGGTGTGCCAATCAGGATTATTACCGACAACGGCTCAAATATGAATAACAAGATGATGACGGAACTTTATGAGGAGTTCAAGATTTCCCATCATAACTCATCTCCCTAAAGGCCAAAGATGAATGATGTTGTTGAAGTGGCCAATAAGAACATTAAGAAGGTCATCCAGAAAATGGTGGTTACATATAAAAACAAGCAATGGCAATGTCTTATTTAAGAGGTGTTGAACGGTTATCAACTTTTTTGGGTTTTCTCCCGCCAAGTGTTGGATTGGATTTAAAATCCCCATAAGTTTTCTTGTGTTCCCCGGGTGATGTTAAGATGATATACTTTGTGAAATTGATGTCCCATGAGTCTTCATACTTTCTCCCTAGAGAATTTGATACAATTATCACTCTCAGTATTAAATAGTGTATCTCGATGTCTCCTTCAACGATATAGTATTACCCTCCCCAATTAAGTCAATATATCATCCCCAACTGATGTCTCAATGATGTCATTTTGTTTTCCTTAGTAAAATCAACCATGGCAGAAGTGTGAACTTCGAACGTTTTGTTTCCCCTGCTGAAGTCTGTGTGGTTTTCCCAGTAGAACTTGGAGAAGATTCTATATCGCCATGTTTTTGTTAATTTGTTGTTATTCATCTTATTCCTTCCCAGTGCATTTAAGTTACGAAATAGGAATTTGTTTCCTCAATTGGTTCTTGCTTTATGGAATTTCAATCCTATTTGTGATTTAGCAGAGTATTGATTATAACCAGTTTTATGTCTTGTGTATACCTCTAGTGTCATATGTCTGTTTTGTCAGCATATACATGGTAACATTCATACTTTCATACCAGTATCATGCATAATCATTACTCATTTTCATTTTTTTAAATATATATCTCATTGGTATATCACCCTATTTTGCAAAGTTGTGTTACCCTCTCTCCAAAAGAGTGTTAAACTTAATAAGAAAGTGTATATTCGTTCAACTTCCCCACTGAGCTATCCCTCATGGAAGAATTTTGTTTTATCCTTCTTTTCAACTCGTTGTCTGGATGGAATGGTTTTCCCCCTCTTGAGTTTATTTCTCAAGAGATGTATTTTGATTGACTGCTTCATTCTGGTTTATTGCTGTTTGGAGCAGGTACCCTCCATAATACTCTTATTTGAATTTTGGCAAGCTTTGAGCTTTAGCTTGAGAATGTGCATTTATTTTACACGAGAGGGTTTTACCTACTCAACATGAATTTATTGGCATTTCTCCAGGAATTCCATCTCTTTCCCCATGAATCCATACTTTCTTTCTTCAAGAAACCTTTAATGCAATTCCTTCTCATGGCAGCAAGTGGTAGGTCTCTTTATTTGAGAAACATGTACTTCCCCTAGTGAATCTGATGACTCCCAAAGAAGATTCAAATTTTTTTACTCCAATGGATGGTAGCCTTATCATTACGGAAGGTATTTCGTTGTTGAGATTTTGTTACTCCAATGGATGGTAGCCTTGTCATTATGGAAGGTAGTTTGTTGTTGAGATTTTGTTACTCCAATGGATGGTAGCCTTGTCATTATGGAAGGTAGTTTGTTGTTGAGATTTTGGTAATCCAATGAATGGTAGCCTTGTCATTATGGAAGGTAGTTCGTTGTTGAGATTTTGTTACTCTAATGAATAGTAACCTTGTCATTAAGGAAGGTAGTTCGTTGTTGACATTTTGTTACTCCAATGGATGGTAGCCTTGTCATTACAAAAGGTAGTTTGTTATTGAGATTTTGGTACTCCAATGAATGGTGGCCTTGTCATTATGGAAGGTAGTACGTTGTTGAGATTTTGTTACTCCAATGGATGGTAGCATTGTCATTATGGAAGGCAGTTTGTTGTTGAGATTTTGGTACTCCAATGAATGGTAGCCTTGTTGTTATGGGAGGTAGTTCGTTGTTAATATTTTTTTACTCCAATGAATGGTATCCTTGTCATTATGGAATGTAGTTTGTTGTTGAGATTTTGGTACTCCAATGAATGGTAGCCTTGTCATTATGGAAGGTAGTTTGTTGTTAAGATTTTGGTACTCTAATGAATGGTAGCCTTGTCATTATGGAAGATAGTTCATTGTTGAGATTTTTTTATTTCAATGAATGGTAGCCTTATCATTATGGAAGGTATTTTGTTGTTGAGATTTTGGTACTCCAATAAATGGTAGCCTTGTCACTATGGAAGGTAGTTTGTTGCTGAGATATTTTTATGGTGAATGGTAGCCTTGTCATTACATAAGGTAGTTCATCGTTGATATTATGTTGCTCAATAGAAGTTCATTTGTTCGCGATCATGAGTGCCAAATACATCTTGAAATTTAATGGTACTATGTTACCATCCCTTTCCTCGGTGGGTCTACGTTACTTTTTTTGCTATTCCCTCGGGGAGTTGGTAGTTCACAAGTTATCTGTCGGTCACCATTATTCTTCACTTTCTCTCCTTAGTTTTTTAGTATACGATGCTTTAGATCCTCTCTTCGGAATTACCCCAAAAAGTCTTGTCTTTTCTTCACCAGTGATTTATTTTCCTGGTCTAGTTTTCATTTTGGTCCCTCTTTTACTTTTCACATCCCCAATGGTGTCTTGCGTCCCTTTAGATTTGTTCATCAACATTCATAATCATGAGCATTACATGGCATCTTAGGGCCAAAAATAGGGTTTGTTTTATATTTAAGTATTTTCGATCGCGTCGACACGAAGATTTAAACCTTCCTATCTCCGGATAGAAGACACTTAAATAAGGGCAGTTGTTGTATCCCGATTTTTGCCCCTAAGATCCCTTCATCATATCATATCAATTTAATCACAACAAAGTCACATACTAGGGTTTAGTTCTTCTCCCTATCTTTTTCTTTTGCTCTAGGAGGAATCACCAAGTTCATTGACTTGTATTGTATGATCATCTATGTTTTATATTGATTATCTTTTAACTAATAAATACAATAAGTGTTTTCCCCAATTGTTGATGTTGTAGATGAAAGCACAATACATTCCTTCATGATTTATCTAAGGATTCATGATTTCATTTTTGTGCCTTCCTTAGCAAAGATTCATTGAGATTCAAGCCTCAGCATTAAAGATATTTTAAACTAATATCATGACAAAGTCTTTTATGATTCATTATACCTCAAGTTGTCAAAATTAGTTCAAAAGTACAAGGGTTAATTGAAGAACTTTGACTCAAATGGACAAGTCTTTGATTTCAATGATCACAAGTGCATATCTCCTTCAATTCTCAAGATTTGGAAGTGGTTTTGGTTGCTTTGGTTTCTCCTTATCATCCTCAACAACTTATAAGAACATAACAAAGAAGTGATGAGTGCATCAAAATGCAAGGATTGGATGAGTTTTGATGCAAAATAGGTCACACTTTGCTTGTGTGTCAGGTTCACACGATTTCCCTTCAAACTTTATCATTTCACACGCTTGAACATCCCATTTTATTCACTATAAATATAGGGTCATCTCTCATTCATTTCCTGAAGCTTGGAAAGCCAAAATCACCATTCCAAACTCTCTCTTGAACTCAATTTTCTGTAACTTGGAACTTGCTTTTACAGCCTTTTTCAATCATTTTTCTTTGTCAATTCACCTTCCTTGAACCTCACTGAAGCTAACAGAAGAAGAATTAAGCTCTAAAACTCCCTGAATCGTGCTAGCCAAGTCTAGTTTCAGAGCTCTGCAACTTAACTTCAATAGGTAGATTCCTTCACCAATTCTATCAAACTTTGATACTATTGTGAAGCTCTTATCATCATGGTTCTAGTTGCAACACTTGTTTTTAACTGGAAGTACGTTTTGACCATGAAATTTCAAATCCCTTTTCAAAAAATCTCTTAGAAATTGTTTGAGCTACAATTTATATAAATTTTTCGCGAAGGTATGGTTGTCTTCGTCTTGATGAGACGAAGCGGTTGGCATAGGTCTGGGCTTCTTATTTTATAGTTTAAGGGATTTGTGTTTCACGTTGGCTAGAGGTTGAAGATGACCAACATGTCATCTTCCGACCAATGATGGCGTGCCATTTGGAATTTTTGAAAATCTTATTTATATTTGATTCAGTGCTTTATTCAGTAATGACCATGATATGCACAGTGCACCAAATCCCTTGGACTTGATTACTAACTCGTTTTGACTTTCATCCATTGGTCCACATTTTTTTTACTTTATTTTATTTTTCTGATTTTTATATTTAAATTGTTTTAAATTTCAAAAATTAATAGAAAATTCATTTTAACTCAAAAATATCTGAAAAAATTATGGAAAATACTTTTGATTTTTCTCTTTCTGATTTTTATTTTTTCATAATTTTATTTTGTGTTTTGGTATTTTTTATAATTTTTTATTTTAAAAATTACCATAAATTTTATAAAAATATTTGAGTTCATTCCTGATTTTTTTATGGTCTTACTTTTTTTTTGATAAATTGAATATAGTTGCTATTTCTCTCCCTTATTCCCATTTTATAATCATTTTAAAAACTTTTTTTTCCTTTTTAAATATAATTTTATTTTTTATATATATTCTGGCTGATCTTGGATTAAAATTTTGATCATGAACTTTATTAACATCATTAGATCCATAGTGTTGAGTCTAACTCCATAAAAATAGATGAATGATTTTAATGATAGTTTGATTAAATTTTGATTCAAATGTGGTTTATTCATTTCCCCTTTCCTCTTCATCTTATCCCATTCTTATTGAACCAAATGTTATTGGAGCATGATTTACATATCATGTCTCAAAACATGAGGTGCATAGACTAGTATTAAATAACCTCAAAATAGGTGTGACTTTTATATAAGTCCACTTACTATTGCTTAACATAGCGCTAAATTTTATCTCGATTTGTGAAAATGATCATTCGAGGCGTACACCTATGTTTGCATATCCAAGTATATTAATTTGAACCCTTTGATCCAATAAACTTGAGTTCCATTGTTAGGAGGCTATGGTTCTACCAATCCTCTAATGGAACTTCATCAATTTTGGTCAAAGTGGATCACTTAAACATCATTGATCATTAAGTGTTATCTTGAGAATTCTTAAATGGATGATATACTTGACAAAAAGCAAATGCAACTTGTTGTTGAGAGGATTTGGTTCTACCAATCCTCTAATGAGTTCTAAATGCAAGTTTCAAGATGGTCATCCAACTAACTACTAATTCCTAACAATTGACTTTATTTTTATGCTTTTGTTTTATGCTTTTACTTAATGTACCATTTACTTTAGTATTTACAATTTCATTATATTTTTTATCTTTGCTCACTTGAGCCTTTATCTTTTATGTCATCTTTATTTTCCTCAATTGAGCTTCTCATTTATTTTTGAAGATACTTAATAATCAATTTGAACCATAAAAAAAAACATTCATGGTACTTGGACTATTTGGATACTACCCTTGGCATAACGGAGTGATGGACTTCTTGGACTTAAGATTAGAGAACTTGGCCTACCTTGAGACCTTAATTGTCATTTATTTTGGAGTTCTTGGGGCTTACCCCCAAGATATTGGGTTGTTTGTTTGTTTTGTATGCAGGTTATTGTGATTACACACTTTGTCTGTAATCTGGAATTCATTTGTATACATCCGTTACTCTGCCCAATTTTTGTGAAGACTTAATGCAATTGGAGCTTGGAGGTCCTCTTTTTTTATAGTTTTTTGTTTGGTTTCAAATCCAAATGATGGGAATTCTACATTGACTCATTATGTTAAATGTTGGCTTCTTGTTGGTTAGATGGTTCTTTTTCCCTAGCTTTTAGCTAATGCTTTAGGACAGTCTCTTCTGTAAAACTAAGCTTCTCAAATGAACTTTTTTTTATGAAGACAAACCATGATTGACAAATAAGGAAAAGATTTATGATCAAGCTCAAAGCATCTATGGACAAAATCTTCAGTTCAAAGCTCTTAACAAATTTCAAGGTATAATGATATTACTCACTTTGATCTTAAGATATAGATGCTCAATGGTAAATAAGAAATGCTTTATAAATCATTCCTCAAGTTTTTCAAAGTTAAAATTCATTTTTCACTTGAGTGCAATCGATTTTCATATTAGTGCAATTGATTGCATACTTCAATTTTTCAGATCGTTTGCTTCTGTTTCTCAGTGCAATCGATTTACATTGCTTGTGCAATCAATTGCACTCAATTATTTTTTGCTAATAACTTTACATGCAATCGATTTAAATTGCTAGTGCAATCAATTGCACACTTATAACTTTTGAAAATATAGTTGTTGAAACCTTGTGCAATCGATTTACACAAAGGGTGCAATCGATTGCATGCTGCACGATTTTGAAAAACAGCAGCTTTTCACATGCCTGTTCATCATACCCTTTCATTGAAACCTTTCACTCAAACTTTGCATTTGTTCATGATACATTTTCATGACTTCATTATGTTTCAAAAGGGTTTTATGAACATATAAATATTAATTTTCAAAATCATTTTCAACACCTCTTCCATAAATATTTTCTGAATTTTCAAAATACAAACTCAAGCATTCCTTCACTTTCATGCATAAGTTTTCTGTACATTTTCATACATTGTTAAAACAGAAAACTTTGAGCAATTATATCTTGAGTCATTGTACAATAATATTATTGGAAGAGAAGATCATAAATTGTTAAATCACTCCAAGTGATCAATACTACTCAACTCACTCAAACTCAACTATTGATAGTTTCTTACTTATTTTTCCAGGATTGTTGGAAATAAGTTTAAGTGTTTTTTAAATCTTGTCTTTCCAAAATTGTTGGATACAAGTGTAGTCACTTTGAGAGGATTGTTCTCATAGTTGACTTAGTGAAAATCCAAGAGGATTGTTCTTTGTCCAAGAGGATGTTTCTTGGTTGTTTGGTAGTTCTTGTTTAATTTTGCCACAATAAGGAAATCTCTTTCATGTTGAAAGGGACTGGAGTACTCTTGGACTGTGAGGGGAACCAAGATATATCGCCCGTGTCTCTTTATTTTTCTGCATTTTTAAGCTTTCCTAAACTCACCATTAACCAGAAAAATAAGATCCATCATCACTAAACCAGAATTTTATAAAGTACCTAAGACACCCTCCCCCCCCCCCCCCCTCTTAGGCGCACTTCGTACTTACAATTGGTATCAGAGCAGGTTATAGGTAATCTGCTCCTAAAAGATCCAGAATGGCTTTCGCAAATCAAAATCTCATTTTCAGAGATGGTGGTAATAACAACAAGCCTCCTCTATTTTGTGGTGAATATTTTGACTTCTGGAAAATACGCATGAAGGCACATCTAGAAGCACAAGGATAAGAAATATGGGACACCGTCGAGAATGGTCCTTTTATCCCTATAATGGTAATCAATGGTGCTGGCTCATCAAAGCCTAAAGCTACATGGGACGAAGTTGATAAGAAGAAGGTTCTCTATGATAAAAAGGCAATAAATCTTCTTCAAGGTGCACTTAGAATGGATGAATTCTTTCGTGTCTCAGCATGCAAAACGGTGAAAGAATATGGGATACCTTGGTAGAAACTCGTGAAGGAATCACTAAAGTTAAAAGATCGAGATTAAATACATTAAGTCAAGAATATGAACTATTCAGAATGTAGCCCCGAGAATCATTCCTCGACTTGCAGAAAAGATTTGTACACTTGACAAATCATTTGAAAGCACTCGGTAAGACTTTAACTAATGATGAACTAAGTCTTAAAGTGCTTAGATCTTTATCCAGGGAATGGCAACCAAAAGTAACAGCAATATCTGAGAAGAAGAATCTATCCACGATGACTTCCGCCACTTTGTTCGGAAAATTCAAGAATATGAGACAAAACTTGCAAGACTTGAAAAACATGAAATTCAAGTAAAAGATTCAAAAGACATGGCTCTAAATACAAGGATAAAAAATCATGATAGTAATCAAGAGGATGAATTCACTAGTAGTGAGGATGATGATCTTATCAAGAAGATTAAAAGGGTTCTACGAAAAGAAAGAAAAAGAGAAGCACCAACAAGGAAAGTTATATGCTATGAATGTGGAGAAAAGGGACATGTTAAAATTGAATGTCCTACACTTGAAAAGAAGAAGAAATATTTCAATAGAAATAAAGATAAGAAGTCAAAGAAAGCATATATATCATGGGAAAGTTATCTTCCGATTCCGAAAACAATCAACATGTTAATCTCGCATTGATGTCCTCACACCATTCCGATGATGAAGACAATGAGGTTAGTAATGAATTTTCTTATTTTGATAGTGATGCACAAGGTGCTATAGATGAACTATTGAATAAATGCAAAATTTTGTATAAAACTATTTCATCACAAAAGAAACAAATTTCATCCTTAGAAGAAAAATGTGAATCTATGGAAAAAGATTTCAAAGATGAAAAACAAAAATTTAGTGAGCAAAAACAGAATTTTGTATGCAACAATTGTAAATCACTCTCTTTCCAAATTGTCCAATTAAAAAGAGTTATTGAAAGATATGAAAAAGGTCAAATTGGATTGGAAGGTGTTCTTAGCCAACAACTATCTTCCAATGATAAAAGTGGACTTGGATATTCAAAGTTTTCAAAACCAAGTTCTAATAAAACTATCTTTGTTAAAGCTAGTGATCAATCATCCAAAGAGAAAGTGAACAAACCTAAAGTAGTTCATCAATATCCTAAAAAGAAAATATTTTTTAAGAATAAATCTTACCCTTATAGATATAGAAGTAAATTTGAACCTACTTGTTTTTATTATGGTATTGTTGGCCATACCCCTAATGCTTGCTATGTTAGAAACTTTAGTGTAGCAAGTGGGCATTATGTGTGGGTTAAGAAGGGAACTAACTATGATGGACCCAAAGCATATTGGGTACCAAATCAAACATAATTTGTTTTGTAGGTATGCTTGAAGACCACATGCAATCTTTGGTATCTTGATAGTGGTTGTTCAAAGCATATGACGGGAGACATACACTAACTTTCAAATCTAGTTCAAGTCCAAGAATTATTTCACATATGGGAAATACCTTAAAGGAAGAATTCTTGGCATTGTAAAAGTTGATATACTAACTTTCATATCCATTGAAGATGTACTTTATGTTAAAGAACAAAATGCAACTTCTAGGTAAACGACAACTTTGTTTAAAAGGCTTCAAATTCATCAAGGATGAATGATTTATGAAGTCACTCTTGAGGTAAAACTCATTGGTATAAATTGTTTTTACATTCAATAATTTCTTTATGTATTATAAGGCTTTTCCCATCCTTTGTTTAATGACAAAGAGGGAGAATATATATATATATATATATATATATATATATATATATATATATATATATATATATATATATATATATATATATATATATATATATATATATATATATATATATATATATATATATATATATATATATATATATATATATATATATATATATATATATATATATATATATATATATATATATATATATATATATATATATATATATATATATATATATATATATATATATATATATATATATATATATATATATATATATATATATATATATATATATATATATATATATATATGTGTGTATGCTTGTCTCTAACTATTCCAGCCCAAAGAAAGATGAAAATTCTCTATGATTCAAGGGAGAACTTTGATCAAGAGGGAGTTATCAAAGATAGGGGCAGCATTCACATAAGAGTTTCTCATTCTACCTAAAAGAGTCAAGCATCTTCAACATTATGTTTTGACGAAGATAAATACTATGTGCATTTATCAAATGATGAGAAAAAAGCATCGTGGAGCAATATGGTTGGTTAAGTTTTCAATATTATTACATATATTTTGTCCAGTTTTACTACATCTTTCCCTTCTTTTTGATAATGTCAAAGGGGGAGAAGGATGTGGTACTTTATGCTTGTATATTTCCTTGTCTTAAATTTTTTAAAGGTACTCTCCAACCAAGATGAACAAATACAAAGGATTCCAACCTTCTCATACATAGGGGGAGTTTTGCATCTTAGGGGGAGAAGCTCTTTCCGGAAAGTACAACGCATAAAGCAAGATTGTTTGTCATCATCAAAAATGGGGAGAATGTAAAATCAAGCTTCTCAAATGAACTTTTCTTTTGATGAAGACAAACCATGATTGACAAAGAAGGAAAATATTTATGATCAAGCTCAAAGCATCTATGGACAAAATCTTCAGTTCAAAGCTCTTAACAACTTTCAAGGTATAATGATATTACTCACTTTGATCTTAAGATATAGATGCTCAATGGTAAATAAGAAATGCTTTATAAATCATTACTCAAGTTTTTCAAAGATAAAATTCATTTTTCACTTGAGTGCAATCGATTTGCATATTAGTGCAATCGATTGCATGCTTTAATTTTTCAGATCGTTTGCTTCTTTTTCTCAGTGCAATTGATTTACATTTCTTGTGAAATCGATTGCACTCACTTATTTTTTGCTACCGACTTTACATGAAATCGATTTACATTGCTAGTGCAATCGATTGCACACTTAAAACTTTTGAAAATATAGCTGTTGAAACCTTGTGCAATCAATTTACACAAAGGGTGCAATCGATTGCATGCTACACGATTTTTAAAAACAACAGCTTTTCACATGCATGTTCATCATACCTTTTCATTGAAACCTTTCACTCAAACTTTGCATTTGTTCTTGATACATTTTCAGAACTTCATGATGTTTCAAAAGGGTGTTATGAACATATAAATATTCATTTTCAAAATCAGTTTCAACACCTCTTCCATAAATATTTTCTGAATTTTCAAAATACAAACTAAGGCATTCCTACACTTTCATGGATAAGTTTTCTGCACATTTTCATACATTGTTAAAATAGAAAACTTTGAGCAATTATATCTTGAGTCATTGTAAAATAATATTATTGGAAGAGAAGATCATACATTGTTAAATCACTCCAAGTGATCAATACTACTCAACTCACTCAAACTCAAATATTGATAGTTTCTTACTTATTTTTCCAAGATTGTTGGAAATAAGTTTAAGTGTTTTTGAAATCTTGTATTTCCAAAATAGTTGGATACAAGTGTAGTCACTTTGAGAGGATTGTTCTCATAGTTGACTTAGTGAAAATCCAAGACGATTGTTCTTGGTTTTTTGGTAGTTCTTGTTTAAGTTTGCCACAATAAGGAAATCTCTTTCAGGTTGAAAGGGGAATGGACTACTCTCGGACTGTGAGGGGAACCAGGATATATCGCCCGTGTCTCTTTATTTTTCTGCATTTTTAAGCTTTCCTAAACTCACCATTAACCAGAAAAATAAGATCCATCATCACTAAAACCAGAATTTTATAAAGTACCTAATTCACCCCCCCCCCCCCCCCCCCTCTTAGGCGCACTTCGTACTTACAATTGGTATCAGAGCAGGTTATAGGTAACCTGCTCCTAAAAGATCCAGAATGGCTTCCGCAAATCAAAATCCCGTTTAAAAGAGGAACTATGTGTACCCTGATTCCCTATGGCACAGAAGGTAGTACGTAGGCACTTAAGGTTCACAACCGCGGCAGGTGCAAAAATCATAAAAGTATACTTCTTTTCTCACCACCACAATCTATTTTCATACAACATTTTATAGCCAAAAAATACAGATTTTCCAAAGAGATTCTAGCGGAGTCCTGTAAATTTTAGGGTGCTAATACCGTCTCTTTGCATAACCAACCCCCTTACCTAGAATCTTTCCCCTCTCTAATGGGTTATTAGCTCTTTTCCCATTCCTTTGGAAACAATAAAGCGCAATGGATATTTTTTATTTTGATCTATGAGAGTCAAGTCAAATCTAAGGGCTTAGTCTCAACATTTCTACCGCTACAATTAGCAAAAGAAGGGTGGATTTGATTTGATATCAAATTCATTGTTGTCCTCAGATCTTTCGGTAAAATGACTAGTAGCATCGAGGATGAGGTTATGAATGAACAAAGTTCCACTGACCAGAATTCATCTGAGGAGAGTACGTCTGAATAAAGTTCTTCTGAGGAGACCTCATTGGAGCAAAGTGTACCCAATTAGGGTGCGCCAGTCGTTTCTTGGCAAACTAACTCCGAGGGGACGGGTTGGATTGTGTCGGTTGCCTAGGAGATAGCTTTATACTTACCAATCATCTCGAGGAGGCATTCACGGTCGTGGTTGCATGGATGGATCAACTGAATGTTGTAGAGGATTGGTCCAACCTCATCCCCGGGAAGTGTGAGTACAACTTCAACATAAGGTTTTTTTGGATGATGTCAAAATCAGGAAAGATGGCACGACAATAAAATTAATTGTATATTTTTGTCTTATGGCACTCCTATGCATCATAGGTCTTAGGAATCATCAAAAAGCACTTTGAAATTGACCAATTTCATTGAAAAATACTTTCTGCACATTTTTGCATTGCATGTGTCGACACATATAGCCTTCTGGTCGACACATACTTAAAGAATTCTGAAATTGCAGAAATTCTTATTTTATGTTTTGACATATCCATATTTCAGGTTGACACATTTACTCACGTTTTAAAGTCTGTAACTATTGACTTGCTCAGGTCGACACAGAGTCTTTCAGGTCGACACATGCAGCCTTTTTATAAAGTATGTGTCGATTACGCTTTTGAGGTCGACATATAAATTTTGTTTTTGACAAATTTTTATTTTCTTTTATTCTAAATTTGTCCTTTCTGCCCTAAACTTTTCCAAACTAAAAATACCCTTTAATGCATCATTCGCAACTTGATGATACCATAAAATTAGCTTTAATTTTTCTCTTCCTCTTCAAAGTTTCAATCTATGCATACATACCAATATTACATTGTGATTATGTTTCATTGGGGTGCCATCTAGATGAAGAATTGAAGAATTATAATTGGTTTGGGTTGAGTTCTTGTAGGTGTCTTTATCCGAAAAAACCATCGGGTTTGTCCACCAACATTATTTGTTGAATTGGGGATTTTCGTGCAAGATCATGCAAGAAGGAATTGTCCATGTGAAAAATCCCTTGGAGTGTTTGAAATCTTTTTAAGGAACCTTAGAGTGGTTGAAATCTTTTTAAGAAAGTATCAAGAATTGGATGATAGAATCAGTGATCTTGTGTTGATAGTTTGAAATCAGATTTACTCGTATAAAAAATCCCTTGGAGTGTTTGAAATCTTTGCAAGGAACCTTGGGGTATGATATACTTAACAAACCTCTAGGCCATGGTATGATAGACTTGACAATTTTTTTCTTAAACAAGGATACTCTAGAGGGAAAGTTGACACTAATATCTTTCTTAAACATCAAGGAAAGAATATTTTATTAGTTTAAATTTATGTAGATGATATCATTTTTGGATCTACTATTATCCATCTTGTCAAGGAGTTCACTAAGCTTATGCATGGAGAGTTTGAGATGAGCCTAATGGGGGAGTTGAATTACTTTTCTCGGGCTACAAATCAAACAACTCGATAAAGGAACGTTTCTATGTCAAAACAAGTAATGTCTTGAATTACTTAAGAGATTTGGAATGGATAGTGCTAAGGAAATTGACACTCCCATGGAAATAAACAATAATCTAGACAAGGATGAAAATGGTAAGGACGTTGAGGTAAAAAGGTATAGAGTTATGATTGGTTCTCTTCTCTATCTTACAACATCTCGTCCCGATATTATCTTTAGTGTTTGTATGTGTGCACGATATCAAGCAGTTCCCAAGGAATCTCATTTAAAAGGCGTAAAACGGATCTTTAGATACCTTATTGGTACCTCAAAATTCGGGCTTTGGTAATCCAAGGGAAATGATTGTAATTTGGTTGGTTATTCTGATTCCAATTTTGTCGGTTGTAAATTGGATAGGAAACTTGTTACTTGTTTGCAAAATCCTTGGTAAGTTGGCATAGTAAAAAGCAAGTTTTGGTAACTTTGTCAACTTCCGAGGCACAATACTTGGCATCCGGTTGTTTTTATGCTCAAATATTGTTGCTCAAACAACAACTATTGGACTTTCATATTAAACTATCACGTATTCCTATCATGTGAGACAATACTAGTGCCATAAATCTAATCAAAAATCTGATGTTGCATCCTAGGACTAAACACATTGAGATACATCATCACTTCCTTCGTGATCATGTTGAAAAAGGAGATGTTGTGTTTGAGCATGTTGATAGTAAAAATTAACTTGTCGGTATTTTCACTAAAACACTCGCAACCGAATCTTTTATCAACATACGTGGAGAATTGGAGATCATTGATATCTCAAATGTTTCCTAGTTCTCTCTCGTTACTTGCACGTTAAGTATTCACTCTAACTATGTGTTTAATTGTGTAATTATTTGTGAGTGCAACTTCCAATCCTTCAAGAGTAAGGTAATATCGTTTCAATTTCTCCTTGAACGTGAGTTTTGCCTAAATGCATATTTCTAGATTTCCTTCAAAAATGCTTCTTATACTTTCAAATGATGAAAACCATGAATGTTCTTTTCCAAAAATTTCTGATTAATAACCATTGTGTGTTTTTAATCTATATGATTACAATGACTTCATGTATTAATTCCTTCACATTTGTATAGATTTGTTCTTAATATGCAAGCATATGTTGTAGTTATTTCCCTTATTTTATGGTGCAATGTGTGGTTCATATTGTCATAGTTATATTGCATGGAAGACATTTTCATTTTGGTGGTAATAGCGATTTTATATTGTCGCTATGGTTGGTACATGCGTGTGCAACATCGTTAGTTCCATTATGAAGTGTTGCATGATCGTAACGCTCAAACTGAATTTCATTGCATTTGCATTGGATTACATTTGTTGTGATGTGTGATGCCCGTTATTTAAAAGTTTGCATCATTACATATATATGGGTATATCTAATTGCTGCTCTTATATGCAAAATTTATCTCTGTATGGTATTTGTTAATTGTTAGAAAACTTTGGTACTTTTTATCGGATGCTATATTCTTTATTATGTTGTCAAAGAGGGAGAAGTGTATGCGACATGAAGATAGGAAGAACAAAGACAGGGGGGCCTTTGAAAATTAAAATAAATGCATCGTCGAAAGTTTTTCCATCATCAAAAAGGGGGGATTTTGTGAGTACAACTTAAACATAAGGTGTTTTGCATAATGCCAAAACTAGGAAAGATGGCACAGAATAAAATTAATTGTATCTCTTTATCTGGTGGCACTCCTCTACATCATAGGTCTTAGGAATCATCAAAAATCACTTTGAAATTGACCAATCTCATTGAAAAACACTTTCTACATATCTTTGCATTGCATGTGTCGACACATTAGATTTTCAGATAGACACATTTAACTCAGTTTTTAAGCTTGTAAACTTCTCTAAGTCACATATCGACACATATAACCTTTAGGTCGACACATAATAAAAGAATTTTGAAATTGAAAAAATTCTTATTTTATGTGTCGGCACATCCATATTTCAGGTCGACACATTTACTCACATTTTAAAGCCTATAGCTATTGACTTTCTCAGGTCGACACATAGAGTGCTTCAGGTCGACATATGCAGCCTTTTTATAAAGTATGTTTCGACACATAAATTCTATTTTGGTCGAATTTTCATTTTCTTTTATTCTGAATCTGTCTTTTTTGCCCTAAACTTTTCCAAACTATAAATACCCTTTCATGCATCATTTGTAACTTAATGATACCATAAAATTAGCTTATTTTTTCTCTTCACCTTCAACCTTCCATTATATGCATACACATAAATATTACATTGTGATGATATTCCGTCGGGGTGCCATCTAGATGAAGAATTGAAGATTTCCAATTGGTTTGGGTTAAGTTCTTGTAGGGGTCTTCTTCTGGAAAAACCATCGGGTTTTTCCTCCAACATCATTTGTTGAATTGGGGGTTTTCGTGCAAGATCGTGCAAGAAGGGATCGTCCATGTGAAAAACCCCTTGGAGTGTTTGAAATCTTTTCAAGGAAAATTACAGTGGTTGAAATCTTTTTAAGGAAGTAGCAAGAATTGGATGATAGAATTGGTGATCTTGTGTTGATAGTTTGCAATCGAATTTACTCGAGTGAAAAATCCCTTGGAGTATTTAAAATCTTTGGAAGGAACCTTGGGGTGTTTGAAATCCTTTTAAGGAAGTAGCTTAAGAAGCGAATAGATTGCGTATATTGGTTGATTGGATCTTGCATAATGTTGTACCCCAAAATTTGCCCTCCTCTTTTTCCACAAGAAATCCCAGCTTCGGGCTTTTCCTGATTTTTCAGACTGGCTCAAGAATCGGTCAAACAGACTTTTCTTGTCAGTCATACAAAATTTAGGGTTGTCATTGATTTTAAAACAGTTCAAGCAGATTGTTTAGGGTTTGGTTGAGTTGGCTCAGGTTTTGATCAGGCGGACGCTTCTCTAACATTAAGTCAAGAATTAGGGTTTTTGTGCGCGCAGAAAGATTTATGTCTACAGTGCTTTTCAATTTACTCTGGAATATGGACTGAGGTTTCTGACTGGGAGCTTGCAGTGTTTGATTGAATCATTAAAAGAAAAGGCATGTGAACGTTTTGTTTGATTAATTGTGCATTGCTTTGGATAATTGGAGCGCCGGGTTTATTTTTGATTGATGCTAATACCACAGTGTTTATCAATTGTTTATTTATTTTAAGTCAGAATAATTGGAATTTATTTCCATTTTATTATAATTTAAGAATTATAAACAATTAGATAAACATTTGAAGAAGAATTAAAAAGGAATGTCAATAAAAAGACTTTTTTATTTATCTTTAATTATTTGTACAATTGTTATTTAAATACAGTAATTATTTAAAAAGTGTTTACAGTAATAATGTTACAATGATTAAAAGGAAAATAAAACTATGTCCTAAAATTCCTAAGTCTTCATCTTTTATCCAATGCTCCCTTGTTGCTCAATTATTTTTCATCTGCAAAACAAAGAAAAAGAAAAATTCAAAAGCAGATGAAATGAAATTAAAAGCGGATAGTTAATTCAAAAATCATCATTAAAAGCGACTGGCCGGAATCAGTTTACCCTCTCTGCAAATCACAAGATTTCTCTTGGTTCACAAAGAGGGATGGAAGTTTGCTTGCAATTAAAGTATGAAATGCACAAGTATACAAATTGCACAAATTCAAAGTTTGTCAAAACATACTGCATAAATCCAAAATTGTCAACCAAAGTTTCCAAACAGCATGTACAAGTATAAAGGCAAATTGAATCACAATTTCAAACTAAGCCAAAAACTGTCAAAAATTGTCCAAGGATACCAAAAGATATCAAACTCCAAAAAGCTGTCAATAAAGTACACAAAGTATGTAAGAAATATGGAAAATATGCAGAGGAAAGGGACAAAGGCAAGCAATGTTCAGATACATCATCTTCCTAGGCCAATTGCTTTTTCAGAAAAGACAAAATTAAGCAATAAAAATGCTTTCTTTAATCTGGAGAGAGAAGGAGAGAAGAAAGGAGCTTACAGTACAGCAGGCTAAAGGCTAAAAAGAAGATATAAACAGGATGTATCAGAACACATAGAGAGAGGAGGCAGAAGGCATACAGCAGAAGAGATCATAAAGAGTGAAAACCTCAAGCCTTGCAAACCTGTCCAAGCATTAGAATCTACACTAAGACCAAATTCAAAAGAGAACAAATATACATAAAAAATAATAACCCATCCTGCCTTTCAAAAGATACAAAGCCAAGACCCTGTAAGATATAAAACAGCATTCTTGGAGCCTTTATTAACACAGAGAAAAAAGCCTAAAAAATGGTCAAATTCCAAACAGCCTCAAGCCTTGCAAACCTGCTTCAAAACATTCAAACTCACAAACAAAAAGCCTCCCAAACCTGTAGTCCAAAACAACTCAGAGCATCAAATAGACAAACTAACACAAAATGTCAAACAAGCTTACAGCCTGCTGAAGCCCAAGCCTCATGCCTGCGTAAAAGCCTAAAACATCAAACCCTTGCTAACCTGCATAAGCCTTTGTCCCAAACCTGCATAAGCCTTGGTCCTAAACCAACATAAAACCTAAAGCATACACCTGCTAGTCTGTAACACAAGCCTAAGCCACAAACTGAAGCCTAAGCATTCAAACCACCAACCAAACCCTCAGAAAACTTTCATCATAGGGTGCAACAACATCAACACTATCAAGCTCAGAGCAAACAGATACATCATTAAGCAAATATTTCATACAAGTATACAAGCATACTGAAGCAAGCGAGGCAAAGAAGCAGAAGAAGGAAAGAAGTGATAAAGCAAAGGGTTCTCAAGATCATCATCAAACCATTAAAAAGCAAGGTACTAGACAAACCAGGGAAGGCCATAAAACCCACAGCTTCACCGCTCTCTCCGCCTCCGGCCGCCCTAGGTGCCTCCGGTCCACCTCGCCTCCATCTCCAAAAGCCAAAGGTATAAATCCCTTCCTTTTTTTTTCTTCTCCTTTCATGATGACAACAACACTTAATCAGAACATGAAATCAAAAAGAACTAATGAAAACCCTAAGGCATAAGAAGGCGAGGCTGTTACCTTTGCTTATCCCTGCTTGAGCGGTCCATGGAGGGAGGAGGATGGACGGTGACGCACCTGGCAGTAGGGACGGAGAGTAACTCAGAATCCATGGCTCACAAGCGAGAAAGACGAAGACGAAGTGAACGGCGCCGCGCCTCTGTAACCCTAATCCATTCCCAAATGAAACAAAATTTACATAACCCTAGACATTTGTGAATTGCGTTTGGGCCTTGCCCTCTTCAGAAGCCTTAAGCCCTTTGCAAATCTGGCATGTACCCCCCTTGTCTCAGCCTGTTGCGTTTGGTTGGGTCATAAACCCCCATAAGGCCCATTCAATTCTTTTACAAATCAAAATCTCTTTTCATTATATCCTTTTTTATATATATACATAACTTAATTCCCTTTTTTTAAATAAATAATGCATTATTTTCTTTTTTATAAAAAATCTTACTAATTTTGTTTATCACATTTGAAATAAATATTAGACTTTTTATCTAGGTTTAAACTATTTTCTCTTTAGAACCCTTTTCTTTAATAAAAAAAACTTTTGTATAGAAATTAAAATGTAAATAATAATTTTCTCAAACTTAAAACATTTTTTTTTCTTTTAAAACTCTTGTATGAAATATTCATAGAAATATATAAAAATAGATTTTTAGGTTGAATATTTCTTTCTATAACTAAAACATTTGTTTGCACATAAAAACAATAAAATACCTAAAAATATAATTAAACTTAAAACATTTTCTTTTCTTTTATTAAAAATCATTTTGTTTTGTACATATTAACAAAAATACAAGAATACAAAAAGAATAAATAAATACTTAATTTTAAATTAAGTTAACGATACTTAATAAATACACTTTTAACACCTTGTAAATAAATCACCTACACTTACACAAATACATTGACACATTTACATTATACATTTACATTGCTTTTATTCTTGTACACATTACATTTACATTGCAATTGATTCGATTTGGTTGTAAATTATTCGGACACTACTCTCCTATTAAGTCTCATCCCCATTTGTAAATATTTGTACCCCCACTCCCAGATACTTATTTGTAATAGCGTAGACTTTAAATTCCCGAAATTTATCGCTTTCAAATATACCATGGTTAGACCTAGGGTTTGTATGTAAATAAAATCAAATGCTAGATAACCTAATACAAGATAAATGCATGACAATCAATACACTATTCACACTTGCACCCCTAGGGTAATCCCACTCGTTGCCTTCCAAAATGGGCCATGCTTGCATGTTGAGTATCTTTGGCAAAACAAAACGATTCAAATGATCATAGTCCCTCGATGACGCTTTCGAAATTTCCTAATCAAAATGATCATAGTCCCTTCAAGCAAATTTCCAAAGACACTTGGCACCATTGCATTCATGGTCCATACGATGACTCGCGCCTGTCCTGTTAACATCCTAACGCAAGATTGCCCACCAAATACGATGGTGGAACAAAATTGTTAAAAGGGTTAAAACATGAGAAAAACCTTTGAGTAAATTTAGGGGTAGACAACTCTTAGTTACTTGATCAAACTTGCAAAATACACTTGCCTATTTTTCAAAACCACACTCCACAAACACTTTCAAAAAAAAACTTCCAAAAACATTTGAAACATCTTTTCGAAAAGATACACACCTTTGTATATACTCAAACACGAGTCATTACAACGGTTGCCTAGACAAGGCCTCTTTTTCAAAACATTTTCAAAACACACACACACACACCACAATTTCAAGCAATTGAAAAACAAGGCAAGTGATCTAAACAAGTAACTAAGAGCCCATGGATAACCATGGATAAAAAGAGTGCTAATACCTTCCCTTTTCATAATCTACCCCCCGAACCCACGAAACATCTCAAAAGGTTTTTCCTGTGCTTTTTTACCTTTCCTTAGGATAAAATAAAAAGTCGGTGAGACTCTTGCTAAACCGAAGAAGTGTGAATACAAACGCAAAACTCAAAGTCAGTTCTCCCACCGTATCACAGAACTGGCGACTCTGCTGGGGATAGATTTAAAAGTGGGGTTACCTCAGGGTTTTAGATCACCCTCTTGCATGATTAATTGTTTGCTTTGATTTCTTTACCTTTGTGGTTCTCTTGTTTGGGCTTGAAATCCTACACCCATATTTGGGAAACATTCATAGATAGCAATACGTTGTGGAAACTGTGCGGGGTATACCGACACGGTTGAAGCAATAGTTATATTAGTGCGACATATTTATGAGTACCGGTAACCCTTGAGTTCAATCAAGGAGAGTACGGGGCCGCTGAGTGATGTCACTAAGCACTAATGACCTAGAACCTTACTTGACCATCTTGGCCTTTTATTAGGAGTAGTGAGATGACCGGCTTTGGTGCAGTCCGAAGTTGGTAGATACTCGATACTACACTCATTGAGGGTTGTTTTCTTGGAATATTTTGGTCGCTAGTTAAGTGGCTAAACCAAAACAATGAACATGGAAAACAATCCAATGATATTGATCTCCTTAGAACCCGGTTACTATTTATAGGATAGGTTTTTAAGCCAACTACACTCAAGATGGTACTTACCTATGAAACCCCATGCAAGCCTGAAACTAGGGTTTTGTGTGAATTGCTTGTACATGTGTTTTTGCATACATCATAAACATCATAAGGCATCATATGCATCCTCTAACCATTTCAAGGGTTTGGATCTTCACCTTTGTTCTTGTTTTGTAGGTCATGGAAATTCCTCGCAGGAAAACTATCCAAGTCAACCTTGTGAGGATCCCTCCTCAACTCTAGGAGCTCACATCCAGAATTCCCGAAAGCTCTCCCTTCAGTGAAAGACATGGTAGACTGCTCAGCCTAGTCAACACCAGCATTGAAGAGGACATGATGAAGGTTTTGTTCCAGTTCTTTGACCCCCTTCACCACTGTTTCACATTCCCCGACTACCAATTGGTGCCCACTTTGGAGGAATTTTCTCAACTCCTGAGAATTCCTATTCTTAATCAACTACCTTTCAACGGTACGGAAAAGGAACCAAAGCCTGAAGATGTTGCTCAAGCACTACACTTGCAACCATCTGACATCAAGGGGCATTGGGAAACTAGAAGCGGTGTCAAAGGCTTCTTGGCAAAATTCTTGTTTGAGAAGGCACAAGAGTGTTGGAATTCCTTGGATCTACAAGCCTTTGAAGAAATTGTGGCACTCCTCATTTATGGGTTGGTCTTGTTCCCAAATCCTGACCAACTTATAGATGTCAACGCCGTCAAGATCTTCTTATCCAGGAATCCAATACCAACATTTCTTGGGGACATCCTCCACTCATTTTACACACGAACAATGAGAAAGAGAGGTGTTGTCATGTGTTGCACTCCTCTCCTTGCAAGGTGGTTTATTTCGCACCTTCCATAATCTGTTTTGAAGAATGACCAAGGCTTAAGGTGGTCACAACGTTTGATGACCCTCACACACTCTGATGTACATTAGTGTTCTCGGTCCAGAGAAAATGTCATCATCGTCGATCATTGTGGAGAGTTCCCTAATGTTCCATTGCTTGGTATTAGAGGAGGAATTACCTACAACCCTTGTCTGGCTGTGAGACAGTTTGGATATGCACGGAGGGATGGCCCTCATGACATGCTGATTCCTGACATAGTTTTTTACTTCGACAACGATGCGCAAGGACTTCGCCAAAGATTCATCAGAGCTTGGAGGATGCCTAACAAGGTAGACAGCAAGACACTGGGGCACAAGAATTCCATCCCTCTTGAGCCTTATCTCAAGTGGGTATGAACCCGAGCCCGGAGTCTAATGATGCCTTACCCTCATATTCTCCCTGTGATTAAAGAGCCCGTTAAGGAAGGTGAGGTTCCCTACACCATCTTATATCCTGACATGCCAACGTCATGGGAGGAGATGCAGAAGAGTTGGATCCAACTCAAGGAGGAACGAAATACTTTTGAAGCCAACTTCTACGCTAGTGAGAAGAAGGTTTTGGAGCTTACCCGCCGACTCCATGAGGAAGAGACCCTCAACACCTACATTGCGCCAAAGAGGATGCGCAACGTCTTTTTACCATGAGAAGTTTTTGTAATATTTGGCCCATGGGGCATTTATGTACTAACAAAATTTCTTCTTATTAATATGACGTGTGTTCTTTTTGTCTGCAACAATTGTGAATTTCTAAATCATTGAATGCATTGCATAAATAAACATATCATTCATCATGTGCATAAGCAGGTCTCCACACCAAGTTTCCTTATCTTTCAGCTGTTTATTTCAGTAAGATGGATCTCGAACAGACGGTCAAAGATTTGCAGTCTTAAAACTCACAGTTTCAACATCTCTTGATGACCTTAGCAAAGGGTCAGGAGGATCTAAAAGCCCTGCTTAGGAACAAAGAGCAAGTGAAAAAGAAGAAGAAAAGAGTCGGGGTGGCTACCCTGGGAAGAAGGTTTGAGGGTGAAGCCAGAAGAGTTCTTGAATTTCCCCCTACATCTGAAGAAGGAACCAGTAAAGGAAAAGGGGTTGTGGTACCGTCTGAATCCGAAGCTGAAGAGGAAGAGGCTGAAGAAGATGAAGACTACTCAGAAAAACAATACCCGCCGGCCGATGACAAATACAAGAGTTTGGAGGACAGGTTAGCAGCTATGGAGCTACAGAGAGCTCCCGGCTTAGATTTCAAAGATTTGGGATTAATTGCTGGAATTGTGATCCCCCCGAAGTTCAAAGTGCCATTTTTTGCAAGATATAATGGGTTGTCTTGCCCGAAGATGCACCTAAGGTCGTATGTCCGAAGAATCTAACCTCACACATTTGACAGAAACCTTTGGGTACACTTCTTTCAGGATAGCCTGTCTGGCACACAGCTGGATTGGTTCTACAATCTTGAGAGATCATAGGTACATAGTTGGGAGGATCTGGCAGCTGCTTTTTATCGCCAATATCAGTATAACTCTAACCTGGCACCAACCCGTACTCAGCTACAGAGTATGAGGATGGCCTCAGGTGAGGGATTCAAGGAATACTCCCAAAAATGGCGCGATCTGGCCGGAAGAGTGCAGCCACCTCTTTCTGATAGAGAACTTGTTGATATGTTCCTAGGGACCCTGTCTGGTCCATTCTTTAACCATCTGATTGGTAGCTCTTCCGCAGGGTTTACCGAATTAATTCTGACTGGCTAGCGGGTTGAAGCCGGTATCAAGAATGGGAAGATTCAGAAGGATGCCTCTGCATCTACAACTGTTAAGAAATCATTTCCGGCGAAGAAGGAAATGGATGTTGTGTATTCTCAGAGGGGAGCAGGAAGAAATGAGCGTCGGTCGACTGTGGGGGTCGTGATGATCCAGAATCCATCAAATGATCAGCCTCGCAATAACCAGTCCATACCTAAAAAGCAATGGGGAGAACGGCCACCACGGCAGTTTACCCGCATCAATATGACACCTGCGCAAGTTCTTCCACATTTGTTGAAATTGAATCTCACCAGTATTAGGGAAGCACCGAAGATTGTGAATACTGCTTCACCACACTATCATCCAAATGCTAAATGTGCCTATCATTCTGACAGCGCCGGACATGACACCAATGATTGTTGGGCGCTTAAGAATAAAATTCAAGACTTGATAGATGCAAAAGAGGTTGAGTTTGATGCTCCAGAGAAGCCAAAAGTAATATCTGCTCCGATGCCGAAGCATGGCCGAAATGTCCATGCCATTGAAGAAGATCTGTATGTGTCTGATGTCAGTGACCTGATGACTCCGCTGTTAATAATCAAGTTAAATCTGTTGAAGGCTGGGATATTCCCAGGATGCAAAGAAGATTGCTACTGTTGTTACTCTCTACCAATCTACTGTCCATTGTTGAAGAAAGGCATACAAGGCCTGATGGACAGTCAACAAATTATGTTTGAGAAGATTCCTGCTATTCCAACCCCTACTGAAGATGTTTCAATTATCACCATTTCCACCAATCTTTCCAAGGCCGTCAGAAAGCCTGTTAACATTACATCAGCTACAAAGATTGTTCCCTTGAAAATAACTATGCCTGGGCCTGTCCCCTACAGTTCTGACAAGTCAATACCATGGAATTACGGTGGAGAAATCTACTACCATGGTGTTAAACAAGTTGAAGTAACCGAAGGAAGCTCTGATGAAGAAGATGCCAGCATTGGAAACATTGCTGGTACAAGCAAGATCACCCGAAGTGGGAGAATATTTTCTCCAGAGATTGCCCCCCCAAAGGCAATCTTTGGACCCTCAGCTGCTGCCAGAGTTAATCCTGCACCAATAAAACTTTCCGCCGAAACTCCGTTGATTGAAGAAACTATTACTCCTATTGTTGTCCCTCCCACTTCAGCTGATAAGGGGAAAGGGATCCAAGATTAGCTCGTCAGGACGAGGGCTCAACCTTTGGTCATCCCGGAGACCTCTAAGAAAGAGATGGAGGAGATCCTGAAGATAATTAAAAAGAGTGATTATGACGTGGTAGAGCAGCTGGGGCAAACCCCCTCGAAGATCTCCATGTTAGCATTACTGCTTTGCTCTGAGGCGCACGCTAAAGCATTGATAAAATTCCTGAAGACAGCCCATGTGCCCCAGGAAACCTCTGCAGATCAATTCCAAGATTGTGTGGCCAGCCTTACCGCAGACAACGGTTTAGGTTTCTCTGATGCTGACCTGACCTCAAAAGGAAGAAAACACAACGGCGCATTACATGTGTCAGTAGAATTCCAAGGAACTACTCTGGCCCATGTTCTGGTCGACACTGGTTCTTCTCTGAACGTGCTGCCTAAGAAGGCTCTCGACCGATTAGACTGTGAAGGCTTGGAGTTAAGGCCAAGTAATATCATTGTAAGGGCATTTGACGGGTCAAAGAGAATGGTACACGGGGAGGTAGACATTCCCATTAAGGTTGGCACAGAAGTGTTCCCCTCAACTTTCTATGTGATGGACATCTGTCCGTCATACTCTTGCTTACTGGGGAGGCCATGGATACATAACACTGGGGCGGTTACCTCCTCCTTACATCAAATGTTGAAGTACCCTGTCAAAGGAAAGATCATAACCGTGCACGGTGAAGAGGAATATATGATCAGCCTCTTGAACTCCTTTCGGTATGTAGAGGTGGAAGGAGAATTCATTGAAACACCATTCCAGCACTTCGAGGAAGTCTCTCCTGAGGTGGCAGTAGCAAAAGCGGTAGCTGAGGTACCAAAGCAGATGGCCAGGATGGCATCTCTAAAAGACGCGAAAGCTACGATGAAGGAAGGGAAGAGCTCAACATGGGGTCAGTTGCCCGATATTCCCCACAAAATAGACAAGTTTGGATTAGGATTCACTGCTGCGGGGCAGAAAGCTATGCGCCGCACAAAGGTTGAAAGAACGCCCATCAAGATTTCTCCTTATGGAATCAACGCTTTGGAGGGTGAAGACAAAGAGGCCAACATTGAAGATTGGATCTACCCAACCATCGAAGGAGGACTACGCAACTGGGAGGCAAAAGACTTTGTCCCCATTACTTTTATTAATCAGTAATTATATGTCAAACATTTCCTGTTGGTTTGTAATAATTACTTTTGAACAATCCGTACACTACTTTTTCACCTCCTGCCTTGCCTGGGGCATGTAGGTCCATTTGTAAGGATTTTGATTATCTTCATATCCATATGCCATGTTTAATGATTCATTGGGAGTTTTTCATTGATAAACTGTTGTGTTCAATTTCTTTCCTTTTTGCATTTTGCTTGTTTAAGGATGGCTATCCCTTACACACACCCACACTCACAAATGCAGGTACCCATCCACTCTGGATTCTATGGGTGACTATTTTGCTATGTCCTTCAATAACTCTCAAGGTTTGGTCAATCAGGCTGAGTATGAAGATGACGAAGATTGTGAAGTACCGGGAGAGCTAGCCAGACTTCTACAACAAGAAGAAAGGGCCATCTTGCCTCACGAAGAGTTGTTGGAAACTGTCAACTTAGGAACAGAGGAAGACCGGAAGGAAGTACAAGTGGGTGCCAATCTGGAGCCAAGTGTCAAGGAACGCTTGATACAGCTGTTAAATGAATAAGTTGAAATCTTCGCCTGGTCTTCTGAGGACATGCCGGGTTTAGACACAGATATAGTGGTTCACCGTCTCCCTACAAGAGAGGATTGTCCACCGATCAAGCAAAAGGTCCGCCGAATGAGGCCTGACATGTCTGAGAAGATTAAAGCAGAAGTAATGAAACAATTCAACGCGGGCTTTCTGGCTGTTACATCCTATCCACAATGGGTTGCCAACATTGTGCCAGTTCCTAAAAAAGATGGCAAGGTCAGAATGTGTGTGGACTACCGGGATTTGAATAGGGCCAGCCCTAAAGATGATTTTCTGCTACCCCATATCGACATTTTGATTGACAACACAGCCTAGCACAAAGTTTTTTCCTTCATGGATGGCTTCTCTGGCTACAACCAAATTAAAATGGCCCCCAAGGACATGGAGAAAACAACCTTTGTTACACAATGGGGTACCTTCTGCTACAAGGTGATGTCGTTCGGATTGAAGAACGCAGGGGCAACTTATCAACGCGCCATGGTAGCTTTATCTCATGATATGATACATCATGAGATCGAAATTTACGTAGACAACATGATAGCTCGATCACAAACAGAGGAGGAACACCTTGAGCATTTGCAGAAGCTGTTTGCCAGATTGAAAGAATACAAACTCAGGCTGAATCCAAGTAAATGCACTTTTGGAGTTAGGTCTGGTAAACTTCTAGGGTTCATTGTCAGTAACAAAGGCATTGAGGTCGATCCAACAAAAGTGAAAGCAATACAAGAGATGCCTGCTCCCCGTACTGAAAAGGAGGTTAGAGAATTCTTGGGGCGCTTGAACTATATTGCCAGATTCATCTCTCGTCTGACTTCTACCTGTGAGCCGATTTTCAAACTATTAAAGAAAGATCAGGTAGTCGAATGGAACGACAATTGCCAAGCTACTTTTGATAAGATCAAGGAGTATTTGCTAGAACCTCCTATTCTGATGCCACCCGTCGAGGGAAGACCATTGATCATGTATCTAACCGTCTTGGATAACTCAATGGGGTGTGTTTTGGGCCAGCATGACGAGTCTGGTCGAAAAGAGCATGCTATTTATTACCTTAGTAAAAAGTTTACCGACTGTGAGACTCGCTACTCACTGCTCAAGAAAACTTGTTGCGCTTTAGTATGGGCTGCTCGCCGACTAAGACAGTATATGTTGACTCATACCACTCTGTTGATTTCCAAAATGGATGCTATCAAGTATATCTTCGAAAAGCCCGATTTATCTGGAAGAATCGCTAGATGGCAAATGATCCTAACTGAGTATGACATCCAGTACACCACCCAAAAAGCTATAAAAGGGAGTGTACTAGCTGACCATCTAGCTCATCAAGCTATCGAAGATTATCAATCCATGAGATTTGACTTCCCAGACGAGGACATCATGAATTTGGACAACATTGAAGGTAACGGACCGTATGACGGACCTGAAAAGGGATCCCGATGGACCCTGTACTTTGATGGTGCTTCAAATGCACTTGGAAACGGTATCGGTGCGTTACTCATTTCCCCGGAAGGTTGCCACACACCTTTCATGGCCTGACTTTGCTTCAGCTGTACCAATAACATGGCTGAATATGAAGCTTGCATTTTTGGTCTCAAGGCTGCTATAGACTTGGGGATCAAATCTTTGATCGTATTTGGGGACTCGGCTTTGGTTATCAGTCAAATCAAAGGAGAGTGGGATACCAAACATCCTAATCTTATCCCATACAAAGAACATGTCTTGACATTGTTGCCTCATTTCGAGCAAATCACCTTCGAGCATTTCCCGCGAGAAGAGAATCAGCTAGCAGATGCTCTGGCTACAATGTCTTCCATGTTTTAACTTAATTGTGATAACGAGGCTCCCCGAATAACCATCGAGCGAATGGATGAACCTGCGCATTGTCACGAGATTAATACCGAAGAAGTAGTGGAACAACCCTGGTTTCATAAAATCAAAAGGTATCTCCAGACTAGAGAATATCCCGAAGGAGCTTCAGTAAATGACAAGAAGTTCCTAAGGAAGTTTGCTGCCAAGTTCTTCCTGAGCAATGGCATCCTCTATAAACGCAGCCATGATTGTGTTTTACTCCGATGTGTGGACAAAGCTGAGGCAGAGTTGATCATGACTGAGATACACAGCGGTACGTTCGGCACCCACTTGAGCGGACACACGATGGCTAAGAAGATTCTAAGGGCAGGCTATTACTGGTCTACCATGGAAGCTGATTGCTATCAACACTCCCGTACATGCCATAAATGCCAAATCTACACCGATAAGGTGCACATTCCTCTGGTTCCTCTCAACATGCTGACAGCTCCTTGGCCATTTGCAATGTGGGGCATTGACATGATTGGAGAGATCAAGCCCACTGCATCCAATGGACATCGCTTCATCCTGGTTGCCATTGACTATTTCACCAAATGGGTCAAAGCGGCTTCCTTCGCCTTTGTTACAAAAAATGTTGTTGCCCGCTTCACCAAGCAAAACCTCATATGCCGGTACGGTGTCCCCGACAGGATCATCACAGACAACGGAACCAATTTGAATAATACTATGATCACCTCTCTATGCGAACAGTTCAAGATTTATCATCATAATTCATCTCCCTATCGACCGAAGATGAACGGTGCTGTTGAAGCTGCGAACAAAAACATTAAGAAGATCATTCAGAAAATGACAGTCACTTACAAGGACTGGCATGAGATGTTACCGTTTGCTCTGCACGAATACCGTACCACAGCACGTACTTCAACCGGGGAAACCCCATTTTCTTTGTTATACGGCATGGAAGCTGTCCTGCCCATGGAAGTTCAGATTCCTTCCTTAAGGATTATGAAAGACGCAGGTTTGAATGAAGATGATTGGATTCAGACCCGACTTGATCAACTCAATTTGATCGACGAGAAGCGACTCGCTGTTGTCTGCCATGGTCAGACGTACCAAAAACGGATGATCAAGGCTTTTAACAAGAAAGTCAGACGTCAAGTATATCAAGTCGGAGATCTCGTGATCAAGCGGATTATCTTACCACAAAGTGACCCCAGGGGCAAATGGACTCCTACTTACGAAGGACCATTTGTGATCAAAAGCATGTTTTCTGGTGGTGCAATGATTCTGACCACCATGGACGGCGATGATTTGCCGCACCCCACGAACGCAGACATAGTCAAAAGATACTACGCATAAAATAACCCGACAAGTTGAAAACCCGAAAGGGCGGCTTGGGCAAAAATGGGCATCCCGGTGAACCGGAAACCCGAAAGGGCGGTTCAGGAAAAAGTTAGGGATAAAACAAAAAAAAACCTGTACACCTGGCAAGTCGAAAACCCGAAAGGGCGGCTTGGGCAAAAAGGGGTTTCCCGGTGGATCGAAAACCCGAAAGGGCGATTCAGGCAAAAGTTAGGGAATTAAAGCGTATGACTATGTCTCGTCGGATTACTTTAAGGACAATCTCTTCATCAACCAGCTCCAAGCTTCTGGTCAATTCTGTCACCGGCAGGCGAAGCATTGAATGGACAGATATTCAGAGTTGTAAAGGCTATAGCAGAATGGAATCCCATGGAGTTGTTTCACATAGCCATCTTTCTTTTGTATAAAATTTTCAATTTTTACGGCGACATCCTCTTACAAGGATGCCTGTCTCCTTTGTACAAAGATGCTCATAGAAAGTGAATACAAATATTTTTCCAAATACACAAATTTGGTTTGTCTTCTTTTTTTTCTCTTTCACACTTATGTTTACTTGAGAAACGTCCAATGTTTTGTTAAGTAGGCATATGCATTTGAACATAGTCATTTCCTCACAAATCAGGAAAAGATGATTACTGATAGGTTGAAGGTACGGATAGATATCTCGATGCCCTTTCAGAAGGATTCCCCAAACAGAGTTAAACTCCAGGATCCTCAGCAGAACAGGAGCTTTCTCAAAGCTGATTTCCCCAGCCGGAGAACCTTCCAGAACTTAGTCATCCTCAGAGTTAAGTTTCAACACCCCCAGTGGAGCCCTAAAATCTGAAAATCCTATCCCCAGCGGAGCTAAAACTTCCAACTATCAATCCCCAGTGGAACCAGACCAGTGAACATTCTCCCCATAGAGATACTTCCCACCAGACTGAAGATTCTCAGTCATACCTCTCCAGCATAAGTCTACCAGGTTCTGAACTCCCCAGCAGAGATCATCAGAATTCTCTCACCCCGCAAGTCACCAAGGAGTTCCAATCCCCAGCAGTGGTCCTAAGATCCCTCAACAAGTGAAGATCTTGTTCCCCAAGCAGTTAGCAGACAACAAGGATTTCTCATCCTCAGTAACCCAAGAGTTCTTCCATCCCTAACTTTGGTTATGGGTTTATTTCCCCAACATTTGTCCAGGATTTATTCTCCAAAACAAATTACATTTCAGATTGATCGGTCGTTCAAAAGCTCCTTCATCATCTGAGGGAAGCTACAGTCGTCAAAAATCAAATTCTCACAAGATTCAAGTTACAAAGCCCGGATGTGACCGGATAGTATCTTAATCCCTACAGCATATTATGAAGCCCGGAGTACGACCGGATAACAATGCCAGACAACCACCAAGCCTGGATTACGACCAGATAGTGATGTTCCCTCAAGGCAAGCTATGAAGTCCGGATTCGACCGGATAATAGTTTAGTCCCTAACCAAGCTATTATGAAGCCTGGATTACGACCAGATGACAATACAAATTTCTGTGAAGCCTGGATTACGACCAGATAGTAGTCAAGAATACTACGACGCCTGGAGTCGACCAGATAGTGGTATATCTTTAACACAAGCCGTGAAGCCCGGATTTGACTGGATAGCAGCTTAACAAAGCTATTGTGAATCCTGGATTACGACCAGATGACAATACAAATTTGTGTGAAGCCTGGATTACGACCAGACAGCAGTCAAGAATACTACGAAGCCTGGAGTCGACCAGATAGTGGTATATCTTTAACACAAGCCGTGAAGCCCGGATTTGACCGGATAGGAGCTTAGCAAGCTATTGTGAAGCCTGGATTACGACCAGATGACAATACAAGCTTCTGTGAAAGCCTGGAGATCGACCAGATAACAGTTAAGCATTAGCAGAATGAAGACTCTCATTCTCAGTTCCTCACAGAATATTCGAATATTCTCCAGTGAAGATCTCCTCAAGACAGGAATCCCCAGTAGATTGGCATACAATCCAAACTCCTGATCCCCCAACAGTGGTCCCAGGACTTCTCATTTTCAATGATCAAAAGATTCTTGCCCTCCCCAGCAGCAGTCAAGGAATTATTTTCCCTGGCAGCAGTCAAGATTCTTTTATCCTCAGCCATCCAGGATTCATCTATCTTCAGCAGGACAGCTAATCAGCATACATGCATATTCATTACATTCATATCATAAACATTGATATAACATACATTGCATCATACATTTCATGCAACATGACTTTGTGTTTCAGCTAATATCTTACCCTTTTTTAGGATAAAGATTAGTAAGCTTCAGATTCAAGACTTCTGAAAACAGTTTACGGGTTCTCCAGTAACGGATGACAACCTATCGCTTATTCAGATTCTTTCCAGACTTTTGAAAACAGCTTAAGGACGCCTTCCAACATGGATGCTGATCTATTGCTTATTCAACTTCAACTCCTGAAAACAGTTTACGGATTCTCCAAACATGGATGTCAATCTATCGCTTGTTCAGAACCCCAGTTCAGAGATGTTCCAAAACATGGATACCTTTCTGATACTCGTCCACTCACCAATGACATACAGTTCAACATTTCCAGATGGCATCTTTAAGCCCATCCCCCGACAAGATTTTGTCACATTCCAGATGGCATCTTTAAGCCCATCACCAAATGGCATCTTTAAGCCCATTCCCTCTACCATCACATCACTGAGTGCAAATTTTTTGGGCACTCTAGTGTCCAATCTCCTTTTACCCTCGAGTCGCGAAAGGCAAACTTGCCAATCTAAATCTTCAGGTTCAAGAAGATTGAACAGGGGAAACTATTGTACCCCAAAATTTGCCCTCCTCTTTTTCCACAAGAAATCACAGCTTCGGGCTTTTCCTGATTTTTTAGACTGGCTCAAGAATCGGTCAAACAGACTTTTCTTGTTAGTCAGACAAAATTTAGGGTTGTCATTGATTTTAAAACAGTTCAAGCAGATTGCTTAGGGTTTGGTTGAGTTGGCTCAGGTTTTGATCAGGCGGACGCTTCTCTAACATTAAGTCAAGAATTAGGGTTTTTATGCGCGCAGAAAGATTTAAGTCTACAGTGATTTTCAATTTACTCTGGAATATGGACTGAGGTTTCTGACTGGGAGCTTGCAGTGTTTGAGTGAATCATTAAAAGAAAAGGCATGTGGACGTTTTGTTTGATTAACTGTGCATTGCTTTGGATAATTGGAGCGCCGAGTTTATTTTTGATTGATGCTAAGACCATAGTGTTTATCAATTGTTTATTTATTTTAAGTTAGAATAATTGGAATTTATTTCCATTTTATTATAATTTAAGAATTATAAACAATTAGATAAACATTTGAAGAAGAATTAAAAAGGAATGTCAATAAAAAGACTTTTTTATTTATCTTTAATTATTTGTACAATTGTTATTTAAATACAGTAATTATTTACAAAGTATTTACAATAATAATGTTACAATGATTAAAAGGAAAGTAAAACTATGTCCTAAAATTCCTAAGTCTTCATCTTCTATCCAATGCTCCCTTGTTGCTCAATTATTTTTCATCTGCAAAACAAAGAAAAAGAAAAAGTCAAAAGCAGATGAAATGAAATTAAAAGCGGACAGTTAATTCAAAAATCATCATTAAAAGCGACTGGCCAAAATCAGTTTGCCCTCTCTGCAAATCTCAAGATTTCTCTTGGTTCACAAAGAGGGATGGAAGTTTCCTTGGAATTAAAGTATGAAATGCACAAGTATACAAATTGCACAAATTCAAAGTTTGTCAAAACATACTGCATAAATCCAAAATTGTCAACCAAAGTTTCCAAATAGCATGTACAAGTATAAAGGCAAACTGAATCACAATTTCAAACTAAGCCAAAAACTGTCAAAAATTGTCCAAGGATACCAAAAGATATCAAACTCCAAAAAGCTGTCAATAAAGTACACAAAGTATGCAAGAAATATGGAAAATATGCAGAGGAAAGGGATAAAGGCAAGCAATGTTCAGATACATCATCTTCCTATGCCAATTGCTTTTTCAGAAAAGACAAAATTAAGCAATAAAAATGCTTTCTTTAATCTGGAGAGAGAAGGAGAGAAGAAAGGAGCTTACAGTACAGCAGGCTAAAGGCTAAAAAGAAGATATAAACAGGATGTATCAGAACACATAGAGAGAGGAGGCAGAAGGCATACAGTAGAAGAGATCATAAAGAGTGAAAACCTCAAGCCTTGCAAACCTGTCCAAGCATTGGAATCTACACTAAGACCAAATTCAAAAGAGAACAAATATACATAAAAAATAATAACCCATCCTGCCTTTCAAAAGATACAAAGCCAAGACCCTGTAAGATATAAAACAGCATTCTTGGAGCCTTTATTAACACAGAGAAAAAAGCCTAAAAAACGGTCAAATTCCAAACAACCTCAAGCCTTGCAAACCTGCTTCAAAACATTCAAACTCACAAACAAAAAGCCTCCCAAACCTGTAGTCCAAAACAACTCAGAGCATCAAATTGACAAACTAACACAAAATGTCAAACAAGCTTACAGCCTGCTGAAGCCCGAGCCTCATGCCTGCGTAAAAGCCTAAAACATCAAACCCCTGCTAACCTGCATAAGCCTTTGTCCCAAACCTGCATAAGCCTTGGTCCTAAACCAACATCAAACCTAAAGCATAAACCTGCTAGTCTGTAACACAAGCCTAAGCCACAAACTGAAGCCTAAGCATTCAAACCACCAACCAAACCCTCAGAAAACTTTCATCATAGGGTGCAACAACATCAACACTATCAAGCTCAGAGCAAACAGATACATCATTAAGCAAATATTTCATACAAGTATACAAGCATACTGAAGCAAGCGAGGCAAAGAAGTAGAAGAAGGAAAGAAGTGATAAAGCAAAGGGTTCTCAAGATCATCATCAAACCATTAAAAAGCAAGGTACTAGACAAACCAGGGAAGGCCATAAAACCCACAGCTTCACCGCTCTCTCCGCCTCTGGCCGCCTTAGGTGCCTCCGGTCCACCTCGCCTCCATCTCCAAAAGCCAAAGGTATAAATCCCTTCCTTTTTTTTCTCCTTTCACGATGACAACAACACTTAATCAGAACATGAAATCAAAAAGAACTAATGAAAACCCTAAGGCATAAGAAGGAGAGGCCATTACCTTTGCTTATCCCTGCTTGAGTGGTCCATGGAGGGAGGAGGATGGACGGTGGCGCACCTGGCAGTAGGGACGGAGAGTAACTCAGAATCCATGGCTCACAAGCGAGAAAGACGAAGACGAAGTGAACGGCGCCGCGCCTCTGTAACCCTAATCCATTCCCAAATGAAACAAAATTGACATAACCCTAAACATTTGTGAATTGCGTTTGGGCCTTGCCCTCTTCAGAAGCCTTAAGCCCTTTGCAAATCTGGCATGTACCCCCCTTGTCTCAGCCTGTTGCGTTTGGTTGGGTCATAAACCCCCATAAGGCCCATTCAATTCTTTTACAAATCAAAATCTCTTTTCATTATATCCTTTTTTATATATATACATAACTTAATTCCCTTTTTTTAAATAAATAATGCATTATTTTCTTTTTTATAAAAAATCTTACTAATTTTGTTTATCACATTTGAAATAAATATTAGACTTTTTTATCTAGGTTTAAACTATTTTCTCTTTAGAACCCTTTTCTTTAATAAAAAAAACTTTTGTATAGAAATTAAAATGTAAATAATAATTTTCTCAAATTTAAAACATTTTTTTTCTTTTAAAACTCTTGTATGAAATATTCATAGAAATATATAAAAATAGATTTTTAGGTTGAATATTTCTTTTTATAACTAAAACATTTGTTTGCACATAAAAACAATAAAATACCTAAAAATATAATTAAACTTAAAACATTTTCTTTTCTTTTATTAAAAATCATTTTGTTTTGTACATATTAACAAAAATACAAGAATACAAAAAGAATAAATAAATACTTAATTTTACATTAAGGTAACGATACTTAATAAATACACTTTTAACACCTTGTAAATAAATCACCTACACTTACACAAATACATTGACACATTTACATTATACATTTACATTGTTTTTATTCTTGTACACATTACATTTACATTGCGATTGATTCGATTTGGTTGTAAATTATTCGGACACTACTCTCCTATTAAGTCTCATCCCCATTTGTAAATATTTGTACCCCCACTCCCGGATACTTATTTGTAATAGCATAGACTTTAAATTCCCGCAATTTATCGCTTTCAAATATACCATGGTTAGACCTAGGGTTTGTATGTAAATAAAATCAAACGCTAGATAACCTAATACAAGACAAATGCATGACAATCAATACACTATTCACACTTGCACCCCTAGGGTAATCTCACTCGTTGCCTTCCAAAATGGGCCATGCTTGCATGTTGAGTATCTTTGGCAAAACAAAACGATTCAAATGATCATAGTCCCTCGATGACACTTTCGAAAGTTGCCTAATTAAAATGATCATAGTCCCTTCAAGTAAATTTCCAAAGACACTTGGCACCATTGCATTCATGGTCCATATGATGACCCGCGCCTGTCCCGTTAACATCCTAACGCAAGATTGCCCACCAAATACGATGGTGGAACAAAATTGTTAAAAGGGTTAAAACATGAGAAAAACCTTTGAGTAAATTTAGGGGTAGACAACTCTTAGTTACTTGATCAAACTTGCAAAACACACTTGCCTATTTTTCAAAACCACACTCCACAAACACTTTCAAAAACAAACTTCCAAAAACATTTGAAACATCTTTTCGAAAAGATACACACCTTTGTATATACTCAAACACAAGTCATTACAACGGTTGCCTAGACAAGGCCTCTTTTTCAAAACATTTTCAAAACACACACACACACACCACAATTTCAAGCAATTGAAAAACAAGGCAAGTGATCTAAACAAGTAACTAAGAGCCCATGGATAACCATGGATGAAAAGGGTGCTAATACCTTCCCTTTTCATAATCTACCCCCCGAACCCACGAAACATCTCAAAAGGTTTTTATTGTGCTTTTTAACCTTTCCTTAGGATAAAATAAAAAGTCGGTGGCGACTCTTGCTAAACCGAACAAGTGCGAATACAAACGCAAAACTCAAAGTCAGTTCTCCCACCGTATCACACTTAATATCAAAGGTTGGAAGAAGGACCATCAACATCAAATTGGAGAATTTTGTATTGTTGTTTTTAACTCTTCCATTGTATTAAACAGTTTACGTATAAGAATTATGTGATTGCATGCACTCCAATTATAGTGTTTTGATGAAGACCCCCATACTTAAAGTCAAAGAAATATTAAGGTTATGGAAAAGAAGATGTTAAAAGATCATATAATATTTTAAGATTATTCTATGAAGTATTCTACAAGTGTACAATCAACTTTCAAGATGAAGATTTATGAAGATTCATCAACAAGTTAGGTACAAGTTTTAAATTGAGGTATTTTAAGATGATATAGTGCACAAAATATACTCTAAACATTTTACATAAGTGTCATGATCATTTAAGAGTAAAAAATTGCATATCCATCACTTAGAAAATAAGTTTTTATCACTTTCACTCAATGGTAACCGGTTACAGAGCTACAGTAATCGGTTACAGGCTTCGCATAAATAAATAAAAAATTATTGGTTTAGTGGTAACTGGTTATAGCTTTTGGGTAATCGATTACGGCCATGCAGATTTGAAAAATATATACGTTTTCGGGTCTCTGTAACCGGTTACAGCCCTTCAGTAACTGGTTACCGCTGAATAAAAATTTCAAATATTTTTTGTTTTACTTGACTGTTGGGTGATACCTCTTGGGGTCCAACTATTGTATCTTTTTACTCATTTAGGTTCTAATGAAAGGGTGCATTTCACATATAAAATTTGTTTGCATGTTGATCATAACACATGACACATTATCCAAATTTAAAAAAAAAAAATTATTAAGAGTTGTAAAACATTGAGAATTTACATATTGAATGAAACATTGTTTAGAAATTTCATACTCATCATTGTTTCAGCATATATTGAGCACTAGATTTGACTATAAACTTCTTATTAAATCTTGTCTTAAGTGTCTTGATAACCATTTGTTATTCAATAATTGATCATACTTTGTAAAAATCAGATTTTATATAAGATTAACCTTGTTTTCAAGATTGTTGGAAACAAGTGTGTGCATTGAAGAGGATTGTTCTTCTTGCACTTAGTGTTCAATATCTTAAAGGATTTAAGATCCTTTGATCTCCCTATATATTAGATAGTAAGGCATCACCATTGTTGTGATTAGGCTTGTACAATCATTCTAAATTATAGTGAAATCTCTTTTGTGGTGGTAAGAGGACTGGAGTATTCTCGATCTGTGAGGGGAACCAGTATATATCTGTTGTTCATTTACTTTCCATATTTAATTGCTTTCATATCCATAATCAGAAAAATAAGAACTTTAAAATAGAAGGCAAAAATTTACCATCACCTAATTCACCCCCCCCCCCCTCTTAGGCGCATTATTAACTTACAAATTATCCTAGTTCCATTAGAATTAGGCGCAGAAGTACCCACACGCAAGGACGATAGTGGGGAATTATATAGACAAATTCCTTGTGTGATTTTACTTTTACGCTTTTACTTGCTTTCAATTTCATCAATCTTTTTTATCAAATAGCATTGTGATAGTAATTGAATTGTAAGAATTTTTCTCTCAAGGTCTGTTTATGAAATAGGTGTGGATATAACTTATAATCAAATTTGATTATAAGTGGTTTTGTATATCAACACTACTCAAAGAGAAATTCTGAAAATTCACTTGCATGCCAAGTGTTTGATAAACCTATCAAGTTAAATCTTTGATTATTTATCCTTAGAAATAGAATTGCAAAGTGATTGTGTTCAAAAAATAAATAAGTGGATTGTTGATTTGAGTTTATATTAATCAATTACTCAATTTTATCTCATTGATTTATCTTTCATCATTTGTATATCCGAGTTTCCAATAAGTTATCTTTTAGACGACTTATCCAGTTAATTGCTTCAGCATCAAAAAGTTTTGAAAACAAATTAAATTCCAGATTTGTGTCTAGATATAATTTGTGTGCCTCTATTCACCCTTCTAGATACATGCTATCGTCTAACAGGAAGCACGATAGGATATGCACAAAGTATGATGTTAATCAATTTCCTATGTACGAGATCATTTTTAGAGACATGGGTTTTCGGCTCCCTTTCACCGACCTTCAGGTGGCTGTCTTCGACTACCTACATCTTGCTCCTTCGCAGCTCCACCATAACTCAATAACCTTCCTGCGGGCTTTCGAGATGGTGTATGAGTATTTGATGATTGGGGTTACTACCCCCCCTATTTTCCTACTACTTTCACCTCTGACGGGGAGCTATTGATGGGAAATTTGGATGAGTTTCCTTAAAACAATCAAACGGGAAGTTGTTTAAGGCCTATCTCGAAGGAGACTCTTAGTGTATTTATGAGCGTCCGTGTTTGGGAAGGAGACTCTTAGTGTATTTATGAGCGTCCCCAAGCATGGTGTGGACGGGGTGCATGTGTTGACTGAGGAAGGTTAGGCGAGGATAGAGCTTGTGCAAAGGTTTCATTTTCATTGGGATAGGGAACACTTTTCTCGTGGAACCGACCACTAAATAGTGAAGGAGGGCTAGTGGAATTATGAAGACCAGGCCAGCTATGATCGATTTTTTGCCTTTGTCGAGGGAATACCCTTAGTTCAGCATTTGGGAAAAGGGGTAAAAGTCTTAGTTGACCAGGAGAGGAAACCCTTGTTTGAGCCAAAACTTATTAATGTCAGAGAGCTCCTTAAATATGGCAAACCTTTGGAATATTTATGTAGTCATTTTGTTTTTGACTTGCCCTTATCCTGATATCTCTGCTTTGTTAATCCGTACTTTTTTTATTGCAGAGAAAATGTCTGCTCCTCAAGAGCATATGATTAAGAATGTTTCCCTTAAGGACAAGAATGCGCAAAAAGAGATTTCCAATAGCCTCTTGGGTAGTGATGTAGTGTGTGTCCCTCCGACTGGGTCAAGGACCTCCCCATCTGGTCCAACTGTCGGACAATCTTCTCCTTTTACTGTGAGCTCGAGGGTCAAGATGCCTTGTCTCTCCGACTTAGTGATCTGACCGGGGAGAAAGGCAAAGAAAGATTTATGTTACCCCCTGCTTCCACGATAGGACTTTCTTTGAAGGTTCTTCTTTGTGGGTCTATAAGACAGAGTCCCTGGTGTATTGGGAGATGGAGCACCTAACTAAGAGGGCCTTGCTGGCCCAGGATGATGCTTCCCTAATGAGGATCATAAGGGTAGCAGTGATCTGCATCAAGGAGGGGTGCTCCGAGGAGTTGGAACTGAGGAAGATACTGGAAGCATACAAGGCTCTTGAGGCAAAGTTAAAAAATTTGAAAGTCGATAATGAGTACATGGCAAAGGCGAAGAATGTCCTGACCAAGGAGAGGGATGCTCATGAGGCCAAGATGTAGGATCTCGAGGAGGAGATGAACAAGCTCAAGTCCACCCTAGTCCCTAATGAGGAGGAGCCAGAGGATGTCAAGGGGTTGACGACCAGGACCCAGCTGGTTACTCGTATCTAGTAGGACGACAACGATGCTCTCATGGGTTCTAAGGACGACTTTATGAATGCAGTGACCCTAATTCATATCGTGAATCCGGGTGTTGATCTTGTCTTGACGGGGATTGGTTTCCTCCACAACATGGTGGACCGTCGTTTGGTTGCCCCTGACTTCCTCTAGATGTTGGATGAGCATGTGGCGGATTCACTCCAGTCTCTAGAGGTGAAGTCGTAATCCAATTCTAAAGTGTGTCCTCATCCTGAAGAGTGGCCTCATCCCAACACTTCATTCACGTTTGTTGCTTATTTGTCATGTTCGGCCTGCGTGCAGTTTTACTGTATTTGTTTTAGGACTTTTCCTATTTGATGTAATATCCAGACAACTTTGACCCTTGTGGCCGTTATTTTGATTATTTTTTGGATGGGGCTTGGCCCCCTTTTATGTATCCATTTGACAATTGCAGCCTTCCTGGTAGTCTTAAATATTTATGCATTGTCTATGTTTTTACTTTAGTTTGAGCATGATTTATCGCTTTTGTTATTGCTTTATATGTCTGTATGCTCATATGCTTGAGACGTGTATTTTTCTTAAGAGTTTTTAAGTGGTTTTCTCATTAGTATTGATGCTCGTCAGTGTGGGGAGACTGGTCAAACGGCAAGGGTAATTTCTGGACATGGGTCGAAACTCAGGTCTCGTTTGGGGCCTAAGCTCGGCAACATGAAATTCTCGTCACGAGCTGGGAGTTCTTCCATACTGGCACGAAGATAGTGGAGCTCGTTTGAGTTTTCCCCATCGGGCTAAGAGTTTTCTTGTTAACAAGAGTGGAAACTTGCCTCTTCGTTTAATTTGAGGTGATATGCTTGTACCTAAGCATGCACATGTGGTCGGGATTGCTATGTCTATTGTCTTGACGAGGCACGCCGACTGTTTCTATGCTTTAACTATAATATTGTTTCAGTTTTTCAGTGTTCCAAGGTCGAGCAAGTTGTTCCCTGTGTAGGGTTTCTAAGTAGTAGGGTTCGGTTCCCGTTTTTGCTCGGACGCGATAAGGGCCTTCCCAGTTTAGAGGAAGCTTTCCCTCGTGATAATCTTTGTTGTTTCTCTTTAAGACTAAGCTACAAACTTTGAATTTGCATCATATGACTTTAGCGATATACCGTATGGAGATTTTTTATTTGAGAGAGGCTTCTCGTAAGGCTACTCATGTTCGGAGTTCTTCGACGAGATCGAGTTCTTCCCTCAATGCTTCATCGTTCATCTCTTTATTGAGAGGGGATTTAGTTTGTCTGGAGGGATCTCTGATTTCAACGGGGATGATAGCCTCAGTTTCATATGCTAGTCAGGAAGAAGTTTCCCCTGATGGATGAGTGTGTTGTTATTCAGTAAGCCCAAAGCACGTTGTGTGGCTCCTCGACCCACTTCTTTTTGGTTTGATCTAGATTTCATTTGAGACCCCGAAGGATCACTTTTATCGAAGCCTCAACTTGCCCGTATGTTTCTGGGTACTCTACAAAAACGAAGTGTTGGGTGGTGCCTAACTTGGAGACGAATTCCTGGAATTTTTGTCAGTGAATTAGGTCTAGTTGTAGAAGCGGAGAATGCTTTGTGTCTTGATTATGGCCAACGCTTCTTCTTCTGTCCATTTTTTGAAATAGTACACGGCAACTATCAGGTACTTGTTTTGGTTTGATCCTATCACGAAGGATCAGAGGAGGTCCATGCCCCACCATGCGAAGGGCCAGGGGGACTTCAAAGACTTGAGCTCGTTAGGAGGTGCCAAGTGCATGTCCTTGTGGCGTTGACACTTGTCACACTTCTTTACGTGTTCTTTGACGTCATGTTGTATGGTGGTCCAAAAGTATCTGCTCGTAATACTTCTCTGGAGAGGGATCTTCCACCCAAGTGTTGGGCATTGATTCCTTTGTGGATTTCATGTAGGATGTGTGCTACTTTTCTTTCTTCAACACATTTGAGGAGGGGGTTGGAGAATCCTCTTTTGTACAATCTGCCTTCGACGAGGACGTATGAGCAAGCTCTCTGCCTGACCATGCCTACTTCCTTTTGGTTGCACGGGAGTTCCCCAGTTGTGAGGTAGTTGTACACTAGGGTCATCCAGCAGTCATTGGAGCTGATGGCGTACATGTCTAGAGTCGGAGAGGATTTTTCAATGCTTGGTCAAGGAAGTATTTCTTGTATCACCTATTTGTTTCCTCCTTTCTTCTTTGTGCTTTCCAATCTTGACAGGACGTCTTCCCGAGTTTGTGTTTGTGGAGAACGGTATGTACATCTACATAGTCGAATTTCTTCATTCTTTCTTGGACTAAAGTCCAGTATTCTGAGAGATGGTCATTTTTTATCTGGTATTCTCCTCGTACTTGAGAGGCGATGTGCTGGGAATCTGTGAAGGTTTTTACTTCCTCGGCCTCCAGATCTTCGGCCAGGCATAGCCCTGCTAAAAATGCTTTGTACTTGGCTTGATTATTTGAGGTCGGTAAAGATAGTGTGAGGGAGACTTCGATCAAGGTACCTTCCAATTTTTCTAATATAATACATGCTCTGCTACCCGTTGAACTGGAAGCCCCATCTACGAAGATGCTGCATTTGTGCGCTCCGTTTGTGGGGGAGGCTGACGAGGTCATTTCTGCTACGAAGTCGGCCAATACTTGGGCTTTGAGGGATTTCTTGCTCTTGTATTTGAAGTCTAACTCAGAGAGTTCTAGTGACCATTTGAGCATTTTTCCTGCCATGTCAGGTCGATTGAGTAATTGCTTTATTGGTTGGTATGTTCGGACCACAGTCATGTATGCTATGAAGTAGTGCCTTAGCCTCTTCACTAAATTTATGAGCGCTAGGGTTACCTTCTCAATCTGCTAATATCTTACTTCAGGACCTTGCAAGGCTTTGCTCGTGAAATAAATGGGCTTTCGCTCCTTGGGGGTTTCTCGAATGAGGGTTGCGCTCACGGCCTCGATGGCCACGGCCAGATAGAGATAGAGGGTTTCTTCCTTATCTAGTCGTGAAAGGACTGGTGGATTTGATAGTTCCTGTTTTAGGTGGAGGAGGGCATGTTCGCACTCCTCAGTCCATTTGAAGGCTGCCTCTTTGCAAAGAAGTTTGAAAAGGGGGAGTGTGTGTTAGGAAGATTTATCCATAAAGAAGGATAACAAAGTGAGCATTTCATTCAAAATTTGGATTTATTTCTTCGATTTTGGCATTGGGAACTCAGAAAATGCTCGGCATTTGTCGGGGTTGGCCTTAATTCCATGTTCTATTAGGTAGAAATCGAGGAACTTGCCTTCCCGTACACCGAAGGTACATTTTTATGGGTTGAATTTCATTATGCATTTCCTTGCTCTATCGAAGACTTCCTTTAGGTGGAGTGCATGGTCGTTTTCCTCTTTGGATTTTTCAACCACGCCGTCCATGTAGACCTCGATCATGTCTCAAATTTCTCCTTGGAAGATCTTGTGCATCATTTATTGGTAAGTATCACCGATGCTCTTCAGACTGAAGGGCATTACCTTGGTCTCAATGGATTCTTAGTATAGTTGTATATTGTCAGCCTTTTTCTCTATCTCCCTCTCAAATTCTTTAGAAAGTTAAAGATCTTCATCATTTTCCTCTTCAGCTTGGTTGATGGGTGCATCAAAATTATATCGAATAGTAGAAGTGACATTATCGGTGATTTTGGGCATGGATCTGTACATTTATCATGTTTTGGTGTAGTATTTTAGTATGTGAATTTGGAAAATGCATATGAAAAAAGTATTGCCATTCTTAAATCTAAGAGATAAATGCAAGAGAAAGATAGTGATCTTAATTGAATGTGAAATATAACTTTTATTAATTATGAGTACTGTCTGAAACAAATTGGGGGACCCTTACAAGTAACCCCTATGCCACGGGCTTGACATAGGTTCTTTCGGAATAAAAAAAATTACTTTGGAAAGAAAAAGATCTCTGGAATCTCCAAGTTATCCAATTCTTTAGTTCTTCACCCGAGACGCATTCACGGATGAAATCAGATGCCCTTTTGATGTTGCTTTTGTTAGATATCATTTCCACCTATGTGCCATGCTCTACACCTTTGTTGACGAAGGTCTCCTAGAATGGAGGAAACTGTGCTTTGCCTTTTAGAGTAGCCTTTCATAATTCATAGCCCAAACCAAAACAATTCTTCTTCTCAGGTATTTCTTTGAGCTTTCCCCAACCCTTTATGGTTCCACTTTCCACTACTATTTGCAAATCTCTCCACGAAGTCACAGTAGGTTTCTTGATTTTTTCACCGATAGAGGTACCATTAAGGCAACCTCTAAAACTTGAAATGGCATGGCTATACAATCTTCATCAGCACTGATGTACCTATAAGATTCTATATGACTTACAAAGATGTCCTCTTCACCATCAATTATGATCAATCTTCCTTCAATGAAGAACATCAATTTCTCATGTAAAGTCGAAGTGACTTCCCCTGCTGCATGAACCCAGGGTCGCCTGGGTAAACATGTATATGTTGGTTCTATATCCATGACTTGAAAAGTGATATAGAACATATGTGGGCCAATATTGACAGGAAGATCCACTTCTCCAAATACTGAACTTTGTCTTATCACAACATCATCTAGTGTTAACTTCATCAAGATGGATTTTGGTATTACATTAAGGGAAGAAACAATATTGGTGAGTACCCTGGACAGGCTTGTAGTACATAGATGAATGGATATATGCAATGCCTTGTTGTGAGCTCGGGCTTGTGGAGGTAACTCACTGTCATTAAAACCCAGATATGATCCAGACGTCAAATTTGCTACAACATTGTCAAATTAGTTTACAGTAATCTCCTCTGTGAATGGGAATACTCAGAACCTTCATTAGAGAGTCTCGATATGCTTCTGGATTAATGAGAAACGAGACTATAGACATTTTTGTTGGGGTTTGGTGAAGCTGATCCACCACCCTATAATCACTCCTCTTGATTATATTCAGAAATTCTCCTGCCTCTTGGTCAGTAAAGTTCTTGCTCGGAGGCTCTTGTTCTTGATTTTCTTCCACCACTACTTTTCCTTTATCTTTCACCAACGTATCATTTTTATTTACATCACAACATCATTCTTCTTTTGCGGTTCGGATCCAAAGATTAGACCACTGCGGGTTATTCCTCTTGTTCCTGCTATATTTGAGATTGTAGGTCCTTGAATTAACAAAGGCTCACATTCTTATTTTAAGCCATTTACGTATACAATTTGTTGGTTCTCTTATTTTAGGATTGGCTTAATTTTTGTAAAACAAATAATAGCAGCAATAATGTAATGTAGAATAGGATGTATAAACTTGCTAAGAAGAACAGGTACAACAAGAAGTCATATTACAATGTCAGAACATGTTGTTTTGAACTTTTTCAACAACTGAAACAACATGTCAAAGAAGATGTCTTGACATCGCGCCTACTGAGCTGGATTAATGAGATTCAGTTTGTTATTAATATAAGCAAAATATTCAGGAGAATAGTATGCATCCCATGTGGTGCACATTTAAATGTCCAGAAAATTCAATTAGAAATCTAGGAGAATGAAGACTTTTTAAATAAGGAGATTATTTAGGAAAGTGAAGACTGAAGACCTTTCTTGGGGAAGAAGTTTCTACAGTTTGTTACAGCTGATTTGCTGTGATTGAAGGCCCAAAACCAGTTGGGTAACAAGTTATAAATAGAAGGTTTTGTAACCCGGAAAACACACGGCTCAAGATGTAGAAGTCAAGGTAAATCTCCTGGGATGTGGGAAGTTTACCATGTTCATCATGAAGCCTGTAGGTAAGAGGTGTATTGTTCTTAGAGGAAGCTTTGAAGAAACTCCAGGATGTGTTCTTAGTTAGTAGTAAAGCTAAAAAATAGTGGAGTGTGGCTTGGAGACTTAGCTAGGTTGTCATGGAAGTGTGTCTTCCAAACTTGTATCTGTGTGATCAAAATTTTGGTGAAGGGTCGTTGATGCAGTGACTGAGGTGTTGACTGCTAGACATCATTGAGGTGATTGGAAGTGGGATGGGGATATTCCATATCTAGGGAGAACCTAGGTAGAAGGGTCATTGGGTAGTGATTAAGTGCGTAGATCGTCAACGGGTGTGTTGGTTGTAGGGTCTACAAATTGATACTACTGATAGTGGACTTCATTCCTTGCTTGGTAGCCCCCAGAGTAGGTGTTGTTGTACACTAAACTAGGTAAACAATTCTGGTGTGTTCTTTATCTTTTCAGTACTATTTTTCCTGTGTGTTTATGTCAGATCAGATGTCTCGACATCCTTGTATGACATTTGAGTCTGTTGTACCAGAATTTCACAATTGAATCATAACTCCATGGTACTGATTTGTCACTTTCGTAAGGGGTAGGAGATGGCCCTCTAATTACAAACATAGTCTTTAGAACTACTGGTATCCTCATGGTTTGCCTTGGTGTTATCACCGGTGTTTATGTTAATTCTCCCTAAGGAATCACAAGAGTCTTCTTATTACGGTTCGGCCCTTGGCAAGGAATTACTAGTGGCTTCTTTCAACTTCCCTAGATCATGGATACATATTCTTCTTTAAGGTATGATCTGAATTGGACTATCCCTTGGTCCACCAATTTTTGTAATGTCTTCTCAAAAGCTTCATTATGTTCCAAAAGGAACCCACACTCTAACATATATTCCTTTAACTAATTTATTGGGGGCTTTACTTGTCTGGCTTCCCCAAAGTCAGTGACTACTTCAATTGAATTTATTGCAGGTCCACCATGCGGAGGCATGGGGTTTGATTTGATATTCGGTTTATCAAAGGTGACATCCTGAGAATCCAACAAATATTGAACCTTATGTTTGAAGGCCCGACATTTTTCTTTAGTATACCTAGGATAATTGGAATGATACTCGCATCTATCATTGGTATCGTACCTCGGTGGGGGTTCCCTAACTGGAGGAGCTATAAGTCTTAGCTCTACCAAAGACGCCTTGAACAAGTGTTGTAATAATTGACTGGGTGACATAGGGAGCGGGTCAAACTTTCTTGGTGGCATCTCAAATTTTTTCTGCTGATGTTCTCATTGAATTATTAATGGTTGTTGTGCCCTTGGTTATTGAAACAACCGTCCGAACTGTCATCGGATGATGAAATCAATAAATTCTCCACCAAACGTCCTTTATCCTGCCGAAAGGGAAAGGTAAACATCGAGAAAACCTGAGAAGGGAGAAATCACGGTCCTGCGACCGAGAGATCGGGTAAGGGAATCTGTTACGCAAGGGTAATGTATTAGCACCCCACACGCCCGTAGTACTTTATGGTATCCACTCTTGTTGTCTATCTGATGTGTGTGTAAAATCTATGTCTAAGGCTTAAACTTGAAAAGGGAATGCATGCAAATAAAAAGTAAAAGAAAATGTGGTGAAAAGAAAGGAATATTTACAAAGATATGCTAGATTAGGCCCCACAAAAGCCTCCACCTACGTATCCCTTTTAAGGAATCAGAGCAGCCGTAGTCCGGCTCATATATTTTGGTTGGTTTGTGTTTTTAGGTTAAGAAAACAAAAGAAACAGTCAAGATAACAAAACATTAAATAAAACGACAAAACATCAACGATGATGATAAAACAACAAAAGGGAACGACAATACATCACATGGCAACACAAACTCATATAACATAATAAAACGTCAGCATGATAACAAAATATCAGACAAGACGATAAAACATTACACCTAACAATAATATCGAAAATCAAAGTAGGATAACAAACATATGCGATGATGAAACATCGGGAAAAAACATATGCGATGGTGAAACATCGTCTAAAAGATAGCAAGATATCATGGCAAATATGGAGAAGCATCAATAGTTTAGATGATAAAAAATCACACCTAACAATGATATTGAAAATAAAAGTAGGATAACAAACATATGCAATGGCGAAACATTGGCAACAAACATAGAAAGATAACATGGCAAAGATGGCAAAACATTAACAATTCGGATGATAAAAAATCCACCTAACAATGATATTGAGAATCAAAGTAGGATAACAAACATATGCGATGGTGAAACATCAGCAAAAAACATATGCGATGGAAAAACATTGGTAAAAATATAGCAAGATAATATGGAAAATATTGTAAGATGTCATCTCAACAAGGTTTAAGAAAAATCCAAAAAGGCGCACAAAAAATTAAGATTGGTTTTTACTTTTTACCTTGAAGAAAGATTTAAGTTCATTAGAGATGGTTTATGATTTTCCAAGAAGAAGTTTTAGTTTTAAGATGCAAGAATGCAAAAGAAATAAAACAACTAAAGGAGACTATCCTAATCTCTAGCCCTAATGCTATCATACAATGAATGACCCTAAGGTTGAGTTGAAAAGGGAAATTTCTACCCTATGTTAGCATACATGGATATCTATCCTAATGTCTAGCTCGAAAGCTCCTCTTATCGAGCGATCCTAAGGGAAGTGTGGTATAGCTAACAAATAAGAAAACAAGTGATTTGGAAAAAGCATACAAACATGAGTAGCAAACGAGGCACATATGTGGAATTGCCTTAAACAGGTCTTTAAATAAACCAGAGGGATTCCTGACAGATATCAGCAACGGGGGTCCCTTTCGTGCATCTCTATTCCTACTTGACATGATCTCTAGAAAAAATTAAAATATGGAAATGAAGTCCCGATGATACCTAATGGAGTAGGTCCTTTGCCTCTTCAAAGCGCATGAGATAAGATAAATCTATAGAACGCCTTCTTGAATCTCCTCAGTTAACCGTCGAATAAGCATATTCAGGTCGCATCAACAATCGTTCGTGAAAATCATAGGAAAAGTCTCCACAAGATAAATGGAATGCTTGGTGTATGGGAATTGAATCGGGTTATGATTAACCAAGGGGTGTACTTGATTAATCTCGCGAGAGTAGGTGCTCCTACCCTCAACCATGAGACCCTTTGTGCATGAAAACACTTGGTATACAGACCAAGGTGGTTTGATTTGGGTTATGATTAATCAAGGGCAAAACTTGATTAATCTCGTGAGAATGGCTTTGCCTAAACTCAATTATCAGACCCTTTATGAAGATGCTTGGTATGTGGACCAAGGGGAGAGAAGAAATTATCTTCAATGCTTAGGATAAAAATCAAAAGCCCATACAAGTTGGCTATATGCATGCTCCTAGAAAGTGGGACTAGTGTGGTACTAGTATTCTAAACGACCCATTGGAATAATTGATCGAGTAGTTGTCGTTGTAGAAAAGCCCAGGACCAAACTATGAAATGTGTGCAAGTGTGCATTTGTAGGTGGATACCTTTTTATTGATGATGAGCCCAAGAGGAGACCAAGTATTCTAATTTGAACAAAATATGCATAATAGCAATTTAAACATATAAAGAAAATAGCAAAGAAATAAAATTCTAAACTATTATAACCCATATAGGAATGGGGGTTAAAAGTTTATGAATGTGGATGAGTCGAATCGACAATACGATTAAAATTTCAAATAAACAATCAATACAATCCAATCAAATTAAAAATAAACAAATAATTAAACTAAAACAAACTATTTAATAAAATTAATTAGCAAAATAGTTAATAATATTAAAATAATAGTTTTTAGTTTATTATTTAGTTAAAATAAAAAAATGTTTATATATTTTTGTATTTTATTTAATTAGGATAGAAATCAAAATAAACATTAAAGAAATATCAAAGACAATATAAATAAAGGAAATAGAGAAAAAACTAAATGGGCTTGAAAACAGCAATTTGGGGGGTGCATACTTGAAATTCCTTAAGCCCAATAATCACAAGGCTAGGGCTCTGGAATGAGCAATGGTGGGCGTGTGATTCTAAAATTCATCCAAAGTCCACCACATGAAGGCCCAGGGTTTCTGTAAAATATGGTGTGGTTGGTCTTTGGAGGTGTCTCGTGGGTGTGCAGGTATGGAGCGTCAGATCTGATGATGAAACGAATGATGATGATCGGAGCTCAGATGAGTGATAAATACCATGGGTAGCATGGAGGTGTCCGCATAGGATCCTTAGATGTGTCTACCTAAACGGTGACAAATGTCCCAATGGTGGTGAAACTTGTCACCATCGTATCGTCCATCCACTTAAACAATATGATAACAAAAGTTTTATCGTAAAATAGAACAAATTTATGGCCAAAAATTGCACTCTCTCCCATGATTGTTAAAATTCCTCTTTCTATCATAATAATCTCAACCTCTCTCTCTTTCTCTCTCTACTCCCTCATGTTCTCTTTTGTTTTAAACAAGACAACAAACCACAGAAACCTTCCTAAGAGATCTGAAGCGACAGCGACGAAGAACAGGACGGCGGTCATGATGAACACATAGGCGGAGATGATGAACTCACGGCAGTGGCTATGAATATCCACGACTGAGGACGGAAGAGTTGATATAACTTGCTCTGATTCTTAACTTTCTTACACCAATCACTTTGTATTTCTTCTCTGATTACTAATCTCTAGTGGGATTTCACAGATTAGGAAGGATTTGGTCAGGATCTTGAAAGAGGGTTTTCGAAACCCTAGCCTAAGGTTCTTGAAAATCGGTGATGATGATGTGTGATCGGGGATGATAACGCGGCTTCTGAGCTTACTCTGGTGAGATCTTTCCGTTTTTTACTCTTTTATTCTTCTTCTCTCTCTGATTCAAAATCTGAAGGGTTTTGTGTTATTGTGAAGATGATGATAACTTGGGATTATCGTGTTTGTTAGCTTGCTGAGTTTATTACTTATGTGAACAAATTTTCTTGATTTTTCTAAAGGGTTTGTAAAAAAAGGAAGATGATGATGGGTCCTAGATCTAGGGTTATATCCGCAGCTTTTGGTTTCTTTGTACAGTTATCTCCTACTGATTTCAGTGCCAATGAATGCCTAAATACTGATACAATTTTAGGGTTTCATCTGTGTTGGATTCAATGATTATGAAAACAGGCCTTGAATTTCTTTCCCTTTTGGGCTTTACAATAAAATGTGTTTATATATTCTGATTTCCAATTGTGGACCTACGATTTGTTGCATCTGTTATTATTTTTCTTTGATAACTGAATTTTATGTTTGTTGGGCTATTTGTTACTGCAGTAACTTGATGTTTGATGAGTTGGACTTGTGATTTATGATAAGCTTGCGGCATATTTTTGTTATGAACTGTGATGCTATACTGGGCTGAGACTTGATTTGTTAATTTCTTAATATGTGAACTTTTTCCATTTGGTTGTTGGGATAAAATTCATGATTCTGTTGTGATAACAGGCTTGCTGATTTCGTTTTACTATTGGGCTTGATAATTATTTCTGATTGTTGCAGTTTCTGAATGTGTTACTTTGCAATTTCAGACTTGTAGTACTCTGCTTGTTTGGGCTGGAACTCGACATTCAGATTTGGGCTGGTATGTGATTCTAATTTGTTTTCCTAAATGCCATTTTTCTGAAATGTGAACTTCTGTTTACTTGTTAGGCTTAACAATTGTGATCTCAGATTTGTTAGCTGAGATATGAACTCTGCTGCTGACTTTTGTTGAGTTTCAATTTCCATTTGTGAACCAAAAATAACCTTTCTGTGAGTTGCAATTAGTTGAGTAGGCCTATGATAAAATTTTGATTTTACTATGAGGCCTTAGTTGCTTGAAGATGATAAAATTCCCTAATATATTGAATCCTTGCACGAAACCTCATGATGATTCTTGAAAACCTCTTTGAAAGTTTCTTATTCTCTTGTTCAAGTGTTGATTACTTTCTAACCATTCTCTTATTCTTGTTTCATGTGAGTTGAAAAGGAAGAGATGGATATGGCAAGGCAAAGGCAAAGAATTCAAGGATTTCGAGGCTTCCATCAAAGAGTTATTGGAGGGAAATTTGAAGAAGTGAAGCATTTGAAATCAATAGAATCTCAATAGGAACTTAGAGTAGGTTTAGAAATCTCTTTGATTTGCTTTGTAAAACTTGCCATTGGTCTTGTAATTTTAGGCTCATGAACCTTTGTAGTAATTGTAAAACCAAAGACAACTATGTAATAAACTCGTAACTTCAACATTTGATATATAAATTGAATGAAAGATGTTTTCTAGAAACTTGGATGAGCCAATAATTTGAATGGAATTTTAATGAATAAGATCGAAACTTGCATCTTTGGTATGAACATAAATAATGGATAATTAATTTGAATGGAATTCAGATCAACACTGGAGTTAATATTCTTGATGAATTTCCGAAAACAAGCTTATTTGAATAAACTTATAACCAAAGTGTGTTCCATTCACTCCCAATAACCAGTATTACATGTAAATCATATGATGCTTACACCTTAACAAAATTGCGAGAATATTTTTTCAAATTAAGTCTTCAAACTCTCCATGGATCCCTATCTAAATTCAAATTTCAATCTAAACCAATACTTGTGTGTCAAGCAACCAATACTAGGATGAATGAAATCTTTAGCACCAAGAATCTCTAAGCTCAACGCATTATGGCTCACACTTTATATCTCAAACAAATGAAATCCTAAAAAGGATAAGCAATTCCTCTTGAGGAGAAAAGATCCATGATAGGTGGCCATATCATAACCCTTAGGAGGTATACTGGATGAAGAAGTAACTCGACATCAAAGCCAAAGTATGTGATCTTCTCAACTGAAAAACATAGCATCAAACTAAAAACCCTAGCAACTTTTCAACCCTTTGATGAAACAAGCAGTCAAATGAAGTGTCCTAAAATTCTTAGAGGTATTATGGTATTTATTTTAACAATAGTGGTTCATCCTAATTGTTAATCATACATCAAACTCAGTTTCTCAGAAAGAGAAAGCATTAAAACTATCATGAGAATAAATCAATTATGATAAAACAAATTGTTATTGCAAAAATCAATTCAAAGTCATTATAAATTTGAATCAGGGATACCCCCTAACATCGGGGGGTTTAGATACTCATAGACGTAAAGAAAAACATAATAAAGATTGTTGTCATTACATATAATTTGGGATGAATTGATCTTCCATTTCATAAAGCCCTTGAAAATCTGAATCCACCTTGAAAATCTGAGTTCTCCAGCCTTTAAAGTGTGTTTTACACCATCAGCAATCGTCTAACCCTTGTAAAATTGCAGTTTCTGGTTAAATAGAAATGAATTGGGCTTTTTGCACAATTTAGGCCTCCATACATATATCATACGCATATGGAATTAAGCACATGGAAATGGATACGCATGTTGTTCGCATAAGGCCTTCACGCAGGCACCCATATGTGTATCATACACGTACGAGAAAAAGCCTCTTTTCCACACCTTATGTTGGATTGCATATGTTACGCATATGGGAGCAGGGCCATATGTGTAGGACTTAGGTCCATACGCGTATGGGCAGTTGATATGAATTTTCTTCGATTTTTCTCTACTTCTGTATTCTGGATTGGTCATTCTGATCTGATCCTTGATTGTGGCATTTTTTTACTTGCATCGAACATGCTACACATACCAAAAGCGTAAAAATAGTTAAAAGAAACTCAAACGACAACAAACACTATGTTGACACAAACTGACTCAAAAGATCCAAAATTAAGACCAAAGTTATACAGTTCGCCTAGATTTTTGACAAATAAATGATGAAAGATCTAGCACAAATGGTGACTGATCACAACCCAAAACTTAGCTTGTTGCTTGTCATCAAGAAAAATTTAGGACAAAAGAAAATCGTGTCACCCCCAAGTAAGAGTAATGTTTTTCTTGAGAATATTTTATTGTAGATATCACCTAGGACTAGGGATACTCTTATAGAAACCATATTATTCATGATATAGTAATGCTTAATTTCATCCTTAATTTTCTATGGACATAGGAATTAGTTTCAATGATTAAAGGTTTCTCACTGAGGACTTAGGAGTAAACACCCATAAGAACCGATAATAATTTATTTAAAATATGTTATTGATGTGTTAGTTCAGAGTTGTTACAGGAATGAATCATAAACTTTCCCTAGCATATTACTCATATCTTTCTTAATCGTTCATTCACTCGGTTATTCACCATTATTTTTATAAATTAACTAATCAAATCCAAACATTAGTTTTTCTTTAATTGAACTACATTTCAAACTCTGTATTGTTACGCAGTCCTTGAGATCAACATTTGGGGACTTTCCTCATTACTACTACAAAGGGCAGAATATACTCTTGCTATTTTACCGATCATATGTCAATAGCAACTTGTATGCGAGTGATTTATGCCGCCCTTAGCAACTTGTAGGCGAGTGATTTTCTGCATATATGACGAATGCAAACACCTTTTGTACTTCGAAAAGTACCAGGGTAGTTTCACGCTCATCCAGATAGCATAGCTTTAGATACACTTTGCCTATTTTATAATGTTTTCCTGCAAAAAAATGTGTGTTTAGCAGCTTGCTTTCAGACTATCCTTGCTTACCCTAGTCTAGAAGGAGTTTGTTACCTTACAGGTAGTGCAATATAGGCTACATCTAAATAGACTCAAGGATAACTTCTCGGGAGTAAACCTCACCCCCTCTATACTAGAGGAGGTAATATTTTCATGGATTATTGTTCTATTAAACCTTGATGTTTTCGATCAGGAAAGTTTAGACAAATGGTATGCTCTAAATATTTGTTCATGAGGAACATGTTATATTTCAAAATAAGTAAAGTGACAGGATATACTTCATACCTTTTATAGATATCTTATCAGCTGAGGTTCTTTTGCCTGGTACTGTCTAGAGACTTTGTTGGCAACTAATTGGGAGTCACTTTTGACATTGAATCTGAAGGCTCCCATTTCTAGAGCTAGAATAATGCTAGCCACGAAGGCCTCATGTTCTGCTTGATTATTGTTTCCTTGAGTTTAAACTTGCAGTTCTTTCAATGAGCATTTCGTCAAGTCCTTCCAAGACTATTCTCGCACCACTGTAATTCACTTTTGAGGTGCCATCGACCGAAAATGCCAATTTTCGGGGGTGTCTTCTCGTCTATAGTTAAGTTGAATTCTGCCACGAAATCTACCAGGGCTGTAGGACTTAATGCTTTCTCTCAATACATACTAGATATCATATTATGAGAGTTCCACCATCCAAGAAACCATCCTTTACAAAAAATATGGCCTCTTCAGGACTTGTGAAACATGATAATTCTTTTTAACAAGGACTTTGTGACCCTAAAAAAAAGG